>OY978525.1:61757354-62082354 GCA_963854835.1 Megamerina dolium | reverse complement strand
TGTAACTCCATCGGTACACCAAAACGGGCAATCCATTGGTTGACGAATACATCGACAACTGTACTTCTTAATTTGGAAGGTGGTATAATTCAGGCCATTTACTGAAGTAATCTATAACCGCCAAAACATATTTGTTCCCTGCGTTGCTTTTGGAAATGGTCCAGCTACGTCCACAGGAATGGATAAAAATACCAATTTATACCAATCGTAATCTTGAGTTTTCGACATGGTTGAATCACCAAATGTTTTTTTCAACATTTCCAACGTTTTAGCACAAGAAATTTTGTTTGAAACACAAAATTTCACACAAACTCTTTGTTCGATATTTTTATCCATAGTAAAAATCGCAACGCACACAAAAGGTTGACTTGTTCCTAATGACGCCGTAACCAAACTAAATGACACATAGCAATAAAAATTCACAGAATAGTGGCTGACAGTTGTGCCAACCTGGGAAAAAATTTTTTTTTGAAATATTCTCAGAGGAAAATTAAAAATGATAATATCCGATTTCCGGGTACTTATTTGACAGAATGTATATATGTATGTATATATATATGTATATATATGTATATATATATACACGGTGTCCAATAAGTTTTAATAAATATGTTTTCCGTTAATTTTAAATAACAGAAAGTAGGCGTATGTTTTTATTTTGATATATATGAAATCCCGTTAGATTTCTGAGCAGCGTGTCATAGAATTCATTTCATTTCAGCTGTAGTTGAGTTAAATAAAAACGATGAAGAACGTGCGCGAAGTAATTATTAATCAATTTTTGCGAGGCATAAAGCCATATGCAATTTTCAAATCATTGAAACAAGGTGGAATCAAGTGCGATTTTGTTTATAAGACCATAAAACGATTTAAGGAAACTGGGTCTACTGAAAATCGACCGAAAAGTGGCCGTCCACGCACTGCCCGGACGAAGAGCAATATCAAAATTGTAAGAGAGCAAATTCGACGAAAAAGGTGCCGCTCCGTGAGAAAAATAGCTGCCTCTTTAAAAATAAGCAAGTCATCTGCTCATTTGTTGTTAAAAAAAGATGTTGGACTTAAGCCGTACAAAAAACAAAAAATTCACGGCGTTTCCATTTCTTCAAAGGACAAGAGAGCTGAAAGAGTCAGCAGTATTCAGGCTTGGCACGGTGGCGACGAGTTCGTATTTTCTGATGAAAAACTTTTCGTGTTGCAGCAATCGCATAATGCACAGAACGACCGAGTATGGGCTGTTTCATTGGAGGATGTTCCTGAATCAGAATTATTTGTCCCCAGATATCAGAGTGCTCTCTCGATCATGGTTTGGGGCGGATTTTGCAAGAGGGGTAAATTGCCGCTTGTTTTTATTGAAAAAGGGGTCAAAGTAAATGCTGTGTACTACAAAGAGCACGTTTTGAAGTCAGTAGTCCTCCCTGCTTGCAAACACTTGTTTGGTGACGACTACTATTGTTTTCAACAAGACGGAGCGCCATCACATACTGCAAAAATTTGTCAAGACTGATGCGAAGAGAATTTGGCTGATTTTTTGAGGAAGGATGAGTGGCCACCAAGCAGCCCTGATCTTAATCCTATGGATTTCTTCGCATGGGGATATATAACAGCAAAGCTCAACGACTATAAAATAAGAAATTTGGGGCAGCTACGTAAAACTTTACAAAAGATATGGGAGGAAATGCCCATGAATCATGTACGTGCCGCATGCGACTCTTTTGAAAAGAGATTGGGCTTAGTAAAAAAAGCAAAGGGGGGCGTAATAAATAAAAACCTTTTATAATTTTTCAAAATGTATAAGACAACTCATTTGGATAAAATTTTTCCATTCATTTCGTCAACTTGCCTTAATATAGCGAAAAACATTTTTATTAAAACTTATTGGACATATATATACATATATGTATATATATGTATATATATGTATATATATATATATATATATATATATATATATATGTATATATATATATATATATATATATATGTATATATATATATGTATATATATATATATATATATATATATATATATATATATATACGAGGAGACTAATAAAATTCGGTAAGCTGCATGAATAAAAACACCCAAAAAATTGTTTATTTGTTATTTTTATCATCAGTATTTTTTACCTTTTGTACATAATCGCCATTAATTTCAATACATTTTTTAAATTTGTAGATCCACTGATGAAAAAATCCTCAAAATCAGTTCTTTGTAGTTTCTTAAGTTCTATGTTAACCGCATTGATTATCTCTGCATTGCTACCAAAGACTTTCCCCTCTATTTTTTTAAAATTTTTGGTAATAACAATAAATAACAAAGCGCTAGATCCATGTAACATTGTGCCGGGCGAATTTCTTCGATGCCAGAAAGCGCAATAAAGTTATTTGTCATTTCAGCAGTGTGAGGTGGCGCATTATCATGGTGGAAAAAGCGGCGCAGTTCCTCTTTGTTTCTGGTACCCAACAAATTTTCGAACACTTGTGGAAAGCAGTCTTCAATATACCATTTCGCGGTTAGTTGAGTTAATAAGATCTAAATGATGTCAATCACTATTTGTCACTGGAATGCAAACGGCATCAGCCAACACGTTTTAGAAATAACTAAGTTCCTTGAGCAAAATAATATATATATATTATGCTAATTTCCTAGACCCCTTTGACACGCAAAAACTGTATATCGTTTTCATGGGCATAAATTTTATCACAAAATGCACCCAATGCACAGGTAAAGCCTGTGGCGGAACTGTTTTCATTATTAAAAATTCTATTGCTCATTACCAAATACAAGATTATTCTGAAAAAAACTACAAGATACTTAAATATGTGTAATTCCCAGAACGGCTAAAATAGTTTATTCTGCTGTATGTTGTACCCCATATTTACAGTCACCATGGAGCAGTTTTGTAAATTCTTCGACGATCATGGACCTAAGTTTTTAGTCACTGGGGACTTCAATGCCATGCACACCATTTGGGGCTCCAGACTGATATCCCCCAAAGACCGTAAACTACTTGCTGCACTTGGCCGAGATATTGATGTTGTTTCATCAGGTCACCCTTGCCTAGAGATAATAAGAAAATACCTGATCTAATTGATTTTGGATTGGTTAAACGTACAGATATAGCTGCTACACTTTCTTTTGATCTCTCTTCAGATCACTCCCCCGTTGTCCTAACTCTACTTCACTTTACTACAACTTACATACAGTCACAGAACAATAACTTCATTAATTGGAGAATTTACAACGATTTTGTCAATAATGAAATCAGCACAGACACTTTGCTACGGTCACACAGACAAATTGATGACACTCTAGAAAGTTTTAATAAAGCTTTAATTGATGTAGTCACAGAATCCACCCAAAATAATAAGCCTCGTTCTAAATATGTAGTGGGTGCCGTAGCTCAATGGTTAGTGCGTTGGCCTTCTGATCTGTAGGTCGTGGGTTCAATCCCCGGCTGAAGTATAACAAAATTTAATATCGAAAAGATTTTTCTTTCGAATGGTACCCACCTGCCGGCAAGAATAGTCAATTTTTCCGTCAGTAACAATTTGGCAAAATTGCTTTCTAAAAGAGCTCTGTAACAAAACTAAGTAAAAGTGATGTCACAAGAGTTCTGCCGTTCGGAACCGGCTAATATAAGTAGATCCCTTCTAATGCTGTCCAAATTTGACACGCACAACAGTATTGGAAGAGAAGCTCAGTAGTATCACAATGGCCATTTCTGGCCTAAGTGTGTCCTCTCAGAGAGAGTGCAGCCACATACCCTAACCCTAAATATTTTCCAATCACATTGACTTATCGCTTTAAAAAGACAAGCAAGGAGAGAATTGCTTAGGTGTAGGTCGCCAGGTTCTAAGCTAAAACTTAGCAAAGTTTCTAAAACCCTAAAAACAGCACTAAATGAGGACAAAAATCGCGCAGTCCATGAATACTTGGAAAGCACCGAGCCATTATAAGCAAACAATTCTCTGAAAAACTGCAAAGCGAATCAAAATTCCAATCGCAAACGAAGCTCCGAAGCGCCGTTTTCTTGTTTTCTAGCCTAAGCGGACGAAGCTTAGGCTAGAAAACATACTCTTTTTTAGGTAATTTTCTTTCTGTGTCGAGTAGTGTAATTTATAATATAATCAGCCGTAGCTGATATCTATATATATATATATATATATATATATATATATATATATATATATATATATATATATATATATATATATATATATATGTATATGTATATGTATATATATATATATATATATATATATATATATATATATATATATATGTATATGTATATATATATGAATATATGTATGTATATATGAATATATATATGAATATATGTATATATGGCGAAAATCTCCTCGGGTAGAGGTTGTGCGTTGGGTTTGGGACCCGCCACATAAAAAACCCCCCCAATGAAAAAAACAGATATGCCTCGGATAAGGACTACCGCTTTTGATTAACGGATATGCACCTGGAATGTCCGGTCCCTTTATAGGGAGGGTGCCTCTATCCAGCTGGTTGATGTCCTCGAAAAATACAGAGCTGACATCACCGCTCTCCAGGAAATGCGATGGACAGGACAGGGCTGCTCCAAAAGAGCGTCCTGTGACATCTACTACAGTTGCCGTGCTGAAAGGCACGAATTAGGATGTGGATTTTTGGTCAGCAAGAGACTACGACATCTTGTCTCACAGTTCACGCCTGTGAACGAACAGCTGGCCACAATCCGTATCAAGGCAAATTTCTTCAACATCAGCCTTATATGTGCCCACGCTCCGACGAATGAGAAGGACAATGTGACCAAGGAGAGCTTTTTTCAGCGCCTCGAAGAAGCTTATGACCGCTGCCCCCGCCGCGATATCAAAATCGTGCTTGGCGACTTTAATGCCAGGGTGGGCAAGGAAGGTACCTTTGGTCCAACTGTCGGAAAATTCAGCCTCCACCAGAACACCTCCGATAACGGAATGAGGCTGATGGACTTCGCCGCAGCACGAAACATGGTAATTGGTGGTACCAGATTCCAGCATCTCGACATCCACAAAGCGACATGGCTGTCTCCAGATCAACGTACAAGAAACCAAATTGATCATGTGGTGATTGACGGAAGGCATGCATCCAGTGTGATGGACGTGAAATCGATCCGTGGTGCCAACATCGACTCGGATCACCACCTTGTTGCAGCTAAGGTGCGCACACGCTTATGTGTCGCAAATAACAAGAGAAGTCCCACACAGAGAAAGCTTGACGTCAGTAAGCTGCGATCATCAGAGACAGCAGATGCATTTCCCACTCGACTATCGGATCTGCTTATGCATAACACTCCCCCACATGATGATACATGCGCACGGTGGACACATATATCCCACTCCATGACTACTGCTGCCGAGGAGGTAATCGGTTACTACCGGCCTCTGAGGAATGAGTGGTATGATCAGGAGTGTCGCGGCGCTACCGCAGAGAAAGACGCCGCCTACAGAAAAACCCTGCGTGCAGGCGCAACGCGAGCTGTTAAGGAGCGGTACAGAGAGAAAAGGAGTGCAGAGAGACGTCTTTTCAGGCGCAAGAAGAGGGAGTTGGAAAGACGCGAGTGTGAGGAGATAGAGATGTGTACCGACAAGAATGAGATTCGAAAATTCTTCGAAAATATCAAGCGCCTGAGTGGAGGTTTAAATCCCGAAGCCTCTTCTTGTCGTGATGGAAATGGGAATCTGGTTACAGATGTCCAGAGTGTACTGAGCCTATGGAGGGAACACTTCTCCACGTTACTGAATGGCGATGCTACGAACAATTTCGCCAGTGGAGGAGATTGCCCGATAACCCCAATTGCAGATGATGGTGTTGATGTTCCACCACCCGACTATGACGAGGTTGAAACGGCCATTTTAAGGCTGAAGAACAACAAAGCTGCAGGTGCTGATGGCCTGCCTGCCGAGTTGTTTAAGACCGGAGGCGATGAGCTGCTCACCCGCATGTACCAGCTCATAAGCAGAATATGGTCGGATGAAAGCATGCCTGATGATTGGAGGCTCAGTGTTCTCTGTCCTGTACATAAAAAAGGAGACCCCACAATTTGCGCCAACTACCGTGGAATAAGTTTCCTGAGTAGCGCATACAAGGTTCTATCGAGCGTACTGTGTGAAAGGTTGAAGCCTATGCTCAGCAACCTGATTGGACCGTATCAGTGTGGCTTCAGACCTGGTAAATCCACCATCAACCAGATTTTCACACTGCGCCAAATCCTGGAGAAGACCCAAGAAAAACAGATCGACACACACCACCTATTTGTTGATTATAAAGCCGCTTTCGGCAGTCCGGTAAGGGATTACCTCTATGCAACAATATCTGAGTTCGGTATTCCTGCAAAGCTCAGTCGACTTTGTAGAATGACACTGCATAACTCCCGTTGTGCAGTGAAAATTGGGAAGAACCTCTCCGCACCGTTTAATACCGAACGGGGTTTCAGACAAGGTGATTCGTTATCGTGCGACTTCTTCAATCTTATTATGGAGAAAATAATACGAGCTGCTGATCTACGACATAATGGCACTATCTTCAACAAAAGTGTCATGCTGTTAGCGTATGCCGACGATATTGACATAATCGGCATGAATACGCGAGCAGTCAGTGCAGCATTCTCAGAGTTGGAAAGAGAGTCGCGTCGGATGGGTCTCACGGTGAACGAGGGCAAGACGAAGTATCTAGTGTCAACAAACAAAGAGTCTCGGCGTCTTGGACAGCACGTCACTGTTGACAACTACGCTTTTGAAGTAGTAAGGGGCTTTGTCTATCTTGGAACCAGCATTAACAGCAGTAATGACGTCAGTTTGCAGATCATGCGTAGGATAGCTCTAGCTAACAGGTGTTACTTTGGGCTGAGCAAGCAATTGAGAAGTCGAGCTCTCTCTCGACGAAGGACGTCCTATGACGTCGAGAAAAGAAACGGGAGAATGCCGCAAGAAATGTAGTCATGGTCATATCAAGCGTTGCTTCTAAGTGTATTGCTTTCGTGGCGAAAGACATGTTACGCAAACATAGCTTTTTGTGATACGGCGTGGCAAATGTCAATGCTTGTAGCAATCATAGCATGCTACAAGCTATATGCGTGACTGGTGCCATAAGACGTCCCAAATTGATGGTGGTGGACCTAGATGTTGTCTAGCACATCGAAGTAGGTCTCAAGCAGCGCCGCCTGAACAATTCTCCAGTTACCGGGGCTGATTCTACCATCTTCTACGCTCCGGTCGATAACCGCAACACAAGATGATCTTTCAAGACCTAGTTGAAGGCTCTACTAAAAGGAGGGTTATGTAACCAGGACCTCTTAGGATTCCTTCCAGGTTCGTCGGAAGACCTCTGTCGCTTAAGTGTATCCGATCTTCTTGCTGAGTCCTCAACAACTCCGCAACTTGGAGTGGCTTTGGTCAAGGGCGTCTTCGTAGATGGACCCGACGTTTTCCTCGAGGTCCCACTGCTCGTATTCGAGCACGTGATACACGTGGGCACGGTTTTAAAATTTTTATTGTTCATGCTTAGGGTTGGTCGCCGCCCCTGTGCCGAAGGACAAGAGTTAGGTAGCCGAAATTATTCATGGGGACAGAGAAGGTCATAAATTCTGCTCAAGGCGACCCGGTGTTCAGCAAGCTCCGTTCAATTGCGGCCTAATATTCCCCCTGCCTGCAAATAGGTACGGAAACGCATAGCACCCTGTATTAGGGGGAAGTTTTCATCGACACTTACGTCTAGGTTCGCAATGTTCAGTTTCGGCAATCGCTGCTGTGAGACTGTAAATGCCGTGGCAGGGTTACCTCTTGCATAGTGTGACTCCGCAGCCCGCACTTCTTAAAACTAATAATATATTCAAAAAGTGATACCTACATCGTTGATGTCTGAGATCAGAACAGTCGTGCGCCATATACGCAGACATCCGCCAATATATATGGATTTGATGGGGTACCGCAATGATCACAGTATCCTTCCCGCTGTAATCACATATTAGAAATGCTTTGTACCATTTCTTTACTAAAATACATCATCGAGGCTTACCTGTTTTGAACTTTGTACATCCTATAGTTTTGGGCGCTTAGTACGCGCACCTTGTCATCCGGGACTTATGGCTTCTATATTAGAATAATGCCCTCCACTTTATCGCTTAGACGGAGGACAAGGAAAGAAGCTGCTTTAGAGGTTAAAACGGACCACCTTAAGCATCTTCCTCTGCAATAATTAACACAGACGCTTCGATCACCATCATTTTGGTGTCCTCGGCGTCGCAGCATAGGAGGACGTCCTTGTTTGTTGTGCTGACTTCCTCATTTCAGAAGCGGTCACCAATCAGCTCAGACTTTAACAGGTGCCGAACTTTCTTCAGAATCCCTTGGTTTTGAACCTTCTTTTACTGCGTCTTCTTTGTAGACCTTCAAGTTGATTCGGAAGAAGCCATAGTTCATCAACCCCTTCTATTTGGCACGTGGGCCTACCCTCAAGAGGAGGCCTTTTTGGTTTTTCTTAGTTGTTGTCCGGGGCAATTTTTGCGACCGAAAGTTTCTGTATATGGGTTATCGCATGGATTTTGCAAAAATTAAAATTTGACATTTATAAAACAGTTGAAATTTAACAAAAAAATTTCTTTATGTAAAATAAGCTTACACATGTAAAGGGATTTCTTTTGGAAAAAAATTTTTACGGAATGTCGTTATGTCAAAGTTACGAAAATCGCAATATCTCGGGTTCAACTGGTCCGATTTAGTTCGTTCTCCGTTGGATAGACAATTTCACATACTACAATTTATACGATTTAAAATTAATGTATAAAAAATAGCATGAAATTTATAAATTTGAATTTTTGTAGAATTTATATAAATTTTTGTGTACCGCGCTCTATAAGATATATGATCAAATTTGCGAGATAACTTTAACAGTATTCATAAGTATTATAGAATATATACAATATAGAGAAGAAATACATAGAATCAAATAAAGAAGAAATATCCATAAATATTTTTGGAAAAAATGAATTTAAGTAACACAGAAAAAAACCTTGTCATTTTACAAAATTTTGACCTAATGGTATTCCGTAAAAAAATTTTTCCCAGAGAAATCTCGACACACATATAAACTTTCAAATTTCAAAATTTTCAAATTTCGGCCGAATCCGAGAATCCTGAAAGGTGTAGATTTGTAAAAGAATCACACATATCATTAATTTAAAAAAAAACTACTGAAACTAAACATCAAAGTTTCTCTAGTTAATAAATAAATGATCTAGCGTCTCCTTCATTACTGTTGCGCGTGTTAAACTTTGGACGTTATTAGAAGGGATTTACTTATTTAGCCGGTTCCGAACGGCAAAACTATAAGTAATATATTCCAGCCACAATACGATCATATAATAATACCAGAACTTAATTTTACTGCAGGGTCTCATTTACACTCACAATGTTGATTGTGAACAAACAAATTGCGCAGGTAGGTTCGTAGTAATATAGAACTATTATATATATGACTATAGTACATATTGTAACGAGTATCGATGGTTGGTTAAGCATCACTAATTGTGAATGACATTAATATTTGTAGCAAAAAACGAATGTTAGGAAAAAGAAATAGGTAATAAGCAGTACAAAGGAAGATTTTGGAATATAAATAGGGCAAGTTGTTGACAAACGAATTAATTCAATTAAAAACTCAATTAAAAATTCAAAAACATTAAAGAGTGATTGTAAATAGAAGAATTGATTAAATAATTGCGATAACCAGAACACGCCAACGAGAAAGAAAGAGATGAATCTCTACTACGATAAAGGAAGATTCTGGAGTGTTGCCAACAGAGTGTAAATAGAGCCAGTGTTGACAAAATCAATCAATCGAATCCAGAACGTAATTGCACAAACAACGATACAGTATCAGAGGCAAAAGTTGCAAGTACCTTAAATGAGTTATTGTAAATAGTTGATTGTAAACAGAGTTAATAAAATAAATTGTTGCTGTGTATAGTTGTACATACAAAGTGCAATTATTATTAACAAAATCTAGTGATCGAACAAGGTACATTCAAATAGAATTACACGTTCACAAAATTAAAAACGTAACAATTGGTGTCAGAAGTTCAATTCTGTAAAGGTGGTGAAAATTGACCAACTAAAAGTGGACCAACTGAAAAAAAAATTGTCAGAGATAAATCTATCGTCGTGGTGAGGCTAAGGCAAACCATGGAGGCATGGAGGGAATTAATGTAGAAGAACATGAGTTCTTTGAGGAAACCGAGATAGATGCAGTTATGCACGCTGAGGAAGAGTGCAAGATCGATTCGAGCGGTCAACTCATGGAATTCATGAAATTCATAATGCAACAGCAGAAACAACAGTTACAAGAAAATGCATCTCGCAGAGAAAACGCTATGGGAGAATTCCAGAAAACAACTACAAACTTCAAGAAATTTCTGGGGCTATTAATGAGAAAGTTGCAGAACTAATAGAACAGGTAGATGAAATTTCCGGAACCATTAATGAAAAAGTCAAGGATCTGAATTAACATGAAGATGACTTGGAAGATAAGTTCGAGAAATTACAACACGACCTCAATCAACTAAAAATAAATGGACCATCCACATCAGTGATTAGAGATTCAAGTACAATCAAACTAAAGCCACCAACATTTGACGGAAGCACGCCATTCAATATCTTCAAGCTTCAATTCGAGACAACAGCTTCGAAGAATCAATGGGATGATAGCGACAAGACCGCAGCTTTAATAGTCGCATTAAAAGGAAATGCTTCCGAAGTATTACAAATGGTTCCAGAGAAAGATCGTGGTAGCTATCAATCACTGATGGACACACTCCAGCGAAAATATGGAAATTAATATAAAATTCAATTGCATCGAGTGAAATTAAGATCGCGAGTGCAACGGAGTAATGAGAGCTTTCAGGAATTCACTTCTCTGATAATTCGGAAGAATTCAACGAGAAAATGAAAATTGAGGCATTCATAGATGGTATTCGTTACGGAGAGTCTAAGCGTGCCCTAGTCATGTCACCAAGGCGTACATATGCGGAAATATTTTGTAGTGCCTTGACGTGTGAAGCCGCCAGTTTAATGTGTCGACCAGTACCACATGTACGCCAACTAGAGGCAGAAACATCAGATCTGGTTGAAGCAGTGTGTCAGGCAGTTAAGTCCGTAGTGTAGCCTGAAAGAAGAACAACAGGTCGACGCGAAAACAAATTTACTGGTAAGTGCTTCATTTGCGACAAACCAGGACCCATGGCGCGTGACTGCCGTCTACGATGAAAGCGATCAAGATCGAATTCTCCAGGAAGACAAAAGAAGGAGAATAAGGTGGACAGCGATCGCTCCACTAACACAAACCCACCGTTAAACTAAATCGAGTCAGTTCAGCAGGGCGTGAACTGACTCCAACAGTGGGTTGCCCCATCATTCACATTTCACAACTACAGCGTGTGCCAAGGAGCTTGACTATTGATGGAAAATTGGACAATATGGAATTCATGTTAACCCTGGATACTGGTGCATCACATTCTATAATCAAGAGCGATTTGGTGAAGAGGTTTGAGGCTTTAATGGGAATAAATTTGCGCACAGCAACGGGTGAGGAAGCACAAATTTTGGGTAAGATAAAAAAGAGAGTATCTATTGGAAATTGCACGTAGGAACATGAATTCATTGTGGCTTACATCATCGATGACGTAATAATCGTTCTTGATTTTACTATGGACAACGGAGAGTAGTCCATGTGATTTTAATTATCATAGAATGTCTAAACATTGTTGGTATGCTTACGTAAGTACAGAAGTACGAATTGTGTGGGAAAATGCTTTATCAGCTTTTTCACACTTAATTGCAACTCAGTTGGCTCAATGTTCTGGCATTCCACAATTATAAGTAATATTAATATGGATTGTGTATATCACAACTTCGAGCAATGTTGGTATGTGTATGGATAAATATGTATTTCACAATTACGGGAAATATGTCGCGAGCCAAAATATGCATATGTGCATATTTCATATTTTTGCTCGCAACATACGCCATTCTACAATTTCTATTGTAATTTGGAGCATATCAGAGACGGTATGTCCATCTATACTCCCGATAGCAATTGCTAGGATATCCGTATAATAAATTGCTTTCAATCCTTCCTCAGTTTAGTCTTGGATTAGATCGTCCATAACGATGGAGCAGAGCAGGGGTAATGGTACTCCTCCTTGAGGACAACTTCTAGGAGTTGTTGCTGTTACTGTAATATTAGTTTTACTAGACTCCATTATCCTATTACCTAGCATACATAGACTTAATTCCTTAGAATGTAGAAAGTTTTGTATTTTGTTAACCAGTGTTGATAGAGCCGTTTCTATGCTAGGTGTCAGCGTGCCGCTGCACGTTTGTTAACTGACAATGTCTGTCCCTTAATTTTTCTGTCTCTAAATTGAGTGGTCTTTCCTCTTACTTCTCAGAGTTTGTCCGTGGTACGGTCTTACCTGTATTGGCTGCAGATTGAATTAACTCTTGTTCGCGTCCTACCCTGGACTGCAGCCTTATCAAATCGAAATATTGAAGATTCTTCAATTCAGTGATCACGTGGAGAGAGCTGTCACCTACAGCCAAAGTTAGGTTTGTTCCGATTCAGTACCTTCAAGTTCTATTCTGTGAGTACTAGTACTCTAAGGATCTGTGCCGCTGTCCGTTTCCATTACCTTGAATATCTTCGACTTTGGTTTGATTGTTGGTGCCATATCCATACGCCCATCCCTCGAGCAAGCTGGAAAACTTCAGAAGAGAGCTCATGCAGCTCCTTCCACATGATTCCCTCTACTTCCTTCTGCTACTCTAGACTCAGATGTGCAATTGAGTTGTTCTCCGATACGATCCCTACTTTAATCTTTCCAGCTATATCCGCATAAGACGGGCTAAGTCTCATTTTTTTATGAGGTGGTTGTGCCATCTTATATATATGTCCACTGGTTTCTCTATTACCCTGTTCAGCTGGCTTCCTCAGTACCAACTTTAGAGCTACCTTATAAGCCTTTTCTTTTGAGGAGTCGTTAACCGCTTTATCTTAAGTTTTAGGGCTTCGGTGACTTCTTCTAGTCCTTGCAAATATGAAAGAGGTGCACTCGCATGGCGATGGAAGCATCTGCTGTTTTGTTCGAGCATTCAGTGTTCGCACGACTGTCTCGGGGCTGGTTGCTCCATAAGCAATGAGTCTTGTTCAGCATTCAACAGAGCATTGACTTCGGTCCGTCCCTAGTCTATGTTTGTTCTTTCTACGTTACATGAGTTCATAAATGTCCACACGAGAGTCGGAGAAGGAGTGGCCAATCTAAACAGCGCCCCTATTTGTGCAGGCAAAGCTCTTTACTCTAGAGGGCGGCCGGTATCTAGAGCCACCGTTCAATACTGAGCAATAAAACCCTCAAGCAGACCGACCATCGGCACGGTAACGAATGACACCTTACTCCGGTCTACCTCTAAGTTATGACTCTGAATCAACGAGGAAGTTCGTCTGATAACGGGTATTCGTTAGGGCTTCCACCCCATGCAAAACCACTGAATCATCCAGACTCTTAGCTAACCCGGTCTATTTCCGAGTTATTACCAGTCGGTACACCCCTAGAGGTTTGTATTAGAGGATTCTCTCCGACTATTCTTTCTAAGGGTACCGTAGCTCAGTGGTTCGTGTGTTTACCTTCAATCCCCGGCTGAAACATAACTTGAATGCCAAAATGATTTTTCATTGTAACGGTACCCACCTGCCGGCAAGCAATTGGCAATTCTTTTGGCAGTAGCAATTTTCCATGGAAAAAAGTCTAAAAGAACTCTGTGACAAAGCTCAGAAAAGTGATGTCGCGAGAGTTCTATCGTTCGGAACCGGCTAAAATAAGTAGTTCCCTTCTAATTCTGTCCAAAATATAACATGCACAACAGTAATGGAAGAGAAGCTCGGCCAAAAAGCCCTTCGGTGCTTATATTCAAATTGACACACATGTCGACACTTGCATTTAATCTACCTGATGTGGTTTATGTGTATCCATAAACCACCAACAACAAGTACACCCAAAAACAAGTGATGTAGGTATTTCGTCATCATACATAGTAACAAGAGGATATTGATTTGTCTTGGCCTATGTGCATGCAATACATTTGATTTGAAGTATAGCAGCACGGTGCATTGTTGCCAAATTTCCTTCTTTCAATTTTCGTTATGCATATTTACTTACAATAGCAACAAAATATAATTGCATTCCCCTGCAGTTATATACAAGCAGGAGAATTGTAGTCACTCTCGACCCTAAATTGCTACATTGCACTTTACTATATCAATATCGGCATACAGCTCGTACAGCTCATGGTTGTACCTTATTCGGTACTCACCACCAACGCAAATAGGTTCAAAGTTCTTTCGTAGGACTTTTCACTCGAAAACTCCAAGCATTCGCTCATCCGAGATGGAAATATTCCAGGCTTCAGCGCCCTATATTAAGACAGGCATGATGAGAGACTTGTAGAGTGTAGTTTTCGTTCTTCGAGAGAGAGCTCGACTACTCAATTGCTTACTCAGCCCAAAGTAACACCTGTTAGCAAGAGTTATCCTAAGCATGATCTCCAAGCTGATGTCATTACTGCTGTTAATGCTGGTTCCAATATGGTTCCTTACTACTTCAAAAGCGTAGTTGTCAACAGTGACCTGCTGTCCAAGATGCCGGGACTCTTTGTTTGTTGACATTAAATACGTCGTCTTGCCCTCGTTCATCGTAAGAACCATTCGACGCGACTCTCTTTCCAACTCTGAGAATGCTGCACTGACTGCTCGCGTTTTCATGCGGATTATGTCAATATCGTCAGCATGACACTTTTGTTGAAGATAGTGCCATATTGTCGTAGATCAGCAGCTCGTATTATTTTCTCCGTAATAAGATTGAAGAAGTTGCACGATATCGAAATAATGTCATTAAGTCAATTCCGTTGACTCATGACAGCTCCTCAATAGCGGGGCACAATTTAGAAGAGCGGTATGACAACAAACAATTTGCAACCAGGCGTGCAAGAAACTGGCCCCCATTTAAAGCAGTTACAGAGAACACTAAACGTCTGCATCACGAATTTGAAGCTCCTACAGATTGACACAAGTCACTGGGACGCTATTTTTGTGTATTTATATTCCACAAAACTCGCGTATCCCGTGTACCCTGTCTTTGGGAGTAATCATTAAAAAGTAAACGTGAAATCCCTAATTGGAGCGACTTCGATGCCTTTTTACATATCGGTGTAAGACTTTGGAATTAGTCGTATATATCCGAAGTGGTTTTCGGAAGTCTAGCCGATCATCAACTCGGCAACTCAGCCAACCATTAAATCAGCAAACCGAGCGATTCGACCCTCCAAAGAGTGCAAATGGACCTCCGTAGACTCACAGGGAATCAGCATTTATCATGCCAGAGTCACCAATCAGGGTTGTCCATTGTGCGGACGGAAAGACACACCCTCTTGATCATTGTCCCATTTCCTGTAATTATTGATTGATGAACGCTACAGCGTTGTTAAAAAACATATTCTGTGTACCAACTGTTTGGAAAACTCGCACAATTACAATAACTGTAAAGCCAATTTACTTGATCATCGCCCCGACAAAGATACAATTCCCTACGTCACAGGCTAGAGAATGCTTCCAGCACTCGTTGAGAAGCAATTCCTGTGTCTACTCCCACTGAAACATCAACTGAACGTTCTTGTCAGCGTACTTGTTCTTCTCTGCTACAAGCTACAAGCTGTTGTGAAGGCAAACCACAATACAGCCTTGGATACTGCACCCATCACGTCAATCCTCCAACTAGTGAATTCGACATCCCGTAGAATGTTTTCATCGTTTCACAACCAAATCCGTTTTGACAAACTCCCGCGTTCATCTCCTCGTACTAGAAAGCACCCGAGACGAACTAATAATAGATAACAACCCAAATGTTAGGAAAAAACCCTAAAGTTAGGAGAAACCCTAAAAACTAAAGATGTCAGTTCGTTGTATACTGCTGTTACGAAGGCATGCTGCACGCTATGTAGACACAAGCACCCCCTATACAGAGATCTCCAAACTTACGTTTGAAGAGAGAATACTCTGTGTGCATCAGTATAGAATTTGCAACAACTGCTTGGCAACATCGCATACCCTTGCAAAATGCCACAACGAGTTTTCATGCCGTCTCTCACTTTGTTTAGTTCACAGTAACTGCCTGCTTAATGCACCAGTTTCTACAAAGTATCAAGGAAACTATGTACTGGAATAATTTCCATGCGTATGTCAAGCCGAGTCATATCATAAACCCAAGACAAGCAGATTCTAGCTTAATGTTTTTTTTTTCAATTTCTTCTATTTATTGAATCTTTCTTACGAAACTAACAATAATTATACAAATCTTATATACTAAAAAATACATTTTGTTGATTCTACACCAATGTGTACATGAAGGACATATATAATAGTAATGAGAGATTATGTGAAAGATATATTTAAAACATTTTTCCTTTTTAGTCTTTAAATATATTTAAGCTTAAGGAGCTCTCTCGCTAGAGTATTAGGATGATTACTTAGTCGTTCAGAGTAACGTTGGCAATGTTTCCCTATGTCTATTTTAATAGTGTCAATCTGTAGGTCCTTGTGTATATTTGTGTTATATTTAGATTGAACACGCTGAATTTTCTCAATATTAGAGTTTGAAGAAGTGCCCCAAAGCTGAATGCCGTAGCTCCAAATTGGTTTAATGGTGGACTTGAATATAAGCATTTTATTATGAAGTGACAATTTCGAGGCGTTTCCAATCAACCAATGAAGTTTGGCTGCTTTTAATTTAGCATGCGATTGCTTTGTTTCAATGTGCTTCTTCCAGGTTAGCCTTCTATCGAGATGAAAGCCTAGATAGGTCACTTCGTTTTTTTGTGGTATTTTTTGACCATTAATTTGTAGTTGAGGGCATGTTTTTCTGTTCAACGTGAAAGTCATATGGACGCATTTTGATTCGTTGATTCTAATACGCCATGTCTCCAGCCAGTGTTGTACTCTTTTTAAGTGACTTTGCAGTTTTTCTGACGCTTTACTGGGATTATCATCGACGCTCAAGATTGCTGTATCGTCTGCAAAAGTTGATGTGAAAAGATTGCCATTTGTTGGTATATCTGAAGTGTAGATTAGATATAAAAAGGGATCTAAGACGCTTCCTTGCGGGACCCCAGCCATTATCGTAAGTGTTTGAGTTAAATACGATCTTTGTTTAACCATAAATTTCCAATTCAACAGATAGCTCTTTAACATTTTGCAAATGTTATCAGGAAAGAAACAACCGATTTTGTGAAGTAGGTCATCATGCCAAACCTTATCAAAAGCTTGTGCGACGTCCAGAATTACTGCTGTGCAGTACTGCCTTGCTTCGAACGCTTTTGTAATGTTAGATACTATTCTATGAACTTGTTCTGCTTAATGTGAAAATAGAAAATAGTCACGAATATTAAATGCTCTGGCAATCCCGACAACCTGCTATAAGCTCTATGTTGACTTGCCTATCCCGTGACCCAGTGGCAACTACATCATCTTTTTCCGATTTATTTGTAACAGAACACGAGTTCTCCCATAGTCAAGTGTTGGACAACTTTTCTTAGTGGTCACACAAGAGCTCTCACCTCGCCATCTTTTATTGGCTGTAGTAAGAAAACGTTTTGTGACGAAAAGACTGCACGTTGCAAGCGGAATCTCTGCTTGATGAGATGGATAGATCTCTGGCAACATAGTGTCCAATCTCGTCAGTTCATCTACCTTACAGTACCTTGGAATATCCCTATGCCCTGGTACCCATACAATGTGTACATTGTAGTGCTGTGCTAGTTCGTTAAGAACTGAGCGGCATTTCAGGACAAGTGCAGATTTGGCGAACGTTCCTGCAAGAGATTTAATAGCGGCTTGACTATCGGTGTGAATATAAATATCTATGAAATTACAGCGAAGCAACATTTCTTGCTTTTTTATGGTCATAATCTAGACTTGAAAAACGCCTATGTACAATTGTACTGAGTGAACTCCAATTTCATTGATTAGGGGTATTGTCAATAAAATTGGAGTTCCATTGGAATTCCATTATAGATTGAGAATCTATTATCAAATCATGGTGCAGAATCCTTGAATGTCTATATCCTGGGTGAGTCCAGTGTTAAGCTATGTTTATCGTAATTGATGATATGACCGAACTCTGCTTGCCATATATATAGGGAGTAGATGCAATAGCGAGTAGAGTGTTTTAGATAAAATAGTTCATAAAACGTCTGTTATAAGCACCACAGGCGTCCTTTGAATCTTATTCATTAGCCGTGTGTGTATCTGTAAACTACGTTTTCTCCCTAAAATTATTTCCAAGTACTTTACTTGTTCAGTAAGCTTTAGGCTATTTCTCCCATTGCTAGGCCCATGGTTTGGCTTTCGAGTTTATCACTCTTTGTCTTAGTTACATACTAATAAGCCTAATAATAGGTTCATCCACTTTAAGTATAGCAAGAGAGTTTTCAACTGCTTCTGGTTTTATAAAGGCCCGATCAATATCTAGAAAGGTGACAAGACTATATTCTTTGCAGTGCATAGATGTTTCGATCTTCTGCACAAGTGAGTGGAGGGTTGTCTCAACGGCTTAACCTTTATTATATGCAATGGAAATGATTTTAACATCTATAGAGCTCCCGATATACGTCTCATCAATTAGTCTCAAGCCTTTTCTGTAAAAAGGATAATAGATTTATGGGTCTAAAATCAGTTGGCTTTGAGTGAGACATTTTTCCTCATTAGGGATAAACACCACTTTTACTGTTAGCCATTTCTTGGGGGCATAGCGTAGCCTCCAACCAAGGTATTAGAAGATCTGCATATTTCTGCATGTCCACGAGTATAATTTCCTGGTGACTTTAATAGTTTGAAATTAGCTATTAAGATTAAGATTAGGAGTTAGGCCTAGACTGTCCTCAAAACAACTTGGAAATTTGGTATGAGTTGGTACCCGAAGTGTTCTTGAAGTAGTCCATTCACCATCTCCCTTCATAATGAAACTGGGTGTGACTGGATCCGATACGAGAATCTTTCGTATGCGGTTTGCCTCTGTAATTCCTTGAATGTTCTGCATATGTCATCCTATGATGATCTTTTTGCTTTCCTTGTCGCTTTTTGATTTTGGCTCGGTTAAATTGTTGTCGACACTCCTTCCTTAGTGCGATAATCTCTGCCGAGCACTACTGAGGTCTCTTATTCTTGGAAGCCCATTCAATTGGACAGAACGCTATAGTAGCTTTCCTGCAGGCTTCCGTAATTTGATTAACAGTGTCCTCAAGTTGCTCCTCATTGTGCAAGCTTGAGGACGCCATGTGAGAAAAGGATTTATTTAGTGATACTTATGCTAATTTGTACGTTTTCATATCAAAATAATCATGATCGAATTAAAAGTAATAATATATTCAAAAAGTGACTCACCTAGATCGTTGATATTGGAGCTGACACAGATATAATGGTGTGCGGTAGCGTCGGCTCCTGAATTAAAATTATATTTTCCGCTTTATCGCTTAGATGAAGGACAAGAGCAGCAGAAGGTGCTTCAGAGAGGTACAAATTAATCTGCCACCCTAAACATCTTTTTTTGCAACCACTAATAGAGACGTTTCGGTCAGCAACGTATCAATGTTTTTAGCAGCATAAGAGGTAGTCCTCATACGCTGTGCTGACTTCCACATTTCGAAAGAGGTCACCAACCAACTCAGACTTTGCCACGACATATCCTCCACCGGGGCCGAACTTTCTTTTGTATGCCTTTGTTTTGGACTTTCTTTTTCTGCAGCTTCCTCATAGACTTTCAGGGTGATTTGGAAGAGGCCAAAGCTTATCACCTCTTCGCGAACGGCAGAACCCTTGTGACATCGCTTTAACTTAGCTTTGTCACAGAACTCTTTTAAAAAGGATTTTTTTCAAATTGCTTCTGCCGGAAAAATTGCCAATTACATGCCGACTAGTGGATACCGTTCGAAAGAAAGTATTAAACGTTCACAAAATAAAAATGTAACAATTGGTGTCAGAAGTGGGATTTTGTAAAGATGGTGAAAATTGACCAACTGAAAGTGGACCAATTGAAAAACCAATTATCAGATAATTCTATCGTCATCTAGCGCAAAACCGGAACTGCTAAAGTCAAGGTTAAGGCAAGCCATGGAGGCTAAAGTTATTAATGTAGAAAAACATGAGTTCTTTGTGCAAGCCGATTTACATGTAGCTGTGCGTGCTGAGGAAGAGAGACAGAGAGAATCGAGTGGTCAACTCATAAAAAATTCATGTTCCTAAAATCCATGAAGCAACCACGGCAACAACAGCTGCAAGAAAATGCGTGTTGTATTGATAACAGGTTTTACGAACATTCAGCTCGGCGAAAAAAAATCTACAAAATGTCATTGATATCGGATTTTAGAAATTTCAATCCGATGAAAAAGTCACAGAGCTGAAAGAACACGGGGATGAGTTGGATGATAAGCTGAAGAAACATATCGACGACTGAGAAAATCAGTTCAAGAAATTAGAGCACAAACTCAATAAACTAAAAACAAACGGACCACCTAAACCAGTGATTAGAAAATCAAGTACATTTAAACTAAAACCACCAACATTTGATGGAACCACGCCGTTCAATATCATCAAGCTTGAGTTCGAGACAACAGATGATGATTCCAGATAAAGATCGTGATAGCTCACTGATGGATACACTCCATCGCAAATATGGAAATGAATGTAAGAGTAAATTGCATCGAGTGGAATTAAGATCGCGAGCTCAACGGAGTAATGAGAGCCTTCAAGATTTCGCCTCCGATATTGAGCGCATATGACATCTATCGTTCTCCGATAATTCGGTAGAATTCATCCGGAAAATCAAAATAGAGGCATTCATAGATTAAGAGACTAAGAGACTAGACATAGACATAGACTAGAGACTAGCGCCAATGATCTTCTAGTGGGACCCAAGGCAAGAATAAACTACTTAAGTGACAGCTAAGTATCACAATGCCTCCAGTGGAGGGCATTTATTCATCAAAAAACAGCTAAGAAAATGAAGAAACGATTTTATTTCCAAATCAAGAAGTACAGTTGCCGAAGTATTCGCTCATTAGAACGATTACTCGCTTTGGTGGGTGTACCGATGTAATATATATACAGTATGTCAAGAATGGGTTTACACATTGAACAAAAATTCAAATTTTCAACTTTCTTAGCCAAAAACATTAACTTTTATTTCCATATACACATTTTTTTTATTAGTTACAGATATTTACAGTATTTATAAAAGATTCATGAAAAAAAATTGCAAGTTCACCGCAAAAGAAAAGAAAAATACAACAAAAAGAAATTTTACTCAATTTTACAAGTGTCGAGAAACTCTTTTCACAACTATTTTTTTAATTCCTTTATGCAACACTTCAACGATTAACGGTACATTTACAGTTATCTATTTGCGTAAACGCGTTGCAGTGACCCGTTCCTATGATTTTGTTTGTTAGTTTGTGATTAATTTTTGCTTTGTCCACATCATCTATTTAAATATTGTGTTTTTAATATGCCAGGCAAAAGGTTATCGGCTGAAGTGGTTCAGCTTATATACTACAATCGCCAATTGGGAGAAAATGTGGAGAAGTTATCAGAAATGTTATCTGTAACACGTAAGACAAATTATAATGTTCTAAATCTTTCTGAAAATGAGGATAGATTATAGCCAATGTGTGGAGGTGGCCCAAAGTTTAAAATTACTGATCGGGCAGAGCGCTTAATGATGAGGGAACTGCACAAAAATCCACAAATTTCGACCAGAACACTTGCGGAGAAACTCAAGGAAGAGTGTGGTATAGTGCTTTCCCATGAAACTGTACGACAGGTGATACTGAGAAACAAATACTCATCAAGAGTTGCTCGTAAGAAGCCGCTGCTATCAGCACAAAATATTGAAAGACGTTTCACCTTCGCCTCAAGGCTCATTTCTCAACCTGATGAATATTGGGACGACGTAATATTATGTGGCGAAACAAAAATGATGTTGTATTACAACGATGGACCGACCAGAGTATGGCGCAAGGCATTAACAGCTTTAGAAAATCGACACATAATTCTTACTGTTAAATTTGGAAAAATGTTCATTATGATTTGGGGATGTATCTCAAGCAGAGGAGTAGGAGGATTGGCTTTTATAGAGTCAACCATGGACGCACAACATTATTTAGGCATTTTGAAGTCATTTAATCAGTAGTGCGAAAAAATGTGGGTTCATCAGAGAGGGCAAACCGCATTTCAAATTTTATCAAGATAATGACACAAAGCATAAGGCGAGTAGGGTGCGACTGTGGCTTCTTTATAACTGCGGTAAAGTTATGGATAGACCAGCCCAAAGTCCAGACCTTAACCCTATTGAAAATCTGTGGGTCTACTTAAAGAAAAAAGTGGCTAAAAGGCAACCTAAAAACCGTACAGCACTTAAATATACCGAGCAATTATGACCTAAACAAGTTGGTTTATTTTATGAATAAACGGCTACAATCCGTGATAGATGCTAAAGGTGGCCATACTAAATACTAAATATTTTATCTGATCAAATTTTAACTAATAAATATTATAAAAAAGACTTTGTATCGTTTGTTTTGCGTAGAACTTGCAATTTTTTTTCATAAATCTTTTGTAAATACTGTAAATATCTGTAACTAATAAAAAAAATTTGTATATGGAAATAAAAGTTAATATTTTTGGCTAAGAAAATTGAAAATTTGGATTTTTTTTCAATGTGTAAACTCATTCTTGACATACTGTATATACATACATACATATATATATATATATATATATATATATATATATATATATATATTTATATATATATACACATACATAGATATATATAGATACATACAAACACACACACACACACACACACACACACATATATATATATATATATATATATATATATATATACATATACATATACATATATATATATACACATACATAGATATATATAGATACACACAAACGCACACACACACACACTCATATATATATATATATATATATATATATATATATATATATATATATATATATATATATTTATACAAAATGGTTTAATTAATTAAAAAGACACAAAAACTACTTGTTCATTCCTTATTTATAATACGAGTATATATAACACCTTGCACTTCCTATTATTTGTGATGGAATACTTTTTGATTGATTTGGTGGATTTGATGAACACGAAGGAGTATCACGATAGATCTGTAAGCAAACGGTCTGACGGTTCTGCCTTTGGTTTAGTAACTGATGAAGCCATATAAAGTTGTACTAATACTAATCCAAGTTCTTTTATAAATTTTCTTCTAATAGTGGTTTTCTGAGTTTCTTGCCATTTTGGATGTATTTTTCTGAATAAAATTGACGCATTGAGTGCGGAAAAGTCAATAACTGCAAATCCCGCCAGATTCAATTTCAATATTATCATGCATTGTGTTTTGCAGTAAAGTACATTTGTCTTTCATGCTTATAGTGCGATTAGTCAACACGTATCGTTGGAATCTGTAGAAATTAGATTTTCAACGGAGCAAATGAGAATAATTCTCTTTTCTGTTTATCATATTTCAATTCAATTCAATTCAGTTTTTACATTATTTTACTTTACTTTCTGTTACCTTACGTGTTGACTAATCGCACTATTATATGTATACAACAAAATAGTTTAATTTTGGTAAATGCAAACGTTGAACAATACAAAAGCAATTTTTTACTTTTCAGTTAAAAGTTTTATAAAGTTTTTTTTTTTACATAATCGTTGTAAGTATTGGGTGGTCATATATTAGTTTGTGAAAAGTCACCAATAAGAGTGGACGTGTTTCGCATCTCTCCTTTGATAGAGTCGGAAAAGTGATTGATTTCGGTAAAAAAAAAATAAAATATATTGCGAAAAGACGCAAAGTAAACTCAAGGAGTTATTTCTGTGGTTGCTTATACAAATAAGCAAAAAGAACAATAAAATCAAAGAAAAAAATAATAATAATATCGTTTGCAAACATTTTGTTTGTAATATGAGTGTTCAGCGCTCTCCTCTCCGGCAACGGCAATCGCCTGTTAATGTGTGTGTAAACAATAATTTGCAATCACCCGCGCAAACCCCCCCGATAAGTGCATTATCAAAAAAATCAGTTGATACACACTGCACAAGTGAAAGTAACAGTGCAAATCTTTTCCCTGCATATATTCCTCTCTCTAACACTACATCAAAATTTGCAACAACAATAAATACAGACAAAAAAAATAATTTGTTCTCTCGTGACATACTATCTCCGTCTATACCGTGGAGTGTACAATGCGCTGCTCCTGCTGTAACACCAACAGCTACAACATCAAAGCAAACAAATAACGGCCTTTCTACTGAAGTGCATGACCCAGTAGTTAAAGCAACTAGTGCGATGACTAATAAAGAACCAGTTGCTGTTCAACCTAGAGTTGATCGCTACATTACTGTAGTAAAGCGAAAAAGAAGTCCACAAAATTCAAAACAAATGAATTCAACAAAAATTCAAAAGCAGAACACTGCCCCTATTAGTTCGGAAAATAGATACGCTCTGCTTTCAGGTGATGAAAGTGACGAAAATATTATCTCCAAGAAAAATTTCAAACCCCCACCCATTTTCTTAAGAGAACGCAACTCAGATAAGTTGATTTCTAGAATTACAAGTCTTATAGGACCAAAGAATTTCCACGTTGTTCCTATTCGCAAAGGCCAAATTGAGGAAACGAAAGTGCAAATCTACAGCGAAGCTCATTATCGCAAGGTAATTGCGGAATTTGATGCTGTAAAAAAAAATTACTACACATATCAGCTAAAAAGTGTAAGGGCTTAATCGTTGTACTCAAAGGCGTCGAACCCAACGTTGATATTAACGAAATCAAACTTGCCCTTCAGGAAGAAGGGTTTCAAGCCAAAACAGTATTCAACATTCTCAACAAGAGCAATATACCTCAACCGTTATATCGTATTGAGCTTCAGCCTTAAACAAAACCCCTAAAAAAAGGTGAAGTATCCCCATATATAAAATTCGATATTTATTGCATCGCAAAATCACAATCGAAGAACCCCATAAGAGAACTGGACCTCCTCAGTGCAGTAACTGCCAAGAATATGGACATACTAAGACATATTGTACCCTGCCAGCTGTTTGTGTGATTTGTGGTGATCTCCATAAATCAAACATATGCCCAAAATCTAAAGGCGATGCTAGCATGAAAAAATGCAGCAATTGTGGAGGTAATCACACCGCAAATTATAGAGGTTGCCCAGTATATACAACCCTAAAGCTAAATTTCTCCGCAAGCAATCAACCTCTAAAACCAGTTGAGCAAACTCAGATAGCCAACTCAAGTAAGAGACAAAATATTGATGCAACACAATTCTTCTCTGCAATCCCAAACAAGAATCAAACCAATTCATACGCTAGCGTGTTAAAACAAAACCCACACCAACAAAGCAATGTAAATAATGAGCATAAACACTCACTGCCCACCCAACAGCCAAGTACCCTTGAACATTTGCTTCAAACATTAATTCAGAATATGAACCAATTCATGAACTCAATGCAAACAATGATGCAAGAAATGATGAAAAATCAATCGATGCTATTCCAAACATTGCTATCCAGACCATGAGTTGTCTCAAGATATGCCACTGGAACGCCAACGGCTTAAGCCGTAATGATGATATCTGAGACCCATTTCACTGACAAAAATTGCTACCAAATATCATATTACAAACTGTACACCTCAAATCATCCGCATGGTAAGGCACGCGGAGGAACTGCAATATTGATAAAAAGCAGAATAAAACATCATGTTCTCGAAGATTTCAGTAGCGTCTACTTGCAAGCAACATCTATATGTCTGGAAGAATACATCTCTAAGCTAGTAATATCTGCGATATACTGTCCCCCAAGATACAGTATTACCGAACAGCAATATAAAGAATTTTTCTCAACTCTTGGTAGCAAATTCTTGGTTGCTGGTGATTTCAACGCCAAACACACTCACTGAGACTCCCGCTTAATAACTCCAAAAGGCAGAAGACTATGTTCAATCATCACTAACCACGGCTACGATGTTATTTCAAATGGTCAACCGACATATTGGCCGACGGACAAGAGGAAAATACCCGATCTCATAGACTTTGGAGTCGCCAAAGGTTTGCAGATGGAAAATATCTCCACAGAGTGTAATTATGATCTATCATCTGACCACTCACCCACGGTAATATCTATAAAATCACCAAGCCCCCAAGGCAATTGCATTAGAAAGAAAATAGACGGGTTAAAATTCAAGAAATGTATAAATTCCCATCTTCCTCTGAGTACTGTATTAAGAAATGGACACGATGTAGACTCAGCACTCGAAAAATTCAACCAGCTGCTCTCATTAGCTCATTAGCTCATTAGCATTAGGCAAGAATTCAGATCACCGAATCTGAAAACACAGCTACAGCACTGCACTCGAAAGTTAAAGCAAGCCTTAAAAAATAAAAACAACAAAGAGTTAGAAGAGCACAAACCGAAATTATCACCTGGTGAAGCGTCAGACTACTCTTTGTGGAAATCAGCAAAAAACTCAAATCAGTCAATTCTCACTGATTCCCCCATCCGTTTGAGTGACGGTAATTGGGCTAGAAGCAACTGTGAGAAGGGTTTGGCTTTTGCAAACCACCTAAAAAGCGTGTTTACACCCAATCCACCCTCTTTACAGTCCTCATTACCAAAATTAACTTCTCAACCTTGCTCAATAACGTTCAAAATTAAAAAAAAAGGACATATTCAAAGCAATTTATAAAGATTTAAACCCAAAAAAATCACCTAGTCCAGTTAAATTACCGGTAAAATCATAAAAGAGCTACCTTCGGCTTCAGTAATTCATCTCATGCAAATTTTCAATGCTATCCTTCTTATTAAACACTATCCCAAATGCTGTAAACGTACAGACCAATCAGCCTCCTGCCTCTACTCTCTAAAGTATTCGAAAAGCTACTTGTCATGAATATAACTCCATTTATTAATCTCAACCAACTGATTCCTCAACATCAGTTTGGATTTAGAAAACAGCACGGCACAATAGAACAAGTCCACCGCATTGTAACTCTGATAAGGAACACTTTTGAAGAAAAAAGTATTGCTCAGCTGTCTTTCTTGATATCACTCAAGCTTTCGATAAAGTATGGCACGATGGCCTTATTTACAAACTCAAACTATTACTGCCTCCAAATGTCTCCTCATTGCTTAGTAGCTACCTCACGAAAAGACATTTTCTCGTACATCACAAGGATTACACAACAAATCCATTGGATATTCACGCTGGCGTTCCTCAAGGAAGCGTTTTGGGCCCCTTACTGTATCTCTTATACACTACAGATATGCCCAGCAATAACTATACATTTATATCGACCTTTGCTGATGATACGGCAATATTGTGCTCTCGCTCTAACTCCATAGAAGCTACTAAACTCCTGCTGACTCATATCGATTCTCTCGAAATCTGGCTAGCAAAATGGCGTATAAAAGTCAATGAATCAAAGAGCGTACATGTAACCTTCACGCTAAGGGCAGATACATGTCCCCCACTTAAAATTAATGGCCAATCAGTTCCACAATGTTCCCCAACAAAGTACTTGGGTATTCACCTCGACAGAAGGCTGACCTGGAAAAATCACATAGAGGCAAAGAAAACCCAGATCAAGCTTAAAATTAATCAGTTATGGTGGCTGTTACACAAAAGATCAAAGTTGAATCTCAAATACAAAGTGCTATTATATAAAGCAATCCTGAAGCCAATCTGAACTTATGGTATTCAGTTTTGGGGCACCGCATCTCCCTCAAATATCGAAAAATTGCAGCGAATACAATCCAAGTGTCTGCGAATTATTGTAAACGCGCCTTGGTATATGAAGAACGTTAACATCCATCGAGATTTAAATGTACCCACAATTTCTGAGGAAGTTGCAATGTCTTGCAGAAGCTACATTCAAAAATTACACAGTCATCCGAATCTCCTTGCTAGGCAATTGTTGCTGAACACGGGGCATCGTCGATTAAAAAGAAAAGACACACTGAATATGCTGTGAAATTGCTATACCTCGTGACTCAACAAATTGTGATGGAACGTTGGGAATATCACATAATTTTATTTAGTTTGTAAGATTTGATTACTTATTGTTAGTTTTTAAGTAATTTTAGAAAGATCCAATAAAAAGGCTTGTTACGTTTAATTCCCGAATCAATAGAATACTTACAATACTTTCAATGTTCGGAGGAAAGGAAAAGTAAAAACGCCTCTACAACATTCTGAACTCAAAATTTTGCATATCTTGTAGAGCCAGGGTGGAGAGAAATAACATTCTTATTCGGAATTCTGCTACTGTGCTGATGAAATGGTTTCGCTTTTCACACAGTCTGATCTTTTGAAATAAATTTTTGGTCTACATTTTCGCTTATATTACCTTCTATTTTACTATCAGAAGAGCTATAAGAGAAATACAAATCGCGATTGTGATCAAAACAGCCTTATGGTGTAAATTCCTCGTCGCTCTGATTTTCATTCACTTGTCCTTCCACTACTTCATTTAAAATAAACTTTCTTTTATCGTAAACATTTTTTCTTTTGTTGAATTACAACTTTAAAAATTCTGTAAGCGTTATATCGTACCACAATTCGTTCTAACGTTCGCTCAAATGTAATTTTTGCCGCCGAAAATTGAAAATTATTAAAGAATTTCATATGACATCAGGGTCACTAAAGAACATTTTTATATAAAATCCCCTAAAATATGATATATTATGTTTTATTAATATTATCGCTTATAATGTAAATGACAGATTAAAGCAAATTCACGAAGTTTATTATAACTATCCATGATGGTTACTGAAGGAAATAAACATTTTAATCATCCTTTTGTTGTTTTCTACTGAAGGGCCAGACAAAGGTGAAGTCATATGTGGAAAATTCCGGCTTGTGGATACGTACGAAGTCTGCTAAGTTGTCTTTTAGGCACTAATGCGCTTATTTTCCATTTGTCATTGCCACTGTTTCTTTTTGATCTTTTGGTGTGCGCTTTAACGTCCTAACATCCAACGGCAAGTGCTCTATTCTAAGCACTTCATTATTCTATGCACTTCGTTCATGTTGTACTCAACAAGCCGAGCGCCTAGTTCTTCATTAAATGTGGGCAACTCGTTTTCATCGAAGGGGGTAAAACTATAGTCTTTGATTTTTATTTTCTGCATTTAACGAATTGGGCATTATTTTTTATGTATCTTTTATAGTTTTAGAAATTTTTGCATTTAAAGGTATACAAAATTCATTTAGTTAAGAAAGAAATTTATAATAAAAATCTGCATGTCTTCAAAAACCTGCTAAGACAAAGCAGTTGATTTTTTTAGTGTTTTTTTTTTAATTCGTTTTTTTATAAATGCGATTATGTACACATTAAGAGATTTTGGAAGTAGTTACTATCTTCGGTGAGCAAATTTTCATTAATTCTATGAAAATTTAAAATAACTCAATGTAACAAATTTTCAAGAATTCTCAGAACAACGGCATTTGAAACATCAGAATGTAGAATTTTCCACTGAATCCAAATGTGATAGTTCCGTATTATAAAAGTAGAGCGGTTTCGAGATATTTAACAATTTCATTTTTTTGAGCTTTGAAAAATGTAGGGCTACTAAGTTTTCGATATCTTTACCGTTAGTGAACCGAATATTAAGATATTTTGTTTTTCTTAAGTAGAATTTAATAGTCTTTACAGGAATAAATTATTCAAATTGGCTAAAAAGTGGCAGAGTCATGCTAAATCAAAATTAAATTTTGATGCAATTTTTTGCTATATTTAGGCTTTCGCCTTTTCTTTTGTAATTTTTTTTAACGAAATATAAAATAATCCCCTGTTTTGCACTAGCCTTCGATAGCCTGTTTTATAATGAACGCTTCGCCTCTTGCTGAATCATCATCTGATGAAAAATGACAGTGTTATAAGAGATATAGTAAACAAGCCTATAATTACTTTTATATTGATTTCTTAAATTTGCGACATTTTAACAATTTATTTGTTCGGAATAATCAGAATAATGATGCACTTTCACAAAATACCGAGTTTATTGCTGTTTTCGAAAAGATGTAAGAATGAATAAAACTGATAAAGCTATTTAAAGTCGTCGTTTTGGTACATTCGCCTTTTGTCAAAGGAGAAAATAATAAAAATCGCGTAGCATTGCTTCATTCCAGACGCGAAACGTTCATTATAAAACAGGCTATCGACCCACGGTAGAAAAATAGTGTGTTACTTTATATTTCATTGAAAATTATTTAAAAAAAAGGCGAAAACAATAATGATATTAGGGCCGAAGATTCTTGTTTTGTTGTCAAACTTGTTTGCAATGATGGCAATACAGCTAAGCGCTTCTTCAATGATTTAATTAAAATAGTGAAAATAACCAAAATTGATGAGAATTTACCAAATATTATAATTGGAAATTGTCGTCAGGTAATCGATGCTCAGAAATTTAATCTGTATGCTCAAAAAGTAGATCTTTAATGGTGTCTACCTTCATAGTTCTCATGCCGTTTTCGCTCACCGAAAAAAATCAGCTTCTTTTTCATAGTATTAAGAATCGATTGGTTCCATGAATTGTCTCTTCCTAGGATGCTATCTGCAGGTATCATACTCTCTTCAGAGGTTAAATGTAATTCCAAAATGAAATCTTTAGTCCTCTCATGTTGGGCTGCGGTTGACCTTAATGTTGTGACAAATCCTCCGAATGCACCACTTAGATTTTACCTTCCATTTCGACTCCGACATTTTCGACTCTACGAGTAAAATAAGTTTTTCATTTTTTGCTTTCTCACACGGAAACTCAACACATTGTTTACAAAATATACTCTGAAAGCAACTTATTATCTGACGTGGAGGGTATGTCAACATTCTCTAAAGACGCATGACTAACACCCTCCATCTCAGCCGGTCAACTTTTAGCATTATTTTTTGGATCCCGGTTTAATGGCCATACCTGTAGTTTATCTGAGTTTTTTCCCACTCTTTGCGTTCATAACAGTCGGCAATCCTGTGCCCAGACTTTTATAGAAGAAGCACTTGGTCGCGCCATTAGACCCCTTGCTTTCTTGACCTCCCTTACTAGGGACAAATGTTTGGTTGCCTTTTCCTTGCGATTTGTTGTTGCTAAGCGATGTGTACGACAAATTGATTATTATTGTTGACATTTAATACAGAAAGGCGTATTTTTCCTTTTGCAGCTTTCAGTGGCACAGCAGACCCCTATTTCTCGCAGAAAGAATACGTGGAAGGGTTCCTTTGGTTATTTTGTGGATTTACTTTATTATTTAGGTACTTCTCTGCTTTGAGTGGCACCATATCATTTCTATATTAGTGGAATGCCACTATGTTACTGGCCTCAGTCTGCTGAACGTCATAATAATGTAGTGGTGTATTGAGACTTATATGTGCTGCTCTCTTTCACTATTAATTTACAACTCACAAATCAGTCCGCTTTCAGTCAGCTGGCAGCTTATATGTAAATTTTCCTGAAACTATCCACATACAGACCTACCTGCATAACAATCTACGATCCAAAATCCACAATCGAATCGCACCACATGTGTGTATGGATTTATCATTTATGTGGGAAAGTAACTTTTTGATGTTTCCACTCATGAGTACAACACGTGACTTTAGTTTCGATACTCACATAGGAGTAGTCCACGTTACTTTTGCTTCAACACTCACACATGTGAAGTCCACGTGACGTTAGTTATTGTATGCCTAAATATTTCAGTAAGCTGACGTGTTACGTAATATAGAACTAAAATCGCGTATTACGAGTTGTGTGGGAAGCTCATATGCCATGATATTCTGGCATTTTGGCAATATTGGTTTGGGTAGATACGTATTTCACAAGACAACATCGCAAAAAGTTAGTTAAATTTGTATGGAAGATGGGTGCAGTTCTAACAGAACTTGTGGGATAATATAAGTTCGTGATCCAGTCTATTTTATATTATATATTATTTTATATTAACGCGTATAAAATTTATAGTGCGAAAAACCCAACAAAATAATACACGGATAACACGGATATGATATTTTGGATATGGTCGAATGAATAATGAATATGCGGCACTTATAAGCCCGCAGGGCTTATAAGTGCCGGCACCCACGCGCGGGTATGATTAATTGAATTTATTGGAGTCTTATAAAGGCATTAGTTCAAAAAAATTTAATCGAAAGAATTTTCGTAATGTTTAAATTTTTAGTGGGTGCTTTCACTCTGTGATGATTTTTTTATATAAATTTCCTTAGATCTACTTATAAGAAGATCCAGAACATGATACGTTCCGCCAAAAATGAATAGCAACATTTGCACGGATATGCTGGAATCAAAAATAATTACATTTCTCGAGGACTCCCATCAAAATGAAATAGTTTTTCGACAGGATAACGCTTCAATGCACGTCTTCATTTGTTTTAAAGAGCAAAACTTACCAGTAATGGTATGGCCAACACTCAGTCCTGATTTAAATCTCATTGAGCATACTGCCTAGAAATGTTTATAAAAATAGACGTCAATTTACCAGCGTCTTCGAACTAAAGAGGATAATTAGGAAGAGCTGGAAAAAATTCGCGATAAATCTTCCATAAACTTACCGAAAGTATATTATTGCATTTTCGATTTAATTAAATGAAAAGGAGACAAAGTGCTACAAGAATGATAGAAATACAGATTGCGCCCTGAGTGAACAGTTATCTTTTTTGGATTGAGTTTAACAGCCGACTGTTCGTATGCACACGTCATTAACGAAGAAAACATTATCCGAAAGGAGCAAATAAATTTTTATAATTCTTGTATTTATACAGTACGCGGTTACTTAAAACAATTTTGATTGAATAAAAGGTGATTTTTATAAATGAAGTGTGCAGTGTCGAGTTGCAATAACGATAGTTGCGACAAATCGTTAGTAAACAATTATTTTACCTTTCTATGTGATGTGGATTTGGCAAAAAAGTGGATTAGTTTCAGCCGGGGATTAAGTCCTTTCAACCACAAAAATTGTATGATTTGCAAGGACCATTTAATAGATGTTGATTTTATAAACCTTAAGCAATATGAAATGGGTAAAATATATTTATTTTATTAACACAGCATTCGCATTTCTGAAATGTTCCTAATTTTTCAGGCTTTGCGTCAAAACTTAAATTGAATTGTGCCAACTATTTGCCGAGTATCTGGTGCGACAACTCTTTGGAAACAGCGGGTGCAACAAAGAAAAAATAAGCACATCGTTGCTATGTTGTTGCATCAATAAAGTCCGGAAATTGCAGTTAATGGTAACAAAAAATCGTTGGTTATTGTATATACATACATATATATATATATATATATATATATATATATATATATATATATATATATATATATATATATATATATATATATATATATATATATGTATATATATATATATATATATATATATATATATATATATATATATATATATATATATACACATTTGATCGATATTGATCCATAGCTTTTCCACTTAGGCAACTACTGGCCACTTTAGGTTACATACATATTTTCGCGGTATATTAATTTACTTCTTTCATCTAATATTTTCCATAATAAAGTAATAAATATTGCTTATTTTACAATTTTGTATAAATATTTTATTTACCTTTTGTATAGGATTTTGACACTTCTTATTTGCCTACTATTCGTACTGTTTCGTTTATGACGTTGAAGGGCGCAATCTGTATTTCTATCATTCTTGACTGTGCTATTGAAATATTCAAAACCAAAAATTTTTATCTTAGTAGCTCTGATTTAAATATCAGAAAATATTATGTGTCAGTTATGGACAAAAATCTTTTTAATGCGAATATGGCAAACGAAGTGGAAGTGCGAGAAAATATTCTTCAAATATTTCAAAAGCAACCTCACTGGTCATTTAAAAAAATTGCCAAAGAGGTAGGGGCAAACCCTAAATCCATTTCTCACGTTATTAAACGCTTTAAGGAAGAACCGCGTATTGATCGGAAGAAAGGCTCTGGTAAAAAGAAAGGGCCACATGACCGTGAAAAGGCGAAGAACGTTGTGGCAATTTTGAAGAGAAATCCAAGTATTTCGGGAAACAAATTGGGGTAAAGGCTGATTGCTCAGAATCTTTTGTACGCAGGACTAAGAAGAAAGCTGGGCTGAAAACGTACAAAGTGCAAAAAGTTTCGGATAGAAACGCCGTCAAGAATGAAATCACAAAACAACAAGTTAAAATGCTTAACCAAAATTTCGTCAAGAAATTTGAATGCTGCATAGTGGACGACGAGACTTATGTTTTAGCGGACTTTTGCCAGCTACCTGGCCAGGAATTTTATACGGCTGATTCTCGAGGAAATGTTGCTAAAAAATTCAAAGCCAACAAAATTACAAAATTCACAAAGAAATTCCTTGTTTGGCAGGCAATTTGCTGTTGCGGCAAAGAGAGCAGCACATTCGTGACATCGAGTACAATAAACAGCGAACAATATGTGAAGGAATGCTTGCAAAAACGATTGCTTCTATTTTTGCGCCAACATGAAGTGTCCAATTTTTTTTGGCCTGATCTCGCTTCATGTCACTACAGTATAACGGCCTTAGAGTGGTTCCAAAAGAAAGAAGTGTTTTTGGTGCATAGAGAAGGCAATCCACCAAACTGTCCAGAACTAAGGCCGATTGAGAGATACTGGGCTTTAGTAAAAAGGGAGATGAAGGCAACAAAAAAAGTAGCCAAAGACTTTCAAGACTTCAGAAGAAAGTGGCCTGCAGTAGCTGTGATGGTGTCGGTTACTACCATACCATACCGACCGTTCGAAATAAAAATCTTTTCGATCCTACTGTTTTTATGTTTCAATTTTTTTATGCTACTGCTTTTATGTTTTTTATGCTTGTATCCACGACGTACAGATCAGGAAGCCAACTCACTAGCTACCGAGCTACGGCACCTGGAAAGCGGAACTACATATAGTTTTTATATCATGGGCAATCGTAATCGTTCTCATGTCATGCACATGATATGCCAAAACATGTTCGGACAAAGTCAAAATATCAACGGTCACTTTCGGAATTGCATTTTTTTCATTTGTCAAAAATTAGCCCTATTTATACTCTGTGGCAACACTCCAGAATTTTGCTTTAACGTACTCGAGTTTTTTCTCTTTCTTTCTCGTTGGCTTGTTCTAGTTATCGCTTATTCCTTTTTGTTGACATTCATTTCGAAGCTAGTATTTTTCGTGCTATTCATAATTAGTGGTGAATAACCATCGATATCCCTTAAACTTACCTCCACTTAATTTTGTTCGTCTCGAATCGTGGTGTAAGTCGCTCCAAGTCCACTACTTTAAACTTTGGTCTTTTATTGCAGGCACATTAAATACGATACACGTCGCCATTAATTTTTGTAATTATCTCATAAGGCCAAAGAGTTTGTAGTATAGGGCACAGGCCTTTCTTTCGTTGTGGATTATGCAGCATTACAATCTCTCCTTCATAAAACCATTTGGAATTTGCTTTCAAGTCATACCTGACCTTCATCTTATCGCTTATCATCTGCGACCGGTCTCTGATGAACGATGTGTTCATCCAGCTGTTCCCGCTTTTCGCTAGTGTAATTAGTTTCAGTTGACCTCGTTGATGTCGCGACTCGAAATTTTAAATCAGCCGACAGTCTTAGCTCGTTTCCAAAAATTGCCCTTGCTGGTGTAGTTGCCAACGTATCATGTTGTGCCAATCGATATGCCATGAGGAACATTGGCATATGTACATCCCAGCATTTTTGGTATTTATTTACGATTTTTCTCAGATATTACTCCAAGGTACGGTTGAACCGTTCTACCATGCCATCCGATTGTGGATGCAAAGGTGTTGTACGTGTCTTGTGTATACCTAGCGTATGGCATATCTCTTGGAATACAACAGATTCGAAACTACCACCTTGATCTGAGTGTAACTCCATCGGTACACCAAACCGAAAAATACATCAGTTGACGAATACATCGGCAACTGTACTTCTTGATTTGGAATGGGGTATACTTCAGGCCATTTACTGATGTAATCTATAACCACCAAAACATACTTGTTCCCTGAGTTGTTTTTTGGAAATGGTCCAGCTATATCCATAGGAATTCGCTTAAATGGAGCACCCACGGTGTATTGGTGCATCTTACCTCAATTTTTCTTATTTGGACATTTGTCCATTCTACACTGCTTACCATTCCAAATCCAATCAGCGACATGGTCATGACATCCAACCCAATAAAATCGTTTCTTTATTTTCTCAACGGTTTTGGAGATTCCCAAATGTCCTCCACTGGAGGCATTGTGATACTCAGTTATCACTTTATTTATTCTTGCCTTGGGTACCACTAAAATATCATTAGTGATTTTTGCATCTTCACTTTCCCACGCTCATAATAAGTGCAGGCTTTGCCACTTACGAGACTATTGGACTCTCACTAGCCATTTCTTGGCAATCTGGACGTATGCCCTGCCCCCTGCCCCTGCCTTGTCTTCCATAACCTTTACGAGATCTGGATCGTTCCATTGATCTTACTGAACTCGTTCGGTGGTCCATGACTCCTCTAGCAATATATTCGTAAGTCGTATGTCGACAATGTGCTCCTTGCTTTCCACTCGAGAACAATATTTACATTCCATTTTGCAAGGACGACGAGATAGAGCATCCGCGTTACCTTGATGTCCTCCTTTACAAAGCTCGATTGTAAAATCATAACCCTGCGGCCTTTCCATCCAGCGCGCCAATTGTCCTTCTGGGTTTTTAAATTGTAATAACCACCGTAGCGCTGAGTGGACAGTTCTTAGATGAAATGACGAACCGTACAAATATTTATGTGAAATACACATTCCAGTATTGCGAGCAACTCTCTTCGAGTAACACAGTAGTTTCTTTCTGGCTTCGAAAGGATTTTGCTGTAGTATGCTATTACTATTTCTTGCCCATCTATGATCTGAGAGAGCACACCACCTATTCCATAGCCACTAGCATCTGCGTCCAACACAAACTTTTGACCAGGTACTGGGTACGCTAAAACTGATGCAAAGTCTTTTTTCAGCTGTTCGAATGCTGTTGTTCCTCGCCCCACACAAATGGTTTGTTCTTTCTTGTTAACTCATGCAGACTACTGGCGATGTTTGCAAATTCAGGAACAAATAGAAATAGCCCATTCTTGTACTACTGCTACTTTCTCCTCGTTGGTATGTACCCCTTCTGCTGTTACTTTATGACCAAGATATTTAACTTCTCGCCTGAAGAGTGAACACTTTTCCATATTCAGTTTAAGTCCTGCTGATCTTATACGCTCAAATACTTCTTTCAACTTTTCCAGGTGGTCGTTGAAATCTTTTCCCATCACGATAATGTCATCGAAGTACACCAAGCACGTATTCCAGTGTAGTCTTCTGAGTACACGCTCCATCAAACTTTCGAAAGTAGCTGGTGCATTGCATAAGCCAAATGGCATCACTGTAAATGGCCATAGACCATCACCAATACTGTAAGCTGTTTTCTCTTTGTCCTTCTTACCTAGTTGCACTTGCCAGTAGTCACTTTGCAGATCAAGAGTTGAGAACCATTTCGCACTAGATAGCGTTTCCAAAGTGTCATCGATTCTTGGCAGTGGATAGGTTCCACTAACGTCCTACCAAGTATAATGTTTTTATTCGTTATTTCTTTACCCGCTTTCACTACCCACAACTTGGCTGTCCCATCATCCACATTCATCTGCGCCCAAATCACCGCTTCTGATTTTGCTGGAACCTCTTGGCGTTGACATGCCAGTATTCGTTTGATGTTTACACTACGTTTGTAACCGATGTTCAATGGTAACTCGACATTTGTATAGCGTAGTATCCGTTGATTTAAATCTAGTGTAAACCCATTGTCAATCATAAAATCAATACCAATTATTACGTCATCTATGATGTCGGCCACAATGAATTCATGTTCCCACGTACAATTTCCAATAGATACTCTCTTTTTTATCTTACCCAAAATTTGTGCTTCCTCACCCGTTGCTGTACGCAATTTTATCGCCATTAAAGGCTCAAACCTCTGTACCAAATCGCTCTTGATTATAGAATGTGATGCACCAGTATCCAGGGTTAACATGAATTCCATATTGTCCAATTTTCCATCAATAGTCAAGCTGCTTGGCACACGATGTAGTTGTGAAATGTGAATGATGGGGCAACCCATAATAGGAGTCAGTTCACTCCCCGCTGAACTGACTCGATTTAGTTTAACGATAGATTTGTGTTAGTGGAGCGATCACTGTCCACCTTATTCTCCTTCTTTTGTATTCCTGGATAATTCGTTCTTGATCGCATTCGTCATAGATGGCAGTCACGCGTCATGTGTTCTGGTTTGCCGTAAATGAAACACTTACCAATAAATTTTTTATTTTTGTGACCTGTTGTTCTTGCTTCAGGCTGCACTACCGACTTGAATGGTTGACACACTCCTTCAACCAGATCTGCTGTTTCTGCTTCCGGTGGGCGTAGTCGTGGCGTTGGTCGGTAAGGCTATTTATTACGGAGGGCACCAGGTATCCGTAAGCTCACGTTTGCGACTGGGCTATTTGAAAAAGGAGCCCCCAGCCATGCTGTTTTTCGGCAGGGATCGCATAATATCTTAAACATAGCCCCTTACCTACGACCATGATAAGAGTACGTTGCCTAATGCTGTACTATTAAAGAGTAACAAACACCCACCAACTTAACCTTATCTTAACTAGATACCGCCTGACATCGTACAGGCTGAACTGTGGTATCTATTTCCAGTCGGCATCCTCGAGGCGGATTCAGTGGTGGATTTTACTTTGTACTAACAATATACAACAACAATTTATTTAATCAACTTTAATCATTTATTTACAATCACTCTTTAATTTAACTTGCTATCGTGTGATCTTGCCTCAATCTTTTGATGGTGTCAAACTAGAGGTGAAATATGCAAGCTTTTTTCGCGATCCACCATACTGCACAATGCCATTTTGATAATGTCGCGTGTTCGTACACACATAGTGAATTTCTGGCAAACAGGACTTGCAGCGGATGATTTGTGCACACGCAGAATAATTTACTTGTGCAAAATGTTTAAAGATGAATGGAAAAACAAATATTTATTTGCCATGAATCCTATGTATGAAGCACAAAGCATGTTATCTTTAAGTAGAATAGCTACAATAAGAAAAAACAATTTTGCGCACATTTTTTTGTTTTTTTTTTTTCGTTTTGAATCATCAACAAAAAAGTTCGTTTGGTGCTAAATACGTGTTTTGCAAAAATATTTTTTGATCAGAAAACGAACAAAGCAACTTCACGAAATTTTGTATAAAATTCTCTAAAGACATCACTCAGCATAGGCACATCAAAGTTAATAGCTTTACATATATTAACAATAAAGATTTTCTTTAACAGAGTACGGTAATCCGTTAAGAATGACGTCGGCAGAGACATCTACGTTCTCAATAGAGTTTTTTTGTTTGTTAGCTTCACATTATACTTCTTCCTGGTACCTCTTCAACTAGCTATTATTTTTTAAAATCAAACAATTTACAACTGAGCTATGATAAAAAATCAATTTTGGCGGTTCTAAACGAGTTAAGAAACAAAAAAAATTTGTTTTTGTCCCGAGAATCTTTCAAATTTTGAAACTTATTTTTTTGTATGGGTAACGTTATTGGGCAGTCGGCGTCAGGTCTGCTTTAGAGCTAAATATAAAAATTGAAGAGCAGTAAAACAACAACACTTCTATTGTTATCAAGCTGTTTACGTCAGATGATCGTGGGCGTTTATTTAAAGCTGTTGTTGCCCTTCGACGAACTAACAACAGACCGTTTACACTTAATGACATTTCATGTGGCGGGAACCAATTTATTTACCTTCATGATAGACTGTCAAAGAAAAACCGTAACGGTCTTTGCCCGTAGACAACTCTTATTAACGGCGCTGCCGTCGCAAAACGTCGATTTGCGGCCTTCATCATAGGTCCGCAAAGTCTGGACTATTACGAACTAATACCTTCCTATCGTACAGTAGGGAGAAATTATAAAAAAAATTGGTTAAAAACTACGAGCATAGCACAAAAACAACATTGATAACCACTTAGTGTTTGCCTTGGAAATTAGCTAGGTTTTTGTTTCTCATCGGCAGGTTAATATGCAAAAAGTTCAGATCTATATTGAAAGACACTTAAACAACCTTAGTATTTTTTAAAGTTTGTTTTTAGCAGTAACACAGCGAAGTTATAAAAAATATACCTTTGTAGGCGCAGCGACAGTATTCGTAGCGATACTGTTATATCTATATAAAATTGGAGATCGTGCCTTTAATGGGTTTGGGGGTCGAGTTATTTAACTGTCAATAAGTAAAAAAATTAATAAATAAATATGTGGCCGTTATAAGCCCCGAAGGGTTCTTTGGCCGAACTCCTCTTCCAGTACTGTTGACCGTGTTCAATTTTGGACAGTATTAGAAGGGACGTACTTATTTTAGCCGGTTCCGAATGGCAGAACCCTTGTGACATAACTTTTTCTGAGCTTTGTTACAGAGTTCTTTTAGAAGATTTTCCATTACAAATTGTTACTGCTAAAGAATTGCCCATCGCTTGCCGACAGGTGAGCACCCTTCGAAGTCTTTTAGATAATAAAGTTGTGCTTCAGCTGGGGATTGAACCCACCCCATTTGTATGGCAAGCAATTATTCGGCACCGAAAACTTTCGCACAAAATACTTACGTCATTGGTAGTGATAGAATTCCATTACTGCTTAACTCTGGAAATAAGCTAGGCTCTATTTTTTAGTTTTGGGTGGCTAAAAACTGACTGCTGAATCCTAGCCCAAAGATTCTATATTGGATTCAAATCTGAAGAATTTCCAGGACCATCAGTCCACAACTCTGCGAAGATATTATTTGGAACTGCAATGCTCGCCTTTGCAGTGTGGCATCTCGCTCCATCTTGCATTAAAATTGCGGTCAATCGTTCTGGAAATTAAACTTTGTTTCTGCAGCAGTTTGCATACACTGGTAGCATATGTTTCCTATAATACTCTCCGTCTACAGTATGCTTCTGATCAATAGTAATGAGTTCGGATTTGCCATGCATACTTATGCCCCCTGCAATAATTATTTTTAAGCCCTGTTCTGGCCTTTGTACTGGTTAAATTGATCTTGTGTCACTCGTTCTGATTTACATATTAAGTCGGTTAGGCTTGCGGCCTAACTCCTTATCCGTAGTAAATGCTTCTCGTACGAGCCCCGTACAAAATTGTTTTCGGTCCGCAATATTTTTTTCAGTTAATAGGGGTTTAACAGGTCGTACGTATGCGTGCTGTTTTCAGATGCATTTAATCGTTTTGTTATAATCCTTGTTCCTACACCAACAGTATTCTTAGCTATATCGCAGATTTTCCGCTTTATGGGACGTGTTAGTACTGTTGGTCGACCATTACGAGGTTGATCTGAAAAGCCTATGCCACCTTTCGTAGCCCATTTTACCGTTTTTTCAGAATCCTTAAGTGTCGTACTTATCTCAGCTTTAAAAAACCCGTTTTTGCTTAAAATTTGAATGTGTTAATATTGAAATATTTGACAACTGAATCCTGAATCATGACTTAAGTTTTTGCTGTGTTGATTGTAGTTTTAATCGAACTTCTAGTACTGAATATATTTCGTATCGTAATTACAACTCCATTGAATATGTTTCTCTATTTTATGAGATTTTCGCAACGAGTTGGAATGAATGTTGTCTGCTTGATATTGTTGATAAGATGCTTAGTTTCTTTTCGAACCTTATTTCCAGTTTCTTTGAGAGGTTTGTTACCCTTAAAACTCTCTTTAAAGCAACTGTGGCGTAATATTCACCACCTTAAGATAATCACTCAGTGTACTCTTGATTCTGAGGTGTTCATTTCCGCTAGTAACTCCTGCCATCAAAAGAGTACAATTTTAAATGAAATTTCGAGCATGCTATTTTTAATGAAATCAGAATCAGAAAAGTAGACAAGAACTCAATTTTGAAAATTACAGGTAACACTTTTTGTTTATTGCTTTGGATTTATGAATATACAAAGAACAATAAACCAACTTTGTTTCGATTATACATGGTAATTTTTTGGCGACTTTCTTTTTGGCATCACTGTTTTTAGGAGTTCAGCTGTTTTCGGTTTGGTTTGGTCTATAATTTAACCATGAGTCGACTTACAAACGAACAACGCTTGCAGATTATTTAATTTTATTATCAAAATTCATGCTTCGTTAAGAAAGTGCATCGTGCACTTGTGTTCAGCAACGCAGCTCATTTCTGGTTGAATGAATACGTAAACAATCAAAATTACCGACGGTGCCACATGCCACTCAACACGCGAAACAATGGCCCAATTGAGAGACGAGTTCGGTGAACAGTTTATTTCACAATGACCGCCTAGATCATGCGATTTAACGCCTTTGGACTATTTTGTGGGCTATGTTAAGGCTCATGTCTAAAGTGACGAGCCCGCAACGGTTGACGCACTGGAAACCAATATTGAAGAATTTATTCGTGAGATATGTTGGAGAGAGTATGCCGAAATTGGACTCAGTGTATGAACCATTTTAGGCGTAGCCGCGGTCAATATTTACATGAAATCATCGTTAAACATTGAATTATATAGATCGTTCTATTGACTCAAAATAAAGATTTCATACATTTCTCTAAATTTGATGTGTTTTTTTTTAAATCAAATCCGAAAGCTCTTAAAAAATCACCGTGTACTCTATGTTTAGCAAACATCAACTACAAGTTTGGTAGAAAGGTAAACTATTTTGTTTTATATTATTGTAGTTTGGTCAAATGTTTTCTTGTGAGAAGTGAAATAGTTAATTAATAGTTAATAATCTAATTAATAAAACCTGGTTGTATTCCTCTATTGGTTATATAGGAAGTTCAAGTTAAAAAGGTGATCGTCCAAAGAGATCTTTTGAAGAAAGCTCAGAGCGAACTAAACGAATGAGAACACAAGATTTAAAGAAATCTACTAATGTTATGAATCCTGAGTTATGATACCCAAATAAAGTTAAGGGAATCGGGTAAAGTGAGGCCATCAAAGCTCTTGAAGGAAATCTCATCTTAGACTCATGACAGCGCAAATATATTTTCAAAAACTACATCGGGCGAATACAGAACTTGTTTGTCAGGTGAAGATGCTTTGGCTGTAATAGTAGATGCCAAGTTGACAACGATTTAATACAATATAGTAAGATTGGCTGCTCGGGAGCAATTTTCTTCCTATAAAGTAAAACAGTAAGAAAAAAAGAAATGTTATCCTTAAAAAAAAACATATCAAGGCAGCTACACACATTTTTTTTCAGGTTATATACATTTTATAGCTAGTCGGGAAGTTCTTTAGTTACATACGGGATATATAAATCTCTGTGGAGGTTAACGTTTTTGATATACCAACGAGCATTGGTAATAATTCACAGGATTTTCGATTGAGCTCTTTGCAGTTTTTCGATGTTCGAGGGTGAAGCAGTACGTCAGAGTTGGATATCGTAGGTCCATATGGGCTTGATAATGACTTTGTAGAGTAGAACTAAGTAGTCTAGTTTGAGCTTGGACTGTTTGACGCCTCTTTCGGATTTGTGTGTACACAAAATGGCTGTATCATCGGCAAAAGTATAGGTGATAGTCTTGGCGTCGGTTGGAATATCTGCAGTGAACAACGTATAAAGCAGCGGTACACCAGCTTGAGGGTATTAATCTTAGATGAAGCTTTTCTGTTTCACCATAAAGCGTCTACATGAGAGGTAGCTTTCGAGCAATGTGTAGATTTTAAGAGGTAACATACTTTTCAATTTGTGCAAGATTCCTTCATGCCAGACCTTATCGAATGCCTGAGTGAAATCGAGAAAAACAGTATTGCTTCTTTTCGAACGTTTCTTGTATAGCATATAAATACTGGTATGTAAATACTGGTGGTTGGGAGTAATATTACACTGTTTAACAACGTCTATAATACATTTTATTATCAAATTTTCAAAGAGTTTTTAAAAAATTCATAGCAGACTAATTGGTCTGTAGGAAGAAACGTTTGTTGGATCCTTTCCAGCTTTGGGAATCATGGTAATTTCGGAAATTTTCCATAAGTAAGGAAAGAATCCAGTGCGTATTATAGCATTTAATATATGCAAGAGATGCATTAGACTATTGCTGGGAGCTCTTTTATCCTTTAGCCGGTAATCAGATCGCGCCCTGCAGATTTTTTGGAATTGAATTCATTGATAGTGTATATCAGTTCCTTTTTGGCAATCATGATACTTTTGACGCTAGGAGAAGCATCAACCGCTGGTAGTGTACAGTCGGAACTTGCAGGATTAGGGGTGAAAACTTGTTCAAATGATTTGCAAATGCAATTCCCTTTTCTGCATGACTTCTTGCTCAGTCGCCGTTGGGGAGGATTATTGGTGACTCCATTGGAATACGTTTTTTCGAGGCTTTTGTAGGATAGAGGGTTTCTACAAACTTATGAAACTCGGAGGTTTCCTTTTCTTTTAGAAGGCGACGTAATTTTTTAACACATTCATCCAGTTTCTTCTTCAGAGAAGGTGATGTCTACAATTGCCATTCTTTCCTTAAAGATTTTTTTTTCAGAGAGGAGCTTTAGAATCTCCTGATGAATACACTTTTGACGGGTTTGAGCTTTAGAACGAGGTGTAGCAATTTTACTACTTGAGAAAGCATTTGAGTGAAATTGATCATAGCTGAGTTTATTTCCTGCTCAAACTTTAGGGAAGTCCTTATTTCAAGGTGTGAAGTTGTGAACATTTTATATTTACGTCAGTCTGTATTCTTATAGTCGAAATTACCCCTCACGTTTTTCTGATAGAAGTTTTCAGAAAAGATAGTTATTAACGTGGGAGTGTTATCAGAGGACAACTCCAGAAAGAAATGCAGAAGAGAGTGTACATTATTTAAACCTCTAATAATGGCGAAGTCAATAAGATCTGGAATCTTCTTTCTGTCGGATGGCCAGTATGTAGGCTTACCATTGGACAAGATGTTAAGACCTAGAGCATTTATCGCAGAGAAAAGTTTTCTGCCTTTGGGAGATATTAAAAATGAGCCCTAATGAGTATATTTTCTATTAGAGTTTCCAGCAGCAATGAACTTATCATCGAGAGTACTAAAGAATTTTTTGTTTGCACTATTGCTCGGGTGGGCAATAGATGGCTAATACTATCAAGCCTTTGACACATTCTTCGAGCTGAATAGTCGTGCGTTCATGGTTTTGCTAATAGGGATTGCAAATGCATGTCTTGCATCAAACTTTGCATTGATCACATAAATTGCGTCGTTTGCTATAAACACTTGTAGAGTACTGTCAGTTTTAGAGTAAACTGATGGGGTACCTTTGAGAATATTTGCGTAAGACATACTTGAAAGTTGTGCTTCATTGGCAGAAATTTCACGCAAAACTGTTGCAGGAGGAACAGTTTTAATTTGTTTTGGCTGGGGCGCAAATTTCTTTTTTATGTGAACATATACAGAGCAGCCTCCGTATTTTGTAGTGTGATTTTCACCACAGTTGATGCATTTTTTTTTACACTTTCTAGTGTACAGTTCAGGCATTGAACTGGTCCGATTCGCTTGTGGGGCTCTTCTACAGAGATTTTTCTATGTAAAAGATAGCGGGGATTGTAGATCGGATAAGATTCGCCTTTGGCTAGGTTCAAGCCGACTGGCAACTACACATATGTCTAGACATTTTTACAATCATTACTCAACCACACCATAAGTCACCTGATTATTGCACAGAGGACTGTAATAGATTACATTTAAGCAGGCTCAGGCCATAGCTCATATAAACAAGCGCTTCATGGTATTGAAGCTTTTAATTCTGCTGTTTTTCTAACTAGCATTGTGCCAATTCGCGTTGTGTTGGATGAAAGTTATTTGGCAAAATCCTGCTCCATCTCTAAACGCAGGCCTTTGAAAATTGAGTCTGAAGTTTCAATAGCGGAGAAAAACAGAGTTACTGAATGAATTATATATATATATATATATATATATATATATATATATATATATATATATATATATATATATATCACATATATATATATATAAATATGTATATTTATATATATATATATATATATATGATGTATATATATATATATATATATATATATTTATATATATAAATATATATATTTATATATATATATATATATATATATATATATATATATATATATATATATATATATATATATATATATATATGTATATTTATATTTATAAAAATAAATAAATATATATATATATACACATATACATATATATATATATATATATATATATATACATATATATATATATATATATATATATATATATATACATATATATATATATATATATATATATATATATATATATATATATATTTTTATTCCTGTTAGTCCATTAACGACCAAAGCGCCGTTACAAGATTAATCAACTCTATCATTCGCGCGTTTTTTAATCTCATTCCAAGTGAGTTGGATGTTTTCTAGTTCTGTTTCAATCTGCCTTCTCCAAGTGTGTGCAGGGCGACCTCTGCGCCTACTGCCTTGAGGGTTCCATTATTGGCTCGTCTAGCAATGTCGTCAGGTGGTTTTCGTAAGATATATCCAATTCATTTACGCTTCAAGATTTCCTTTTTGATAGGAAGTTGTTCGGTCAAGGACCATAGCCAGGCGTTTGTAATCGTGTTTGGCAAGGATATTTTAATAATTTGGCGAAAGCATTTGTTAACGCAACGCCGATTTTACGTTCGAGATGAAAATTTTTAGTTTGGTGCAGTGGAAAATGATGCTCGACGTCCACAATGGGAACAAATCTCCACAAGCTTGTTTACCTTTGGCTAGTCGGTTAGTGGCATCTGCAGACGAACCGTTACTCTTGTCAAGCATGCAACCCAACAACAGAAGCTGTCCACGTTTCCCTGTGGTTTGTTCTAGTTGAAGAAATCCAAATTTTACCATTATCTTGTTGCCAAGCTGTTTTTCATGTAGAATGCGGCACGTTGCTTGAGCATAAAGCGCTGTAACAAGATTAATCAATTTCTTTGGTATACCTTTGCATTCAAGCGCCTTCTAAATGGCGTCATGTGCTAGAGTGTCGGAAGCTTTTTTGAAATTCATAAACACGATATATAGGGTAGATCTCCACTCGACGGATTGTTCCACGATTATACGTAAGCTGTTTACATGGTCTACACACGATTTATGAGTCGGAACCCAGCTTGTTCTTTCCTCATATTGAGCAGGATTGCCTCGGTTAATCTGTTGTTTAAAATATGTGCTAGAATTTGTTAACCATGATAATCAACGTGATCCTGCGCCATTTCTTCCGCTCAGACAAATCGCCATTTTTGTGAATTTTAACAACTATGCCCTCTGCTAATTTATCAGACAACTATTCTGTTTCCCAGAAGCTTGAGACAGCTGGTTAAAGAATCTCTGCGCTCGTGGTGGGGTCGGCGGGCAAGAGTTCTGTAGCGATGTTATCAATTCCAGGCCCCTTGTTGTTTTTTAGGCATTTGATTGCAGAGCAAATTTCTGCATTGCTTGTATATTCTTTGTCAATGTTGCGATTTTCAAAGTGTTCTATACATTCACAAACTGTTTCTGTATCAGCCTGTTGTGTCTCCAGCATATTCTTGAAGAACTCAGTCCATAACTGAGGTTGCGTGTCTACATAACTAGCTAATTTACTACGGTTTATGGGTTTAGTCGAAGGATCCAACTGGAATAGCACTTTAGCTGAGAGTGTTCTGGCGCCATTGAGGGACGCCTTAGCTTCTTCGCGTTCCGCTATTCAGTGCCAAGATTCGTCTGAGATCCATTTCTTGCGATTGTTTATGACGTAGCCGACTGAGCTGTTACCAGAGTCCAAGAAGGTATTTTTGATGTCAGCCTAGCTGCGGTCAGTGAAAGCGTGGACTAGCGAATTTCGTAAAGAGTCCGAATACAGGGTGCGCGTGGCAGGATTTTGCAGATTTTTTATATTGAACCTCCTGTCGATTGCACGCTCATTTCGTTTTATTGCAGAGAGCTTTATACGAATCGATGCAATTATAAAATCGTGGACGCTGAATTGCGAACATCTAAGAGGGACACGTGCAATTTTTTTATTATGGTTATATGGTTTTCTGTTATGCGGTCTGGGGACATCCATGTAACCTTACGTATTCTTTTGTGGGAAATAACGAACTACCTATGACTAAGCTGTTCGTCATACACATTTCTATGAAAAGGTTTCCGTTTTTCGTAAATCTACCGATGCCGTACTTACCTATTATTGGATCCGCGTTCGTGTTATCATTTCCAGTTTGCGCGTTGAAGTGTCCCATTGGGATAATAATGTTCCTCTTATGAGCAGAGGATATTACTTTGGTCAGAAGAATATAGAAGGCTTCCTTAGTCGTGATGTCAGACGCATCAGCTCTGAAAATAAAAAACGAATACAAAACGAATTTAAGAAGCGCTTCAAAAGATATCGTTATCACCACTCAAGAAAATGTGAAATTTAATTCATTTAATGTTTTTGGGAAAATGTTAGTTTCGCTAACTGCCCATGTCTTAAATTTGAATGTTCATTCAAAAGTTCAAAAGTGGGGGTTGTGTAAATTTTGGGGAAAAATGTATGTTTTTTGTTGGTATTTTAATTGCTCGTTGTATGACCCTATATGGGTGGGTGCCGTAGCTCAGTGGTTAGTGTGTTCCCCTTCTGATCTGTAGGTCGTGGTTCAATACCCGGCTGATGCATAACAAATTTTATATCGAAAAGATTTTTCTTTCGAATGGTACCCACCTGTCGGCAAGCAATTGGCAATTCTTCCGACAGTAACAACTTGCCATGAAAAAGCTTCTAAAAAGAACTCTGTGACAAAGCTCAGAAAAAGTGATGTCACAAGTGTTCTGCCGTTCAGAACCGGCTAAAATAAGTAGGTCCATTCTAATACTGTCCAAAATTTAAGACGCACAACAGTAATAGAAGGGAAGCTCGGCCAATGAGCCCTTTGGGGCTTTAAGTGCCTCATATTTATTTATTTTTTTTTTATGACCCTATATTGTCCTGTCTGTTTTGAGGAGGTACTGGTTTACACCACCTTGCACAACTTTATTGTTAAGCTCACGATAAACGAATGTGTAATATGTATACAGTACAAGATATATTCTTAGTGCTAAAACCATTGAAAAAGATGACAGTCTTGTGATGATAACGACAAGGTGAGAATCAAAACAGATGATTATTTAGTACTACTATAGATAACTACCTAATACCGATAGCAAGCAAAGTTTCGTAATTGCTCGACTGGTGATTCCAGCGTTTGTGCGAATTGTTGCGACTCGTACAACGCCATCCTTCCCCTTCACGATATCCACAATCCTTCCCATTTGCCATTTCATAGGTGGAAGGTTTTCATATTTCAGTAGAACCATAGAGTTGATTTCAATGTTGGCAGACTTTTGTCGCCACTTGCTGCGTTCTTGCAAAGTTGTTAAGTATGTTGTGCTCCAGGATTTCCGAAACTGGATGCGAACCATCTTCTGCCATAAATTGAGGCGACTGATTTCGATGTTCGATAAATCTGGTTCTGCTACAGCTGCGATTGCGCTGACAGTTAAGAAATGGGCTGGGGTTAGAATTTCCAAATCGTCTGGGCTTTCTGAAATGGGACATAGAGGTCTTGAATTTATAATGGCATTTATTTGACAAACAAGTGTGCGAAGTTCTTCGAAACCGAGAATTGTAGAACCAGATGCACGACGAAGATGAAATTTTACCATTTTTACTCCTGCCTCCCACAGCCCACCAAAGTGCGGAGATCGGGGTGGTATAAAGCGCCAATCAATACCGTCATCAAGGCATTGATTTTGAACTGTGCCGACGTGCTGTTTGTCTAACATCAGTGCGCGAACTTCGTTTAACTCGTTCTTAGCACCAACGAAATTTGTGGCATTGTCCGACCAGATTACTCTAGATTTACCACGCAAGCAGGCGAATCGTTTTAAAGCAGCAAGAAATGAAGTTGTTGTCAAATCTTTGACTAGCTCCAAATGACAGGCCTTCGTAACAAAACATATGAAAATGCACATAAAACATTTCACAGGTGGCCTGTTACGGACATCGGATTTATAGAAGAACGGACCGCAGAAATCTATACCAGTAGCGTGAAACGTGCGTTGCATCTGTACACGCTCAGCGGGTAAATCGCCCATAACATTTCTCAGTTGTGTTGGTTTGGCACGAAAACATCGAATGCACTTTTTGAGTACTCGAGCAACAGTTTTTCTACCACCGATAGGCCAATATTGCAATCGGATTGTCGCAAGTAGCGCTTGAGGGCCCGCATGCAATAATTTACGATGAAAATGTTCGACGATACTACTTGTAAGAGGATGATGTCTGGGCAGTATGATAGGATGTTCCGCGTTGAAGTTCAAATTTGATTTGCTAAGGCGACCACCAACGCGGTTTAGATCGTTTGCGTCTAAAAATGGATTCAAAGAGCTGATTTTACTAGATGGACTAACTGAGCAGACGGCCTTAAGTTCTGCGTAATCATTGCAGAAGCAAGACATTTTCACCATCCGAAGGAGTAGACAGGTTCCAGCTTCAATTTCCTCCAAACTTAATAGTGACGATGTATAATGACTGGCTGATCTTACTTTAATAAAGCCATTAACATAACATAACATTTTAACGTATTTGTAATCCTTTTCTAAAATTTGTTGTGTCTGTGCCATTATTTGCAACACTTCGCTCTCTGTACTTCCACCCGAAATCAAATCGTCAACATAGAAGTCTCACCTTACTACTTCTGCTCCATGAGGGTAATTACGTGCCTCATCTAACGCCAGCTGATGCATGGCCCGAATGCAACAGGTTTGTTTCCGTATGTCACGATGTCTAATTTATAAATTGTAAATTCCTGATCTGGACAGTCACGCCATAGTATACATTGCAAAAAACAGTTTTCTTCGGCGACTTTCACGCATCGATACATCTTGCAAATGTCTGCTGTTAGGGCGATCTTGTGAGAGCGAAATTTTAAAAGAGTGTCAATATGTTTAGGTTGTATAGTAGGGCCAGACATTAAAATATCGTTTAACGAAAATCCAGTAGAAGTTGGCTCAGATGCATCAAAAACTACGCCAAGCTTAGTTGTTGTGCTGTCTGCTTTCAACACGCAATGATGCGGAAGGAAATTGACGCTTACGCCAGGAGGAATGGTCTCAACGAGGGACATATGTCTGAGCTGCAGGTACTCCTTAACAAACAAAGAGTACTGATCCTTTAAATCATGGTTATGCGCAAATATTTCTATGAATCGACGAACTGCATTTGAATACGAGTCACCAAGCTCTGATGTTGCTGCCTTAAATGGCAAGCGTACGAAATATTCACCCGAGATCAACCGGTGATAATTAGCAACGAAGTGTTCTTCACAAGCAATTTCTTCTTTGGTGTGTTTCGAATATTCTTCAGTATGGCCTTCAACCTCCCAAAAACATTTCACTATCTCATTTAAGGAGCTATCTAAAGACGTACTCGTAGTAACAGCATAACACAACGATCTTGTTGGCACAGACTGGACACATCCTGCCACGATTCATCTTAACCTTGTTTTTTGTTACATTGGTAAGTCTGGCTTTAAACGAATTTGTCCTACGCACAACAGTTTAAAAAACAAGTCAACACCGATTAGATCAACTCTTTGTGGCATAGGATCGATCAGCTGATTGCATAGATAACGTTATACCTTCCTTTGACAATAAGTCAGACTGTCCGATTCCCGAAATAACAGTAGTAGCTTTCGATTTCTTAATTTGCAAATGATCAACCATTTTCGAAGTTATACAATGAAGTTGCGAAGCGGAATCTAGCAAGGCTCTACACGAAACAAAATTGCCATATCTATTCTTTAGCATGACTATAGCGGTAGCTAACATAATAATTCCGTACGATGCAGGCAAACGACTCTGCCTGGAGTCAGCGACAAGAGCCGTTTTAGCTTCTAGAGACACGGTTGGGTTATCGGAAATCGATTGCGCAGTTGGTGAAAAATGAAGTAAGGTGTTATGTTTACCTGAACAGTTTTTGCAGTTACTTGATTTGCAATTTTTGACAACATGGCCCTTCTTTAAGCAATTTATACATAGTTGTAATCTCATAGCTTCCCTGAATGGCAAAGAAGATGACAAATTAAGAAATGAAGGGCATGTAGAAATAACATGCTCTACGGCATTGCAAAATGTGCACCCTTTCACAGGATTGACAGTGACGAAGGATTGCTTACGATTGGAATTCTTTTTAAAAATCACCTATTTTGCTGTTATTAACATAGCTGGGTTCACGCTCTCCAAAATACGCACTCTCAATTCCAAAAATTTTACCATTAAATCCCAGGATGGTAGTTTGTGTGCCCGGTGCTTGCTATTCCCATTTGGATTGTGTGGCAACATTTGCTTTTCTGGTAACAAGATGAATAAGAAGGCCGTTCAACAATTCTTCATTTGTTGCAATGGTTTGCAACGCTCGCAATTGACAACTGATCTTGTTGCTAAGTTCTCGGAGATCATTCGCGGTACCTTCCGCTACCAATTTCAAATTGAAAAGTTCTTTGACGTGTTCCTGAAATTGAACAGTCTTGATATCAAATCGCCTTTTTAATAATATTACCGCTTGTTTATAATTTTCAGAATTTATTTCCAAAGAGCGAATCGCATCCAAGGCTATACCACTTAGACACGACCTTAAGTGTTGAAATTTCTCGACATTAGTCAAGTTTGCTTCTTTGTCCACCACCATGGCCCAAAAGTCTGGCCATTCTGTAAATATACCATTGAAGCGAGGCAGCTGTATAGGTGGCAAACGCGATTTGGAACTACCATTATAGTGGACGAAGGTGGTCTATTCTTGTCTTTCTTGTCTATTTTCGTTATGATAATTCAAGTCTTTTGTCTGTTTCTCTATTAACTTGCCTTTGGTGTTCTGCCTGGATTTTTCTTACTCCTCTGGCATTACAAACTATGTTGCGGCCGAAAAATATGTCAACTGGTCCCTTTTGTAGGGTAGAGTGTATACTGTGATTGTACTCGTTAACGGATCTCTCTAGAAGTTCCTCGAATGTTCTGTGAATTTGTCCCGATTTCAAACAGCGCATAATTTCTATTAATGTTGAATGGAAACGTTCAATTTGACCGCTGTCATTACGTATCTTTTTCTGTAATGGATAGATCTTTATGGACGGTGTGACTGGGCTATGAGCGGATTGGCGTCTTCTAATTTTGGATTATTGGAGTGTCTCTAATATTTTCCCTTTTTGCAAACCATACATAGCTTAGTTATTCTTTTTATTTTGTTAGATGTGACTGGAAATAACATTGTTTTAGGATTTGTTTCTTGTTTTCTAATGAATTTTTGCGAGCTCTATTGTGTGTTTGAATTATAATATTATCTTGGATTGGGTATATTTCTTGTATAAGTCCCATGACACTTTCGGGTGCTTTAATACAATTGGTGACTGATGGGTTTAAGTACCCTTTCATTAAGTTTATTAATTTTTCACTATTGTAGGAAATATTATATTATCCAGATTTAGAAATATCTAATTAATATAAATTTTGAAAACGTTAATGGGTGTTTCTATGCTTGGGGTAAGATTGTCTAAAGAACTTTCGTCGTTATGTTAAGGTGGTGTCAGTGAATTTATTTGTGTATCCATTGCTGGGCGAGATAGAGCGTCTGCTACACATTTGTTGAGCCTGGCTTGTATTCCATGGTATAGTTGTATTCCTCTATTGTCGCAAGCAAGCTCTACTTCCTTTGAAATTAAAATGTTTTTGATTTCGTTAAGTGTTTCCAGTGGATTCTTTTTTCTTTTTTGCACGAGGCACGTATGTCGTAGATCAGCAGCTCTCATTATTTTCTCCATAATAAGATTGAAGAAGTCGCACGATAACGAATCACCTTGTCTAAAACCCCATTCGGTACTAAACGGTGCGGAGAGGTCCTTCCCAATTTTCACTGCACAACGGGAGTTATGCAGTGTCATTCTACAAAGTCGAATGAGCTTTGCAGGAATACCGAACTCAAACATTGTTACGTAGAGGTAAACCCTTACCGGACTGTCGAAAGTGGCTTTATAATCAACAAATAGGTGGTGTGTGTTGATCTGTTTTTCTTGGGTCTCCTCCAGGATTTGGCGCAGTGTGAAAATCTGGTCGATGGTGGATTTACCAGGTCTGAAGCCACACTGATACGGTCCAATCAGGTTGCTGAGGATAGGCTTCAACCTTTCACACAGTACGCTCGATAGAACCTTGTATGCGATGCTCAGGAGACTTATTCCACGGTAGTTGGCGCAAATTGTGGGGTCTCCTTTTTTATGTACAGGACAGAGAACACCGAGCCTCCAATCATCAGGCATGCTTTCATTCAACCATATTCTGCTTATGAGCTGGTGCATGCAGGCGAGCAGCTCATCGCCTCCGGTCTGAAACAACTCGGCAGGCAGGCCATCAGCACCTGCAGCTTTGTTTTTTTTCAACCTTAAATGGCTGTTTCAACCTTGTCATAGTCGTGGGGTGAAACATCAAAACCATCATCTGTAATTGGGGTTATCGGGCAACCTCCTCCACTGGCGGTATTGTTCGTAGCATCGCCATTCAATAACGTGCAGACGTCTTCCCTCCATAGGCTCAGTACACTCTGGACACTGTAACCAGATTCCCATTTCCATTACGACAAGAAGAGTCTCCGGGATTTAAACCCCCACTCAGGCGCTTGATCTTTTCGAAAAATTCTCGAGTCTCATTCGTGTCGGTACACATCTCTATCTCCTCACACTGGCGTCTTTCCAACTCCCTCTCTGCATTCCTTTTCTCTCTGTACCGCTTCTTAACAGCTCACGTTGAGCCTGCACGCAGGGTTTTTTTGTAGGCGACGTCTTTCTCTGCGATAGCGTCGCGACACTCCTGATCATACCCCTCATTCCTCAGAGGTCGGTAGTAACCGATTACCTGCTCGGCAGCAGTAGTCATGGAATGGGATATATATGAGATGTTGGAATCTGGTACCACCAATTACCATGTTTCGTGCTGCGGCGAAGTCGATCAGCCTCATTCCGTTATCGGAGGTGTTCTGGAGGAGACTGAATTTTCCGACAGTTGGACCAAAGGTACCTTCCTTACCCACCCTGGCATTAAAGTCGTCAGGCACGATTTTGATATCGTGGCGGGGGCAGCGGTCGTAAGATTCTTCGAGGCGCTGAAAGAAGTTCTCTTTGGTCACATTGTCCTTCTCATCCGTCGGAGCGTGGGCACATATAAGGCTGATGTTAAAGAATTTTGCCCTGATGCGGATTATGGCCAGCCGTTCATTCACAGGCGTGAAATGTGAGACAAGGAGTCATAGTATTAATAACAGGACACTCTTTTGGAGCACCCGTGTCTCGTCCATCGCATTTCCTGGAGAGCGGTGATGTCAGCCATGTATTTTTCGCGGACATCAAGTTGTTGGCGCAAATTGTGGGGTCTCCTTTTTTATGTACAGGACAGAGAACACCGAGCCTCCAATCATCAGGCATGCGGACATCAAGTTGTTGGATAGAGGCACCCTCCCTATAAAGGGACCGGACATCCAGGTGCATATACGTAAATCGTGGTCCTTTTGTCGTTTGCAGGGGTCATCATTAAAAGCGGTAGTCCTTATCCGAGGCACTGTTGTGTTCTTCACTGGGGGGATTTTTTATGTGGCATGTCCCACACCCAATGCACAACCTCTAACCGAAGAGGTTCTCGCCACTCACTTCAGCCGCCTCCCAGTGGGTGCCAGGAGGACGTTGCCCTGTGGTCGCCACGTTAATAATAAAGGCGCCGTAAACATAGTAAGCAGAGCAAGCTACATGAGTACCCCTCATCAACAAATAAAGGTATCATCACATAGAGCTCCATAGCGATCTGAACAAACTACATGACAACCAGTGAGTTGCGCTAGCTCGGTGGAAGCAGTTAGCCACGTTACCTTAACAAGTGAATGAAATAATAAAAACCAAATATTTTATTGAACCAGATTATACAATGACGCTCGATTGTTAAAAAGAAATTAAAATGCAACAAAATGGCGGATTTGTGAAAAAAAAAAATTTAAATCTTGCTGAAAAATCTGATGGTTTCTGGCCTGGCATAATTATATTTTTCATCCAATCATAAAACTGGAGGGTCATTGTATGGAAAAATAAATACAAAATAAGCTAAAAGAAGACCCAAGTCGATCAGATGATTTGTTATCAAGTTACAGCTGCAGCAAATTTGAAAAATGTAGTTTTGAGAAAAACGCGTTTAAAGATAAAAGTACTGGTTTCATTGTTCATTGCAGGTGCTCTGTAAAAAATCGAAATTTGTAAAATTTCAAACGAGTTGTGCCCCTTAAGCTAATTACTTCGTTGGCCCGTTACTTTCCAGTTTCTCATATGTATTTAGTTTTTCTAAAATCACCAAATGTAATTTTGCAAAATCGAAATCACATAAAGTGACGAACTAACGAAGTAACGAGCTTCGTGTGAAGTCAGGTAATTAATATAATACAAACATAACAAAAAACAAACACAAAAGCATTCAATGGCATACAAACAAAAAATTCAACAAAACTAACACAAAAACTCGGTATCATATAAGCACTCCAAAAAATATCACGTCTGCTGTCTCTGGTGATCACAGCTTACTGACGTCGAGCTTTCTCTGTGTGAGAAGTCCCACACATTATTTGCGACACATAAACGTGTGCGCACCTTAGTTGCAACAAGGTAGTGATCCGAGTCGATGTTGGCACCCCGGATCGATTTCACGTCCATGACACTGGAAGCATACCTTCAGTCAATCTCCACATGATGAATTTGGTTTCTTGTACGTTGATCTGGAGACAGCCATGTCGCTTTGTGGATGTCGAGATGCTGGAATCTGGTACCACCAATTACCATGTTTCGTGCTGCGGCGAAGTCAATCAGCGTCATTCCGTTATCGGAGGTGTTCTGGTGGAGACTGAATTTTCCGACAGTTGGACCAAAGGTACCTTCCTTGCCCACTCTGGCATTAAAGTCGCCAAGCACGATTTTGATATCGTGGCGGGGGCAGCGGTCATAAGCTTCTTCGAGGCGCTGAAAGAAACTCTCCTTGTTCACATTGTCCTTCTCATCTGTCGGAGCGTGGGCACATGTAAGGCTGATGTTAAAGAATTTTGCCTTGATGCGGATTGTGGCCAGCCATTCGTTCACAGGCGTGAACTGTGAGACAAGATGTCGTAGTCTCTTGCTGACCAAAAATCCACATCCTAATTCGTGCCTTTCAGCATGGCAACTGTAGTAGATGTCACAGGACGCTCTTTTGGAGCAGCACTGTCCCGTTCATCGCATTTCCTGGAGAGCGGTGATGTCAGCTCTGTATTTTTCGAGGACATCAACCAGCTAGATAGAGGCACCCTCCCTATAAAGGGACCGGACATTCCAGGTGCATATCCGTAAATCGTTGTCTTTTTTCGTTTGCAGGGGTCATCAACAAAAGCGGTAGTCCTTATCCGAGGCATTGCTGTTTTTTTCATTGGGGGGATTTTGTATGTGGCGGGTCCCAAACCCAACGCACAACCTCTAACCGAGGAGATGTTCGCCACTCACTTCAGCCGTCTCCCAGCGGGTGCCCGGTGGTCGCCACATGGAGGGCCCCCATTAATAATAATGAAGACGCCATCACATAGCAAGCAGAGCAAGTTGCATGACTAACCCTCATTAACAAATAAAGGTATCATCACATAGCGCTCAGATCAAACTGCATGACAGCCAGTGAGTTGACTTGCGATGAGTTCAACAAGGATTGCGCTAGCCTCACCCGGTTGAGGCAGTCAGACACGTTACTTTGTTAAAACACCACCAATATATATATATATATATATATATATATATATATATATATATATATATATATATATATATATATATAAATATATATATATATATATATATATATATATATATATATATATATATATATATTAGCGATTTCCGAACGGTAAAAACCTTGTGATATCACTTCTACTTGCCGAGGAGTTGTCAACTGCCCCCAACGGTGGGTAATGAATTTTTGAAAGAAAAGTCCTTTAGATATATTAAAGTTGTGTTACCGCATCCGGGGATCGAACTCACAACCAACGGCTTTAGCAATTAACAACGACAACCTAAAAATCAGTTTGCCTCTTTTTTATTTATTTTCAATTTAAAGCTGTTGTGCGAAGAGAGTCAACTATAAACATGTGGAGATAAATCAGGTTGGCTCTTTCTTCATTTCTGAAAAGTGCGTGGGTGTGTTAGTGAAAAGCAAAAATTGTATGAGTCTTGCTGGGATGGCATTTAAATATGCGCGTGTTAAATTGTGGCCTGAAACTATTATTTTTGAATACGAAAATTTTTAAACGAGAATCAAATTTTTATTTTTACTTTGCGTTATTTCCCTCTATGAGTTAATTCTCAAAATAAAAGAGGATTAGGGCACTTTGCGATGGCAACACTGCTGAAAATTTTCTATTGTGAATTTTTCTCGATCCATTTTACAAAATATTGGGTGTGTTCGCTTATAAAAAACTTCAGCATTTGTTAACAAAAGCGTTGGCGAACAAATAAATCCAGCCGTCAATTATGAACTGTGAATGTCAGTTTATAAGTTTCTGATAGTTTTCAGTTGACGTACTTCTTGTAGATTTTCTCATATCGAGAGTGACAGATGACAGAAATTGATAGTGATAGTAATGTAAGTGAGCAGACCTAATAAAATAGCAATCAGCCGTTTAGTTAATCCGCAATATTACCGTCTGTCAGGTTAATATTTTATTCGGGTTAAGTAATCCGGTAATCCGGATTAACGCTGCCGTCTGTCTAGGCTATTACAGTCAGATATGTGATTTGTATTATATTATTTGATATACATGTGTACCTGAAATTTGTGCAATTTAGCTTTTGTTCACTTTGATAGACCTTTCTGAACTTACAGTCAAAAATGTGATTTGTATTATTAGATTATTAGATATATATATTTACATATGTACGCGTATATACCAGTTTGCTACTGCTCATTTTCAAAAATGGTATTTTTTTTTAGTTTTTGGATAAATGTTGGCAACACTGCTTCCAATATCTCTTGATTTCAGTTCATATGGAACCGAATGTCCTTGTTTTTCAATTCATGGCGTTCAAACGGTGCGAAATGGCTGGTTGAGTTCCTGTTTGGATTGACTGGATCTTGATTTAACAATGACTCCAATTCTTCGTCTTCAAAAGTGATTGCTTGTCCTGGACATTCTTAGTATTCGATATCGAAATCCCTTGTTTCAAAGCGCGCGAACATATTCAGGAAATATTCAGGATAAATTTGTTGCAGCAAACGATAACTTCCAGCCGCACTTTTTAAAGAGCTGTAAGTAATATTCCCGCAAATTCTGTAATTTCAGTTTTGTACACTTTGACAGTCCAGATGTATTCGATTTTTTACGCTCTTCACGATAGAATACCTAACGCTGTCAAAAAATTGACACACATCGTAAATATAACGTCAATAACGAACCGTATATTTTTAATTTATACACCGATAAAAACTGTGAACTGTGAAATGGTGAGGAAGCATTGTAGCATATTGTCGTTTACTTTTGTGTTTACTGTTTTTTAAGCATTCGCAACAGTCTTGCTTCATTATAAGTTAAATAGCGACACAGAAGCGGAAGTATATCAGCGTGCTGACACATCGTTAATGTTGGTAACAAAACATAAAGCAACTATACAATGTGCAACGTTCAAAGTAATTGAAAAAGAAAAACCACTAGTTCCTTTTTTATAAATTTATTACATAAAACAGTTTTCATAATACAATAACATATTTTTCTATTATTTGTGGTATTTATTAAACTCCAAATTCATAAAGTTCATAATTAAAACTCATAATTAAACTCATCATAAAACGGCTGATGACGTCGTACGTTGGGCTGTGGATCCACCACATAAAAAGTCTCCTCAGTACTCAGCACTACTCCATTTGTCGGTTATGATAACATCAGTCTAATCAAACAAACTACGTTCAGTGTCTCGAAACACTGTCCGCCATCTGTCACAATATCAAAATCGTGCCTCCAACAACGGAATGAGGCTGATCGACTTCGCCTTAATTAATAATAATAATTTCCACATCTCAGCATCTACCAATCGGCATAGCTATCTCCAGATTAGCTATCTCCATGCCAAACCAAATTTAAGGCGTGGTGATCGAAGGAACACATGCTTCCAATTAGGATGATTGATATTATATCGATATATCGATACTGACGTAATTTCTTGTTGCCGATACGATATTATTAGTGCTATATTTTCTTGGACGATAATATCAGATATCGATATTTCAGTTCAACAAACTTTAATATGTAAGAGTTAAATTATGCAATCGCTTAACATTTGTAATTTTCGAATTTTGGAAGTAGGGCTGTGCAATTAATCGTTTGTTAAAAAATGTTGATTAAGCAACCATGAAATTGTTCAAATAATAATGTTCTGAATATTCATAATTCTATTCGGTTAATCAGAACTTTGATTAATCAGAATAAAATATACAATACAAATTCAATATAAATACAATGCAATAAAATACCAATTAGATTGGAAACTTTTTAAAATTGAGAATACGAGAAAGCGTTTTAAATTTTTATTCACAAAGAAATATTCAGAAACAAAAAAAAAATTAAAAATATTTTGATTAATCAAAATTCTGATTATTTTGACTAATCAAATAATTGATTAGTAGAATATTTTCATTAACCATTTTTGAACAAACGATTATCGCAGAACCATAATAAAGAGCGCTTCTTACTGATGTTATCCCTTTAACGTCTAAAATGTGCAAAACAAGGATTTGCACTGATATTTGTCAAAACTAGCCTTAAATTCTTAGTTGTCCGAGCATGCTTCGGACAGTAAAATTAAGTATAAGTAGCAGGTTGAAGAATGACAATGCAAAAAACGGGTTTTTTGTAAAAAAAAGAAATGAGAATATGTTCTCATGAGAACGCTGTTCTACCTATAAAGTTAACAGGAACATTTGCAACCTGTTAGATCTTATAATAGCAAATGCACAACCAACATCCGTCCGATAGCGCTATCAGGCGATAAAAGTTACCGTGCGTTTGTTATAATGAGTTTTAACAGCCAGAAAATCCCTAAGTCTATTTTATTCTTATTTTTTTTGAGCTATTATTGAAAAACGAATCTTAAATGTTTCTGTGGCATTTCAAATATTTTTTGTGTGTGATATAACGATATATCGTTATCTTAAAGACGACATTATCAATACGACGATTTTTTCAACATCGACATTTCGATATATCGAAAAACGATATTTTTGAAAATATCAATAATCCTAAAGGGTTTTCCATTAGGGACATAACAATTTCGTATCTTTATAAGAACGCACCCTTAAACTTTTTTAATCAACTGTCAATGTCAAAACGTTAGTTAAAGTCAACATTTTCATCATGGTAAAGTTCACGTACCAACAACGTTTGGAAGTTATTAAAAAACACTATCGAAATTCTGAGTCGGTGGTCGCAACTTTAAGAGCGAAAAATCATCTTCAGCGATGAAACTCATTTCTGGCTCAATGGCTTTGTCAATAACCAAAATATGCGTTATTGGTCAGCAACAAACCCACAAGGGCTTCTTGAGACATCGTTGCACCCGCAAAAAGTTACTGTTTGGTGCGGTTTTCATGCCGGAGATGTGATTGGACCGTATTTTTTCGTGGATGAAAACGACCGTCATGTTACCGTCAATGGAGAGCGCTATCGTGCTATGTTGGAAGATTATTTATTTCCAGAATTGGATGAACTTGACATTAGCGTAATGTGGTTTCAACAAGACGGTGCCACTAGCCACACAGCACACATCACAATCGATATATTGCAAGGCAAATTCGGTGAACGTGTTATCTCGTGAAATGGTCCGGTCGAATGGCCGCCTCTTTCATGCGATCTAACGTTCCGGTCGAAATGTGTGCTAGAGTGGTGGAATATTGGGTCCAAAGAATCGACCGCTGTAAACGGGCTCGTGGTGGTCATATGACCGAAATCGAATTTCATTCATAAAATGTAGTGCTTGCAATATATCCACAATAAATTTGAACTCAATATCTCAAATATTGTGTTTTATTAATAGATAAAATTGTTATGTCCCTAATGGAAAACCCTTTACTTCCAATGTAATGGAAGTGAAATCAATCTGTGGTGTTAACTTCTACTTGGATCACTGTGTTGTTGCAGCTAATATATGCACACGCTTGTAGCCTAGATAGACGGCAGCGTTAATTCGGATTAACGAGTTAATTCGAATTAACTCGTTAATTCTTAAAATTAAAGAGGATTAGGGCAATTTTCGATGACAAAACTGTTGAAAAAGAACGGCTGTTTTCTATTGTAAATTTTTTCTCGATGCAACTTAGAAAATAGAAGGTATGTTCGCTAATAAAATAAACTTTCAACAATTGTTCACAATTTTCGATAGGAAAAGCGTTGATGGACAAATAAATCCAGCTGTCAATTGCGTACCCTGAATGTTAATTTACAAGTTTCTGAAAGTTTTCAGTTCGCGTACTTCTTGTATATTTTCTCATATCGAGAGTGACAGACAGTATGCCCAGCCGTTGCATCCGAGTTATATTCGCTTAAGAATAATTATGTCATTTAACAATGCAAAATCTCTATACCACCACATATTTTCCCTTGATTAAGGATGATTTGTATAATACTATATATGTACTTCTTTAGTTTTCTCTTTGACACTACACAACATTTTTTGTGTAAAGTAATTGCAATTTCTTTGTTTTTAATTTTTTTTTATTTGTCAGATAATAATTTGTTTGCTGCTAGTATCCATTACAACCGCACAAAATATTCAATCGAACTACAATGACGAACCTCCAGAAGGTTATTACGCATTCGTAGAGTCACCAAACGCTGTACCACCAAAAGTGAGACCACCACCGTATACACATGTAAATGTCGACTGTAAGAAAGTGTCTGGTGGAAGGAAATCAGCGGTATCCACAAACAATGTATGCGGAGATTTGAACAAGGGACAAATACCCAAAAATCCAATAAAACAAAATGTTTTAGGCGAACCATATCCATTGTAAGTTAATGTTTTATACTTTATTCATTTGTCGTCCTCAGTTAATATTATTTTTTCGTCATTTTAGTGAATTAATACGAAATCAGACACTAAAATTTCTTTCAAAAACGTTACCTGTTCTTAAGGCTGATGATACATTACCAAAAGTAACACAAATTCGACGTGATGACCGTATAGATACACTAGAAAGCAATAATATTGATCGTCAGTATACTACTCAGTCAAAACGGTCAGAAGCTAAACAGACATTGCAATATAAGCAAAAAAAAGTTGGTTCCATCGATTCATTCCTGAAAAATGATCAACCTACCACAACTGAAGACCGAAAACCGCGAAAGTTTTGCGATGGTGGCGGAGTGTGAGTATCATATACTTATGTCGTGATTACATGATCAAGTCTGTTGATCATAGTGTTCATTTCCAGATGCACCAATTTAAATAGTTGTGTGGTTGAAAGAGAATACTGCTACACACTAGTAAGATTACACCTATTTACTGTATCAGATATATTTTAAAGTTGGCCTTCGTTTTATATTGAAGCCAAAAACCAATACTTCAATAGAGTAATGAAAAAATTAGTCATATATATATATACATCATAAGATTGGCTTTTTCGCTTTAGCAACCAAACAGCAGCGAACGTTTTTGGCAAGCGTGTGTTCATTTTAAACTTCATTTTGAAGTTCATTCTTCATTTTGTATTATAACTACAGCACTAGGAATATCGATAAAGGCATACCTAAAAAATTGTACAATCCCTATGTTAGAAATATAAAGAGTTATTGGTGAGTAATATTATTACAAATACCAGCACTTGAATTGTGTCTGTTCGGAGAATTAGAATTAATTGGTACACATTTCAATTTCTTGATTAATAATAAAGGCACTTATGGCCTTTATTATGCATTGGTATTGGTAAGCAGTGGTTGCAATGGTTTAGTAGCGGTCCCTCCCCTAGCTAACCATGTATAAACACATTTTAATTGCACCAATTTTCAACTAAGTTTGACTGATACTTCGACTGATTTCTTTTGCATAGTGATGTCCTAGACGAATGTTGCCCAACGTTGCTTGTATTTTATGTTAACTACAAAGTAACTATTTTTTAGTTAGCTTGTAGTGTTCTTTTAAGAATTTAAGAATTTTTTACTTAGTTTGAATTAAAAACATTAAAAATACAATCTGTTATTTAGTGTCGATAAGCAACGCTATTGCATGCTATTTTGTTTTAAACAGAAAGAAGTGCTCCTGAAACAACCAAATTTATAAATTCAACATATGGTAATGGGTGGATAAGTTATGAAATAGTTAGAAAGTGGTTTGAAAGATTTCGAAATTGAATTTTTTAGTCTGAAAATCAGTTTGCAGCAGAGTTAGGAATAACACAGCACACTTTCAACTTAATTGAATGCATTGGAGAAAATCCAGAAGGACGGAAAGTCGGTTTCTCATAAGCTACCTGAAGAAAACAAAAATTGACATCTGCAAGTATTTACTTTTTCGGTACAAAAAACAAAACTTTGCACGAAATCATTATTATTTTTATTTATGGGTTGTGTGGCACTGCGACCCAAATCTATTATGCACCCCGTCTTGTATTTAAAGTATGTCTCTAAGTCCAGCATCCATAAGGAAATTTAATATAGAACCTACGAAATTTTTCTTTCTTGCTCATGTTTCACAGTTTCATTCTCCTCCCTGCAGTGTTGGCTGATTTCATCCGAAAGATTCCCAGTTAGGTGATAATTCAACCTACAATGATTTTTATATTATTCTTATTTCATTATTACATTTCTCAAATCGTTTTAGGCTGTAGGTCGCTAAAAGTGACTTGGAATGAGACGAAGCTAGTAGGTTTTCCCAGTTTGATTTTCTTTCTTCTTAATGAGTACGGCAACGGCTTCTTTGCCAAAACCACAGAAAGCTTGTGGGCTTATAATGAGTATTGTCGCACATTTCCTGGCGAGCTTATTTCCCAATTCGTTCCGTCCGATTCCGATGTGTCCTGAAACCCAAAGATCCACACCAGATTAAATTCACCAAGTTTATTCAGTTTGTCAAGACAACCCAACGCTGGTCTAATATGCCAGCGTTTACGCCAGAAATTATACTGCTTTCTGCAGTTTTATCTCTATTCCATCTAAACTGATCGAGTTTAGATTTTTAAGTTTATACTTTCTATTGAATTGAACAATTGTGGTTTTTACTGGGTTAATACTCACTTTACTGCATCATCTTTTTGTTAGTTTTAGCCCTAGCAAGATTCTTTCACATAGAGTATTTTCGAACTCTCTTTTACATATTACTATATCGTCCAAAATTGTAACTTAGAGTTTTCTAGTTCTACAAGGTGTTTTATTAGAGTGAAGCAGCTTCCGATAGGGATAAAACGGTATACAACCATTCTATATTAAATGTAACAAAAAGTGGTGATTTCCTGAAACATGGTCTTTGATTTTGCCCAAATATTTTTCGACTAAACTATATCATTAAAAATATTGAAAAATTAATTTTTAAATAAGATATTTTTCGAGATCAAAAGCGTTTGTGAATCAGCTGTAGATGCATAATGCTATCTCCGTTGTTTCCATACTTTTCAAAATTGCGTTTTCATCCAATTCCAATTTTTAGATATATTTTATCTCTGCTAAAACAAACATTACGTACTTAGTTTCAGTTCGATAGCTTTATATTTGTATGCACTTATATTGCATAGACACACAAGTTTGCGTCTAAAATTTAATTTATTATTTTCACTTAGTGTCTCCAAGTTTCTGAATTTGAGGTGTTTCCTTAGCAATATTATGCCAAAAATTTTACCATAAAATTATCTTTCACCCACAGTCTTAACATATGTGAAATAAATATTACCAGAAGTCTTTGCTATGATGTAGCTGTTTTATCTATATTTGAACCAGACGTTAGCCTGGAGATATTCTGAAGGATCACTTTAGCTAATAGCTGCTATTTTGGGCTAAGATCGCAATTGAGAAGTCGCGACCTCTCTCGAGAAGTGAAAACCACACTCTACAAGTCTCTCATCATGCCTGTCCTTACTTATAGCGCCGAAACTTAGACGATTTCCACCACAGATGAGAAAATGCTCGAAGGTTTTGAGAGAAGGGTCCTACGCACGATCTTTGAACCTATTTGCGTTGCTGTATCGAATAAGGTACATCCATGAGCTGTATAAGCTGTATGCCGACACCGACATAGTAAAGCGCATTAAAAATCAGCGGCTACGCTGGAGAAGTCTACCAGAAGTAGACTTAACCTGCGGTGGAAAAATCAATTAATATTGATCTTGTCAGCGCTTTTAATTCCTCACTCGCCAGCTATCGAAGGAAAGGCTTCAAAAGCGTAGTTATTAACAGTAACGTGCTCTCCAAGATGCTTGAACTGTTTGTTTGTTGACACTAGGTACTTCTTCTTGCCTCCTTCACCGTAAGACCCACACGACGTGACTCTGGTAATGCTACACTGACTGCACGCGTGTGATTTTGTCATAATAAGATTGAAGAAGTCGCATGTTAGCGAATCACCTTGTCTGAAACCCCGTTCGGTATTAAACGGCGGGGAGAGATACTTCCTAATTTTCACTGCACAACGGGAGTTACACAGTGTCATTCTGCAAAGCCGAATTATCTTCGCAGGAATACCGAACTCAGACATTGTTATGTAGAGGTAATCCCTTACTGGACTGTTGAAAGCGGCTGTGTTCTGTTTTTCTTGGTCGTTCTCCAAGATTTGGCGCAGTGTGATAATTTGGCCGATGGTGGATTCACCAGGCCTAAAGCCACACTGATAAGATTGTTAATCATAGGCTTCAATCTTTCACACATTATGCTCGATAGGACCTTGTATGTGTAGGGTGTTCGTTGGAGACTGTCAACTGGCTTGTCGATTAGGTGGCTGGTTGAATGGCCGAGAACCACCTCGGATATCTGAGGCTGATTCAAGAGTCTGATACCGTTCCGTAAGAAGTGCGTGATAATCAAACCATTTTCGAATTTCTTGCTTGTTTTTTTAATGACTGCTTTTAAAAACATAAGACATAAAATAGTAAATAGTGACTGATGGTAATCTGCAGGAACTTCAAATGCATGATGCAGTCGATGTAAGCGCTTTAAATGTGGTCCGGTTTCTTGTGCGACCGGTTGCAAATTCAAAAGGGATTTTAACTGTATGCTGATAAGTATACGCTTATTCTCATAGCATCTTCCAAATTGTACCACGCTATCGAGAAGCCATCATTGGTCAACGGAGTTGACTTAATGATACTGTGTGATTCGCCACGGGTTTCCTGTAACATATGGTACAATTTCTCTACGGGACTTAAGCAGGGATTGTTTTTATATATAACCGTAAACATAGCTTGGCCATGAAACATAATCACCCGAAAAACATTCTGTGTCGCACGGAGGCTTCTTTGATTTAACTAACGTCAACATCTTGAGTTACTTTCTCTGTTATGAGAGAGTGATATGCTGTTTTGCAATTACTCCATAGGGAATGAAATACTTTTTTCTGTGCTTCCAAGATAAATATTGTATGATCTTTTGGGTTGATGGCATGAAAATATTAGATAACATATTGAGATCTGACATCTTATAAGGAATTCGTAGAATCACAGATGTAATTATGGGATAAAGTTTGAAAATGAGAGAGAAATGCTGGCAAGTCTGGAGTTATTTTGGCTGTTCGCACGATTTATCAAAAATGGGTTTGAGCATGCGCCCGGCAAGGCATTAATCCGAAAGACATAGTCTTCCATAGTCAAATTGAAGGTTACACCAGTGGACCAACTTATGGGAGGTATGACATTGAGTTTATTTTAAATTCGTATCCGATTTCGCTGAAATCCGGAATTGACGTAGGGAGATGTAAATTAATTCACAATCAAAAAAATTACTCAATTGTAATGAGCCAGGATGATATTTATGTTTCTATACGTATCCGATGTGTGTATATAAACCTTTGGCAACCACTGTATACTACTTTCTTCAACTTGTACCGTATTATCTTTCACAAAGAAATCAATTATTTTATATTCATTAGCACTGTAGCAACTTAAGGTCGAGAGTGACTCTTTTTTTAGCTAGTTATTTTTCAATAGAAAATATAATGTACAATTGTTATTGTAATTATATTTCTGGTATAAAAATACCAGCCAATGGAAATATATTTTGTTGCTGTTGTAGGTATATGCAAAACAAAAATTGGGAGAGAGAAATTTAGTAACAATACACGCTACCGCTATATTAGTGGTCAAATCCAGGCACATAGGCCTAGACAAATCAATGCCTTTTATTGTTTCCTATGTATGACCGAAGGTGGTCTGGTGGTGTTTTCGCAAGGTAACGTGTCTAACTGCCTCAACTGGGTGGGGCTAGCGCAATCCTTGTTGAACTCATCGCAAGTCAACTCACTGGCTGTCATGTAGTTTGATCTAAGCGCTATGTGATGATACCTTTATTTGTTAATGAGGGGTAGTCATATAGCTTGCTCTGCTTACTATGTGACGGCGCTTTCATTATTATTAATGGGGGCCTTCCTGGCACCCGCTGGGAGGCGGCTGAAGTGAGTGGCGAAAATCTCCTCGGTTAGAGGTTGTGCGTTGGGTTTGGGACCCGCCACATAAAAAACCCCCCCAATGAAAAAAACTAAAATGCCTCGGATAAGGACTACCGCTTTTGTTGATGACCCCCGCAAACGAAAAAAGGACAATGATTTACGGATATGCACCTGGAATGTCCGGTCCCTTTATAGGGAGGGTGCCTCTATCCAGCTGGTTGATGTCCTCGAAAAATACAGAGCTGACATCACCGCTCTCCAGGAAATGCGATGGACAGGACAGGGCTGCTCCAAAAGAGCGTCCTGTGACATCTACTACAGTTGCCATGCTGAAAGGCACGAATTAGGATGTGGATTTTTGGTCAGCAAGAGACTACGACATCTTGTCTCACAGTTCACGCCTGTGAACGAACGGCTGGCCACAATCCGCATTAAGGCAAAATTTTTCAACATCAGCCTTATATGTGCCCACGCTCCGACGGATGAGAAGGACAATGTGACCAAGGAGAGCTTCTTTCAGCGCCTCGAAGAAGCTTATGACCGCTGCCCCCGCCACGATATCAAAATCGTGCTTGGCGACTTTAATGCCAGGGTGGGCAAGGAAGGTACCTTTGGTCCAACTGTCGGAAAATTCAGCCTCCACCAGAACACCTCCGATAACGGAATGAGGCTGATCGACTTCGCCGCAGCACGAAACATGGTAATTGGTGGTACCAGATTCCAGCATCTCGACATCCACAGCGACATGGCTGTCTCCAGATCATCGTACAAGAAACCAAATTGATCATGTGGTGATTGACGGAAGGCATGCTTCCAGTGTAATGGACGTGAAATCGATCCGTGGTGCCAACATCGACTCGGATCACTACCTTGTTGCAGCTAAGGTGCGCACACGCTTATGTGTCGCAAATAACAAGAGAAGTCCCACACAGAGAAAGCTCGACGTCAGTAAGCTGCGATCACCAGAGACAGCAGATGCATTTTCCACTCGACTATCGGATCTGCTTATGCAGAACACTCCCCAACTTGATGATACATGCGCACGGTGGACATACCGCGCCAACTACCGTGGAATAAGTCTCCTGAGCATCGCATACAAGGTTCTATCGAGCGTACTGTGTGAAAGGTTGAAGCCTATGCTCAGCAACCTGATTGGACCTTATCAGTGTGGCTTCAGACCTGGTAAATCCACCATCGACCAGATTTTCACACTGCGCCAAATCCTGGAGAAGACCCAAGAAAAACAGATCGACACACACCACCTATTTGTTGATTATAAAGCCGCTTTCGACAGTCCGGTAAGGGATTACCTCTACGCAACAATGTCTGAGTTCGGTATTCCTGCAAAGCTCATTCGACTTTGTAGAATGACACTGCATAACTCTCGTTGTGCAGTGAAAATTGGGAAGGACCTCTCCGCACCGTTTAATACCGAACGGGGTTTCAGACAAGGTGATTCGTTATCGTGCGACTTCTTCAATCTTATTATGGAGAAAATAATACGAGCTGCTGATCTACGACATAATGGCAATATCTTCAACAAAAGTGTCATGCTGTTAGCGTATGCCGACGATATTGACATAATCGGCATGAACACGCGAGCAGTCAGTGCAGCATTCTCAGAGTTGGAAAGAGAGTCGCGTCGGATGGGTCTCACGGTGAACGAGGGCAAGACGAAGTATCTAGTGTCAACAAACAAAGAGTCCCGGCGTCTTGGACAGCACGTCACTGTTGACAACTACGCTTTTGAAGTAGTAAGGGACTTTGTCTATCTTGGAACCAGCATTAACAGCAGTAATGACGTCAGCTTGGAGATCATGCGTAGGATAACTCTTGCTAACAGGTGTTACTTTGGGCTGAGTAAGCAATTGAAAAGTCGAGCCCTCTCTCGAAGAACGAAAACTACACTCTACAAGTCTCTCATCATGCCTGTCCTAACATATGGCGCTGAAGCCTGGACAATTTCCATCTCGGATGAGCGAATGCTTGGAGTTTTCGAGAGAAAGGTCCTACGCAGGATCTTTGGACCTATTTGCGTTGGTGGCGAGTACCGAATAAGATACAACCATGAGCTGTACGAGCTATATGCCGATATTGACATAGTAAAGCGCATCAAAATCCAGCGGCTGCGCTGGCTAGGTCATGTCGAGCGAATGGAAGAACACGCTCCAGCTAAGAAGGTGTTATATTCGGAACCCGCTGGAGGACGACGCAGAAGAGGAAGACCAAACCTCCGGTGGAAAGACCAAGTACTGGAGAACCTGACGGCGCTTGGAATTTCTAACTGGCGCCAGCTAGCGAAGAACAGAGATGGCTGGCGAAGCATGTTATTTTCGGCCTAAATCGATATTCGGTTGTTATGGCCACATAAGTAAGTAAGTATGTATGACCGAATACCTTTATTTCTTGCTTTTGGGTGTACTTGTTGTTGGTGGTTTAGGCATGAACCACAGCAGGTAGTTGAAATTAAAGTGTCAACAATAAGTAATAGTGTATGCATTTGTACAAAAACAATGCGGTTGTTTTTGCAAATACGCAAGGCAAAAGTATAAAGAAAAAATGTAATATGTATGCAATTGTTATTGGACTCCCAAGGAAATAATTTTTATATTTTAATGTTATTGCCGATATCAAGATTGTGTCTTACCAACCATTGCGAGCCGTCCGGCTTCTTCTTCACAATGTAAATTGTTTCTGACCTCGCTCGAGAAGTTAAGTCTTTTTTTATATATTTTGTAAAAAAAAATTATTTATAAAGGACCACTCTTGCTAACAGGTGCTACTTTGGGGTAAGTAAGCAATTTAGAAGTCGGGCCCTCTCTCGAGCGACGCAAATCACAACCTACAAGTCTCTCATCATGCCTGTCCTTACATATTGCGCCGAAGCTTGGACAGTTTCATTCTCAGATGAGAGAATGTTCAGAGTTTTCGAGAGAAAAGTCTAACACAAAATCTGTGGAACTATTTGCGTTGTTGGCGAGTACTGAATAAGGTACAACCATGACCTGTATGAGCTGTATGCCTACACCGACATAGTAAAGCGCATTAGAATTTAGCGGCTGGGCTGGATAGGTTATGTCGAGCGAATGAAATAATACGCTCCGGCACAGAAGGTGTTATATTCGGAACCCGGTGGACGACGCAGAAGAGGAAGACCTAACCTAACACACACACACACACACACATATATATATATATATATATATATATATATATATATATATATATATATATATATATATACATATATATATATATACATATATATATATATATATATATATATATATATATATATATATATATATATATATATATATATATATATATATATATTCTTAGACCTTGGTGACGGTTTCTGGCTTGCTCGATATTATCGTTAAGGGCCTGAATCGTTAATGGACTCTTCGCATGACATCGTTTATTCACGGCACCCTACAAAAAGCCGAGGCGACTGATAACATAACTACCGAACTTGGCGCGCAAAAGATCGGTTGTAGGTCTCAAGATCATCCAAGTCCATGTCTGGCTACAAAAAATCATTCAGCATGCTTCTATAGCACTCACTGTCGACCGAAATAGCATTTTTAATGAAAAATGAGCCAAGCAAGGAGCAAAGAGAAGAATGAAAAGAAACCCCAATGCTTACTTGTTGTTGCCTATTACTGAGTTAGTTAGCAATGAGATCGACAGCACTCTTACTGAAGTTAAAGTAGTGCTTCAACTTGAGACGTAGAAAGCTATGGCATACTGAATTAAAGGCCTTTGAGAAATCCAAGAGACAAAGCAGGGTTGACTTATTCTGATCAAAAGCAACACGTATGTCGTTAATAACTTTCAGCATTGCAGGGGTGCAGCTGTGATCAGCACGATTGTAGATATGACATAAGCGCTTTGCTATGTATCTAGGCAGAAACTTGTTCGTCAATTAGATACTCACATACTTTGCCAAGGGCAAGCAAATGCTAATAGGTCTAAAATTGTTAAATTAAATGAGTTCACGAGAAGTGGAAATCTTAGCAATGGGAATAATGGTAGCGAATTTCAATAAGTTGGAAAGTCGGAGCTGGTATGGAAATGATTTGTAATATGGGTTCAAGGTGGAAGAATTTATGGAAGAATTATCTTAATAAACCTGATGGGGATACCGTCAATTCCAACTGCATTTGAAGTGATCTTAATAACTCACCTAGCCACATCATCCTCTCCAACAGAAACAAAACGAAACGCTACATTGTCATTAAAGATAGAATGCTTAAAAGATTCATTAGCTTTGATGAGCGACTGGAGTGAAGTTTGGAACCAAAAAAGCATGTTTTAGATTGTCTAATTACCAAATTAGCATTGTTGCGAGCAATTTTATAAGCATCCCAATTAAAATCCGTCCGATTTATTTTCCTTTTGGAATGTAGTTTGTTTTTTACTTTGACACAGGATAATACATGATTATTAAACCAAGGGCGGAATACATTAGAAACTTAAAAAATTTTATAAGTAACAAAGTTCTCAACGTAACTGGATATAAGATTCGAAAAGGAACTAGCCATCTTATCAACTGTATCAAGCGCACAACAATCACCCCAGCTCGTTACAATAAGCTCATCAAATAGCGCTAGAAGCTCTATTAAAACTACAATCAACACAGCAAAAAATTGAGTCACGATTAGAAATGAAATATGTTTAATCATAAAGTAATGATAGAGAAGGATCACAAATTAGGAACTTGTCAAGTAAACTATGTTCAGTTGTATTAGAGTGACAGGTGGGTGAGAGAGAGTTGGGGTAGAGAGGACATTAGTAATCAACAACTTTAATAACTTTATTAATGAACAACATATAGACCACTACTTAGAGAGTATGTAACCCAGAGTTCTTGTGTTTTCATCAACACCACCAGACAATCAGAGTGGTTGTTACGAATTGCGAAATAAGCAAGCGGATTCAAAAACAAACCAACACGGCATCATAACATTAATATAAGAAGAAAAAGAATAAAGAAATAAGAAAGAGAGAATATAGAATACGATAGAATATGGGTATACAAAAAAGGTATTTTTAACAAATTTTGAGTGATATATAACATTTATAATTTTTAAAGCTATAATCAAAATAAAAAATTTGAAATTTTTTTTTCAAAAACCAATTTTTTTGTCGAAAATAATTACTATTGACCTATAGAAAATATAGAACCAAAATCAAAGCCATACAATTACCTTTTCAATGGTATGCTATATTGAGCGTATTTTAAAAGAATGTTTATGTATTTTTAATATTTTTGTTATCTTCATACTTTGTCTACTGTACTACTACTACTTTTTCCGTGTACACTTACACGGAAAAAGTAGTAAGACAAAGGAGAATTATAGTGATTAATGTAAAAAAAAAAAGAATTTAAAGAAAAATGGTGTAATATATGGTATAATGTTATAATATTGTAACGAGTATCGATAGTTGGTTACTCATCACTATTGTGACTGACACTATTGGCAGCATCGAAACGAATGTCAGCAAAAAAGAAATAAGCAATAACCAGAACAAGCCAACGAGAAAGAAAGAGAAGAATCTCGATAAAGGAAGATTCTGGGGTGTTGCCAACAGAGTATAAATAGAACCAGTGTTCAGAAGTGAGAATCAATCGAATTCCGAACGTGATTGCGCAAACATCTATACAGAGGCAAAAGTTGCTAGTACATTAAAGTGATATTGTAAATAGTTGATTATAAACAGAGTTGATTGTAAATAGAGTTTATTAAATAAATTGTTGCTGATATAGTTGTATAAAATAAGTGTTGCAGTTATTATTAACAGAATCCAGTGATCGAACAAGGTAATTAAAATAGAATTAAACGGTCACAGAATAAAAACGTAACAATTGGTGTCAGAAGTGGGATTCTGTAAAGATGGTGAAAATTGACCAACTAAAAGTGGACCAGCTTAAAAAGCTGTTGGTAGAGATGAATCTATCGTCATCAGATGCAAAGGCGGAACTGCTGGTGAGGCTGAGGCAAGCTATGGAGGCTAAGGGAATTAATGTAGAAGAACATGAGTTCTTTGAGGAAGCCGATATACAAGCAGTTGTGCACGCTGAGGAAGAGAGCAAAATAGATTCGAGTGGTCAACTCATGGATTTCATGAAAACCATGATGCTGCAGCAACAACAACAGCTACCAGAAAATGCGTCTCGCCAAGAAAACATTATGGGAGAATTCCAGAAAACAATTGACTTCAAGCTTCAAGAACATTCGGTTACAAAAGGGAATTGAGATTAGATTTCAGGAAATCTCCGGAGCTATTAATGACAAAGCCACAGAGCTTAAAGAACATGTGGATGATTTGGATGATAAGCTGAAGGAACATGTAGACAGACATGATGACTTGGAAGAAAAGCTTGAGAAATTAGAGCGCGAACATAATAAAATAAAAATAAGTGGAGCAACCACATCAGTGATAAGAGAGTCAACTACAATTAAACTAAAGCCACCAACATTTGACGGAAGCACGCCATTCAATATCTTTAAGCTTCAATTCGAGACAACAGCTTCGAAGAATCAATGGGATGATAGCGACAAGACTGCTGCTTTAATAGTCGCATTAAAAGGTAATGCTTCCGAAGTGTTACAGATGATTCCAGAGAAAGATCGTGGTAGCTACCAATCACTGATGGACACACTCCAGCGGAAATATGGAAATGAATACAAGAGTCAATTACATCGAGTGGAATTGAGATCGCGAGTGCAACGGAGTAATGAGAGCCTTCAGGAATTCGCTTCCGATATTGAGCGCTTATGTCATCTAGCGTTCTCCGGTAATTCGGAAGAGTTCGTCGAAAAAATAAAAATAGAGGCATTCATAGATGGCATACGTGATGGAGAGACAAAGCGTGCCCTAGTCATGTCACCATACTTATACTTATACTTATGCCGAAACAGTCAGTAGTGCCTTGACGTTTGAAGCCGCCAGTTTGATGTGTCGACCAATACCACGGGTACGCCAACTAGAAACAGAAACAGCAGATCTGGTTGAAGCAGTGTGTCAGGCATTCAAATCTGTAGTGCAGCCTGAAGGAAGAACAACAGGTCGACGCGAAAACAAATTTACTGGTAAGTGCTTTATTTGCGACAAACCAGGACACATGGCGCGTGACTGCCGTCTACGACGAAAGCGATCAAGATCCAATTCTCCAGGAAGACAAAAGAAGGAGAATAAGGTGGATAGTGATCGCTCCACTAACACAAATCCATCGTTAAACTAAATCGAGTCAGTTCAGCGGGGCGTGAACTGACTCCAACAGTGGGTTGCCCCATCATTCACATTTCACAACTACAGCGTGTGCCAAGCAGCTTGACTATTGATGGAAAATTGGACAATATGGAATTCATGTTAACCCTGGACACTGGTGCATCACATTCTATAATCAAGAGCGATTTGGTAAAGAGGTTTGAGCCTTTAATGTGAATAAAATTGCGTACAGCAACGGGTGAGGATGCACAAATTCTGGGTAAGATAAAGAAACGAGTATCTATTGGAAATTACACGTGGGAACATGAATTCATTGTGGCTGACATCATCGATGACGTAATAATTGGTGTTGATTTTATGATTGACAACGGATTTACGTTAGATTTAAATCAACGGATAATGCGCTATGCAAATGTCGAATTACATCGGTTACAAGCGGAGTGGAAACATCAAACGAGTACTGGCATGTCAACGCCAAGAAGTTCCAGCAAAATCAGAAGCGGTGATTTGGGCACAGATAAATGTGGATGATGGGACAGGCAAGTTGTGGTTAGTGGAAGCAGATAAAGAAATACAAAATAAAAACATCATACTTGGTAGGACGTTAGTAGAACCTAAAGCAAATGGAATAGTACCGGTGCGAATATTAAATCCAACTAATACATCTACAGTTGTGAAGAAAGGAATGGTTATTGGTCATTGCCTGGAAGTTACTGCCGTAGTAGACTGCGAAAATGGTTCGTCGATAAAGAGTGGAAGATCAAGAACTGTCAGAGCGGAAATAAAAGCACAGATGGAAGAATGGGCAGGTGTGCTTACCAACCAGCAAAAAGAAAAGGCTTTACAACTATTGGAGAAGTACAGTTCAATCTTTTCTTCAAATGGAAAAACTGGAGGACGAACAACCATCGTGAAGCATCACATTGACACCGGTGATTTTAGACCAATTCGTCAAACACCACGACGAGTTCCATTGGCCAAAAGAGACGAAGCCATTAAGCTGATTATCGATATGCAGAAACAAGGTGTTATTGAACCATCAGCGAGTCCATGGAGTTCACCAGTTGTGCTGGTAAAGAAGAAGGATGGAATTACTCGATTCTGTGTTGATTACAGAAAGCTGAATAATATTACGAAAAAAGACAGCTATCCACTGCCAAGAATCGATGACACTCTGGACACACTATCTGGTGCGAAGTGGTTCTCAACTCTTGATTTGCAAAGTGGCTACTGGCAAGTGGAACTTGGTAAGGAGGACAAAGAGAAAACAGCTTTCAGTATTGGCGATGGTCTATGGCAATTTACAGTCATGCCATTTGGTTTATGCAATGCGCCAGCTACTTTCGAACGTTTGATGGAGCGTGTACTGAGAGGACTACACTGGAAAACGTGCTTGGTGTACCTCGATGACATTATGGGAAAAGATTTTAACGACCACCTGGAAAAGTTGAAAGAAGTATTTGAGCGTATACAATCAGCAGGGCTTAAACTGAATATGAAAAAGTGTTCACTCTTCAGGCAAGAAGTTAAATATCTTGGTCATAAAGTAACAACAGAAGGGGTACATACCGACGAGGAGAAAATAGCAGCAGTTCAAGAATGGCCTATTCCGTCGAATCTTTACGAACTAAGAAGCTTCCTAGGCTTATGCACCTACTATAGACGATTTGTTCCTGGATTTGCAAACATCGCCAGCAGTCTGCATGAGTTGACAAGAAAGCATTCGAACAGCTGAAAGAAAAACTCTGTTCAGGACCAATATTAGCGTATCCAGTACCTGGTCAAAAGTTGGGGTTGGACACAAATGCGAGTGGCTATGGAATAGGTGGTGTGCTCTCTCCGATCTTAGATGGGCAAGAAAAAGTAATAGCATACTACAGTAAAATCCTGTCGAAGCCAGAAAGAAATTACTGTGTCACACGAAGAGAGTTGCTCGCAATACTGGAATGTGTAAAGTATTTCCATAAATACTTGTACGGTCAGTCATTTCATCTACGAACTGACCACTCAGCGCTAAGGTGGTTATTGCAATTTAAAAACCCAGAAGGACAATTGGCGCGCTGGATTGAAAGGCTGCAGAGTTATGATTTTCTATCGATCATCGCAAAGGAGGACATCACGGCAACGCGGATGCTCTATCTCGTTGTCCTTGCAAAATGAAATGTAAACATTGTTCTCGAGTGGAAAGCAAGGAGCACATTGTCGACATATGACTTACGAATATATTACCGGAGGAGTCATGGACCACCGAACGAGTGCAAGAAGATCAGCGGAACGACCCAGATCTCGTAAAGATTATGGAATACAAGGAGCAGGGCATACGTCCAGATTGGCAAGAAATGGCTAATGAGAGTCCAATAGCAAAGGCATACTGAGCGCAGTGGCAAAGCCTGCACTTACGAGACGGATGTTTATTCCGAACATGGGAAAGTGAAGATGGAAAAATCACTTATGATCTTCTAGTGGTACCCAAGGCAAGAATAAATGAAGTGATAGCCGAGTATCACAATGCCTCCAGTGGAGGGCATTTGGGAATCACCAAAACCGTCGAGAAAACAAAGAAACGATTTTATTGGGTTGGATGTCATGACCATGACGCTGATTGGATTCAGAAGTGTAAGCAATGTGCAATGGCCAAAGGTCCCACTAAGAAAAGTCGAGGTAAGATGCACCAATACACAGTGGGTGCTCCATTCGAGCGAATTGCTATGGACATAGCTGGACCATTTCCAATAAGCAACGCAGTAAACAATTATGTTCTGGTGGTTATAGATTACTTCAGTAAATGGCCTGAAGATCTTATAGATAACAAATATACACAGCTAAATAGAAAATATCCAAGCCTCATTACCTAACCAGATTATAACAAAAAAGTAGAATATTTGACAATACACCACAAAGCAACAGAAGCAGTTTTACCTTTTCGTCAACCTAAACATCTTGACCCAATTAAATACAAAATTGCAAAATCGGAATTCGAAAATTTAGTTAAATCAGGCATTTGTCGTCCGTCAAAATCGTAAGCGCCATCTCCATTACATCTAGTACCAAAGAAAGAACCAAATGACTGGAGACCTTGTGGAGATTCCAGAAAACTAACGTAGTATTCTAGGACCGTGACCCCTTACTTCACATCCATTATCTACATACTGATTTCAGAAATAAGCAAATATTTTCAAAAATTGATTTGGTACGTGCTTACTATCAATTTGCAGTAGCGGAAGAAGACATACATAAAAAAATAATAATTCCTTTTGGTATGTTCGAATTTATAAGAAGGCCGCAATTCAGCACAAACATTCCAAAGAGAAATGAAATGTTACAGTACTTTGACTTTACATTCGCATCTTAGATGACATTTTAATAACTAGTAAAGATGAAACGGGTGCCGTAGCTCAGTGGTTAGTGTGTTCGCCTTCTGATCTGTAGGTCGTGGTTCAATACCCGGCTGATGCCGGGTATTGAACCGCGACAGTAACAACTTGCCATGAAAAAGCTTCTAAAAAGAACTCTGTGACAAAGCTCAGAAAAAGTGATGTCACAAGTGTTCTGCCGTTCGGAACCGGCTAAAATAAGTAGGTCCATTCTAATACTGTCCAAATTTAAGACGCACAACAGTAATGGAAGAGAAGCTCGGCCAATGAGCCCTTTGGGGCTTTAAGTGCGACATATTTATTTTTTTTTTTAAAGATGAAACGGAACATTTACATCATCTTAAATGTTTATTCGAACAATTAATTAAATATGGTTTGAACATCAAACCAACAAAATGTGTTTTCGGGGTTACAAAATCGGATCTTCTAGGGTATACAGTAAGGAAAAATTATCCATCACTGTTGCTGTTTCGAATATTGATTTAAATTAATAGCCACAAGGAATCTGTAGCATTTTTTTCGAAGAAATTAAGTACATCTGAATGCAAATGTGGTACATTTGATAAAGAGTTACTAGCAGTTTAGTTAACGATTAAAAGTTTTCAACATTGGCTTGAAGGACGAAATTTTAGAGTTTATACGGACCACAAACCTCATCTTCGTATTAAATTCAAAAACCGAAAGAAATTCACGACAAGCTAGTGTTGTGTACTATTTTCCCACAATACTCACTAAATACTAACGGCTAACCTCAAGGATGTAATGCACAAGATTCGCACCTAAACCAAAGCCCCTAAATATACTTCGAGACTATGAGACTGGTTAGCTACTACGATACCTGCGCTTTTAGGTCTTCACTTTATTCCTGGTATTATTTTACACTTTTATACTAATATACTTTTACACTGGAGGGCCTCGTAAAAATCGCAGTATTTTACAATTGCTTACACGCTAACACTCCACAACTTAGAAGAAGACTCACAACTGAAAAGCCACTGCCTTCAGTAAGCTGGCAGCTTATATACCATTTTTCTAATACTATCCACTTATCAATCCACCCACATACCAACATATATCATGCAATAATATATTCACACCTCATGTGTGTATGTATGTACCCATTATGTGAGAAAGCATCTTTCTGATATTCGCACGAATGAGTAGTCCATGTGATTTTAGTTATCATGGAATGTCTAAACATTGTTGGTATGCTTACATAAGAGCAGGAACTACGAATTGTGTGGGAAAGTGCTTTGTCAGCATTTTCACATCCAACTGCGACTCAGTAGGCTCAATGTTCTGGTAGTCCACAATTATAAGTAATATTAATATGGATAGTGTATACCACAACTTCGATCAATGTTAGTATGTCGCGTGGTAAAACAGGCATATGTGCATATTTCATATTTTGGCTCGCAACACTAGACATTTAGATATACTCGTATATGACAATTTACGAGTGACATTAAGCATATTAGTGGAGAAGCAAATTTGAAATTGCTTCATCAAGAACAAGAAAAAGATAATGAGTTAAAATTACTTATAGAAAATTCGGAAAGTAGATGTAAGTTACAATTGATAATTAGTATATGGTGCAAAATGTCATTAGATATCAATAGATCTTATATTCTTTGTAGTTGGCGTAAATTTATTTTTATAAAGCTTCATGGCATAGCACATACTGAAGTAAAAGCAACGCGTCGATTAATACGTGGTTAGTTTTGACCAGGAATGAACAAAACTATTAATCAATGGTCAAAAGAATGTGTAAATTGCACAAAAATCGAAAGTAAATATACATTTTAATCAGACGGTGGTAAAAGAGTTACTTTATGTACTGCTCGTCGTATTGTACTCCTAGTAGGTTTTAAGTCATGCACTCGAACGTTACCATCAGCACTTGGAATCGCTTAGATAACTCTTCCGAGTAGCCACTGCTGTGGTAGGTAGGTGAAATTGTTTCATCGATTTAACCGCCGCTTTTCATAAACCTCCAAAATGGGGTGCTCGAGTTAGAATTAAACTAAATTGAAACCCAACATTGCTACTGTAGTGCATGATGCCATTAATAGTAGCCTTGCTGAAGCTCTAGAACTTTAGACTGGGGGCCAAAAAAATTGTTTGCATTGTCACAACAGATGCGCTGAGGTATTCCACTTCTGCCGATGAAACGTTTTAGGCAGAGTATGAAGTTGTTTGTCGATAAATCGGACACTAATTCAGAGTGTATAGATTTTGAAGAGAAGCATACAAAAATTTACATATATGTTTTATACGGTGATTTGTCTCGAATATGATAATATGTAGCGAAAGGGCCGCAAAAATCAACTCCACTTACGAGAAACAGTATCTGCATATGTAAACGCGTGGCAGGCAAGTCGACCATAATCAGTCCCATGAGCTTGAGCTTGTAGTGAAATCAGTGGACGCAATTTCGAACCACGTTCCTTACAACTTCTCTTGCATTTATTACCCAAACCTTTTCACGTAACACTGCAATGAGCGCCTTTAGTCCAGCGTGTAGATGTTTTCGGAGAAGATATTCTAAATAAGGTTTGCAAAGCGATGGTCTTTTGAAGGAAAGCAGAAAATCTTTCATCATACGGTATCGGTGCATTTGACAGTCGTCCACCAACTCTGACTACAGAAACTATGACATCATCAAACTTCATTTCTTATAGAAATGTCGTGCGCCTATGTATAAGAGGTTTCATAGGGTGTTCGTTGCGAAGGCATCTGATTTCATTAGTGAAACATGTACGCTGCAACAATTCTGCAAAAGCTTAATTCTTTTTTTATTGTATGGTATATTCATCACTTGTGCACCTGTGAGTTGTTTATCAATGTTAGCTTTATTGAAGATACGGAAAATGTATATAATACGAAGAACTGTGAGTAAAACCCTGATCGATTGATCGATGGGCGATCCCTCGATGCTAATATTACTACACTTGAAGACAATCATTTTACGATGTTCTAAATTCTGCTGTGTTACGTTGAATTGGTTACGACTTCCAGTCCATTCAGAAGATGGTTTTAATAGAAATGCGGTCCTGTGAATCACATGACCGCTCCGAGCTCGTGAGCTCAGAAACCCCGAGTTACTATGTGTGTAGGATTCTCCTTACTTGGCACATGCCCCAAGAACTATCTTTTGATGTCTCTTGCAGTTCTGAAACTCTGTTCGCTACGAAAATTTAAGTGTAGATGAATGGGCTTGTAACCATTGCAAAACAATCTCCGAGTTCGTCCATAAATATACCTTTGTTACATACTTGCAAGTTTTATACTTTATTTTACCCCATGTTCAACTTAGCAACAATGCTGCGCAAATCTCGAGTCACGGCAGTGATTGCGTTTTGATTGGTGCAACTTTCGATTTTGCGATGAGCAATGATGTTTTGTATAGGTCATCTATCTTTGCACAAATATATATGGCACACACATATTTTGGTTGAGATGCATCTACGAACTCATGGATCTCGCAGTCTGAATTAATTACCGTAAAAACGTAGCGAGGTACTTCTATTTGGTTGATAAATTCCAAATCAGCTAAGATTTGCAACTACATAGTCTTTAGGTCTGAAGGAAGTTCGAAATCCCATTCCAACTGTCGTATCCACATTTCTTGCGGTATTATTTTAGCACAAATTACGATAGGGCTCAATAAACCCAGAATATCGAAAACTTTTGAAATTATTGAAAAAACTGAGCATTTAGTAACCTTCTGCAATTCTGGAAAATCTTAATTAAAGCAGAATACGTCGGAGAAGGTTTTCACGATATTCCCAGCGCCTTGGTAATATTTTCGTAATTTGGTTTGAAAGGAATTTTATCATCTGTCTTTTCAAAAAGATTCGTGTAATTGAAGTTCCATTTTGTAAGCGTTAAGCTTGCAGAACCTAATAGTTCGACAATTTCACAATTAAGTTTTTGCAATTCGCAGACACTATATGAACCGGTTAGTAGATCATCTACGTAAAAAATTTCTCGAATGACAGCAGCTTCATGAGGGTAATCCACATGATTCATTTCAGCGAAGTGGAATAAAAAACGAACTACGAGAAATGGCGCAGAAGCTAAGTCGTACGTAACAGTATTGAGCTCAAACAGTTACAACGGTGCATCTGTTTTGTTTTGCCATAAGATAAGCTGATAGCATCGGTCTTATTTGTAGATAATAAATTGACGATAGATTTTTGTTACATCTGCGGAGCGTCAAAATTAGCTCTGGTTGTATTGTCGCACCATCAAAATGTCGTTTAATGAGAGATTAGTGTGAAACAGTGGAGGCATCAAATACCATGCGGACCTTCGTGGTGGTGCTTTGTGGCCTGAGCACACAATGATATGGTTTGATAAAGTGTGGAGCACTGCGATCAATGTGTTTGGTAGGCGGCATATGATTCAGTGTCTTGTATTTATTCAGAAAGTGTGAATACATTTTCGTTAATACCATGTTACAAAGCAGAAGTGATTCTAGCGCATGATATCTTTTCCGTGTGTTCTCAAATAAATCACCCAAAATCGTAGGTGACTCCTTTAAAGGAAGGCGTACCTGGACACGTCCATCGTCTTGAATCGTGTTTTCAATAAAACGCTGCTCGCATTTAGCCTCTTCTCCTGTCAGCGTCGCTGATGGCTGAGAAAACTCTTCAATCTCCCAAAACTGTCGAAGAGTTCTACGTATACCATCTTGTTTCGCACTTGTGTTAACGTGGCACACAAATGATTGCTATCAAAGAAATCTTCGGTGCTAGTTAAAAGATCAATACGTTGTGGTTTATAAAATAATAGATCAAGGAGCTATATTCCCTTGAGAATATTAAAATTAGATGTATTATACATTCGAAATGTTGTTTAGCAGAAATCGACTTGGTTACCGCAAATTCGGAGGACCAACTATATTCTGCAATATGAGACTTAACAGTAGCATGTACAGCGTAATTTAAACTAGTACGAATATCTGCAATATCCGAAAATCCTGGTTTATTGTATATCGTTTAAGTTGCAGCCTCTTAGCAGTTTCTTCCGTAATAAAATTTAACTCAGAGCATGAGTCCAGCATAGCAAGAGCTTTTTAATGAAGCATAAACCGAATTTATCCCTTATGTAAATGAGAGCGGTTGATATTATTGCCCTAATGGACGAACGCGTGAAGAGTGACCCAGATGTCTTATTTACCGGTTATTGCGAAATCGACGAAGAACTTGAAGAATGTGGTTGCGATAAAATTGATTCTTGCGAAGGCTGCTTTGCGTGAGCTGAAACGGTATAGATATGCAAATAAGTATGATGTGACTGTAGACATACACGGCAACGAGATCGAGATGGGCATTTAGATACTATATTAATAGGGAGCATGTGTGTCAAAGCGTTAAGAGCATCCCCGGGACACGACTCTATAGTTCCGACTACCGCTGCACATGCTGACCTTTGTATACTGCTAAGTTTATTAATGGTGTAGGCCTTATCCAAGGATTTCCATCAAACAACCGAGCCATACGTTAAAATTGGACATACAACCGCTTTGTACATCTATATAGTACGTTTTGGTTGGAGACCCCATTTCCTCCAATTACTCTTTTGCAGGTATAGAGGGCAATGCAAGCCTCCTTTACCCGGTTTTCAGTATTTAACCTCCAACTAAGCTTGAAGGCCAAAATAACCAAGTATTTAGCACTGGAAGAAAGAGTTAACATTTGATGGTTTAATTTAGGTAAGTCAACTTTGGGTATTTTGTTTCTGTTGGTGAAAAGCATCAGTTCTGTATTATCCGGATTCAACTTTAGGGCACACCTGATAGCCCAAGAGCTGAGCTTGTCTAACGCCCGTTGCGTTAGACGAACAATGGGCGTTAGGATGTTGTTTATTACGCATAGCCAAAGAAGGGGCGAAATCACCCCCCTTTGGCTATGCGTAGTCAAAAGGGGTTCCCATTTTGACTAGCTCTTTTATTGATATATTGCCCATGTTAGCACTTATGAGCCTAGTCACTAGCATAGAAATGATGCAATCTGTAACACAGTTGTCCACTCCTATTTCTATCCACGCCCGTTTGATAGATTCTGTGCTAACATTATTGAATGCACCCTCTATGTCCAAGAAGGTAGCCATGGTGCATTGTTTGTTGTACAGAGATCCCTCCATTGTTTGCACTACCTCATGGAGAGCCATTTCTGTCGACTTCCCCTTTCGGTATGCATGTTGGGCAGTGGATATAACGGAATTCTCCAGAGAATTCTTAAGTATATATCCAGAAGCCTTTTTTATATCCAGAAGCCTTTCAAACGTTTTTAATACGAAAGAGGTTAGACTGATGGGTCTGAAATCCTTCGCTAATTCGTGTCATCTCTTGTCAACCTTTGGTATGAATACCACCTTTACTAGCCTCCAGCTAGTAGGTACATATTTCAGGTTCAGACACGCTTTGAAGATTTGCACCAGACATGGGAGCACACAGTCCAATGTTACCTGTAACATTTTGGGCATGATCCCATCCGGACCTAGTGACTTCAAGGGCGAAATCTTTTAATTGCCCATGCAATTTTTTCGTTCGTTACTATCTTATTTGTGAGATGCAGTGACTCATAAGAGCGCCGCTCGGTCATACTACTTCCGCTTTCGTATTGACTGCATCCCGGAAAATGTGTGTTTATGAGTAATTCTAAGGATTCTTCTGTCGTTTCCGCCCAAGTTCCATGTTGCTTCCTAATCCAAGATGCACTCGAATGGTCTTTGGACAAGATACGGCTTAGTCTAGCTGAATCTTTGATAGAGTCAATGGATGCGCAGAATTTTCTCCAGCCCTCCTTTTTGGCGCTCCTAGTAGCTTTCTTGTACAGCCTCCGGCTTTCTTTGTACAATTGCCAATTTCCAGTGGAGATGATGATGCAAGAGCAGATGTTGTAATCTGCTCTTGCTTTCTTCCTTAGTTCCGACATTTCCCGGCTCCACCAAGGGGGGAAGTTTTTTTTGCTATATTTCAGTGGGCACGACATTTTAAAGGCCTTACCGAAATCTTTTTCTAATGTTTCGATCCTACTGTATAGTGAATCAATGGATGTTATTCTATGAATGTGAGCCCCTCCTATTCTACTTCTAACTATATTTTCAAACCGCCCCCAGTTAGGTCTATGGGGATTACGGTGTGGCAAGGGTGGGTCTACATTAAGATCCAAATCGTAGAGTATTCAGCTATGATCCGATAAGGAAACTCTCCAATTTTTAGCCCCTATTACATCGAAACCGATAATAAAGTAGCATCCAACACTTCCGCCCATCCATCATACTACTCCGAGCTTGGAAAGGTGAAAGTGGGGGTGTCACCTCTGTTGCATACTACTAAGTTTGTGTTAATTAAAAAGTCAAACCAAACTCACCTCTTTCATTAGTCTCAGAGCTGCCCCATAATGCGTGCCTGGCATTGGCGTCGCACCCGAGAAGAAGGATCCTGTCACCTCTTTCTTGCGCTAGTCTGCTAACCTCTTCTGGCGGCGCAGGTTTTTCATATGCCATATATACTGATGCGACCCGTAGTGTGACGCCGTCAGCTACTAAGTCAGCAACCGTTACATCCTGTGAACTGCACAATGGGGCTAGAAAAATATTTAGGTGTTTTTTTGCTACAATACATGATCTAGGCCTACCTTGGATCCGTTTATAGAGCACGTTTTCGTTTTTCCCTGGAAACCCTTTGATCGCGGGGCCTCGCACCCAGGGTTCCTGGACAATGGCTATATCCACGTCCTCCTCCACCAGGAAGACGGCAAGGTTATCCGTAGTAGCCCGTGAGTGCTGCAAGTTAATTTGTACAACCTTGATGACAATGGTTAAAGGTCGGTGTTTGTTTCTGTAACGTCGTCGAGCGGTACCGGTGGTTGTTTAGGTTTACGCTTAGGTCCCTTGGCCCCAGCGGCTTCTTCTGGTTGATTAATTACTAATGTGCTGTGACCCACAGCCTCACTAGTAACCGTGTCCTGGGTAGAAGCCAAGAGATTCTCCTCCGAGGTGGTACCCAACCCCTCCGTCCGTCAGTCACGGTATCCGAATTTTTATTTTTTTGTATTTGGCATGACAACTGTTTCGTACTGTCGTCTCAGAGAAGGCAGGGCTGCATACAGTGACAAGTTACCATATGCGACGACCAAAGAGGATAATCGGGGATATCTCCGGTCAACTATGGCAGCGCCCCATACCATGGCAAGTTACATCCTGAGGCTGCCTGGTATCAGGATGGTTCCGTACAAAGACAGCCTAACGTAATCCCCTGGCTGCCAAACTCACCCACTGGGTACGGGTCGCATAACACCCCGGGTTAGCGGAGATTTTTTTATTACTAAGAGGGTTTACTCCCTCCGCCCGGTGCTGAAGCAACGGTCTTCTAACTCTCGTCTGTCTCCTACCAGACAATCCATTGGTGTTGGTTACCCAATTTCATGTAAGGTTGCTAGGATTAGCAGGGAGCACCACATGCAGGTGAGAGCAGAAAATTGAAGAGAAGAGGCTAGAGGTCCTAGCTGGAGACAGCGACCTTATTAGTGTATAACACTTCGCATCACTTAACCGTTTACCCCCAGCCAAGGCTTATGCAGGCAATGAAAATCGGCTTTAGCCATGAAAGTCAGTTTGTCTACCTGTTGTAGCTGTGCTGGAATTATCCTGTCAGGTCCAGGGGATTTGTAAGGCTTAAACGTACTTATCGCCCAAGTAATCTTCTCCGATGCAACTATTGAATAGTCTAACGGTAATGGCTTGTAATCAAGCGAGGTTTCAGTTTTAGACGGATCGTTTGGGAAATGTGCATTTACTAGCGTTTGCAGCGTTTCAGTAGAGGGACCAGATGGAATGTGGACCACCACATTCCATCTGGTTTGACCACAATACTTGAAGTATGGGGTAATTTAGAGAGGATTTTCCTAAGTCTAGAAGCCTCAGAAGCGTCTTCTATATCCCTGCAGAAGCTCTTCCAGGCTTCTCTTTGGCATTTCCTGAGGTTGTATTTATAAGTTCTGAGGGCCGATTTATAACCCGCCCAATCTGATTCTAGGTGAGACCTTTTAGTACAATTGAAGAGCTTGCGACAGTCTTTTCTCAAAATATCGAGCTCACGGTTCGACTATGGAGGTTTACCTTTCCCCCCTTTTTTTTGAATCGGACAGGACAATTTCTAACTCCCTGAAACGTGACCAGTTTGTCTTTTTTTGGATTTCTAAAGACCACTGAAGCAGAAGGTTTAAAATCTATGGCAAACTGTATGTATCTGTGAAGGAGTGCTGATCCAATACTCTCCAGTTTTTTATATGGTCTACAATGCCTTCGTTGGCAAGAGTTAAGTCTAGAACTTCCTGCCTATTTTTTGTTTAGAAACTTGTGGTCTCGACCCTGTTTCACAATAGAATATTTGTTGTAAGTATATAATTAAACAGTGACTCACCTCTGTCGTTAACATCCCTGCTTCCCAAGATTGTATGGTGCGCGTTGGCATCACATCCTATTATGAGTCTTTTGGGCATCTTCTATCAGATGCTTAAGATTGCTTGGTGATGGTGATTCCAGGTGGTCGTGAGCGAGGTAGGCTGATGCAAACCAGCAGCACATACCTATATTCTCTGCGCAAACCACCGTCGTAACTAAATTGCTGTAATTACAGAGTGAAAGAAAGGATATTGATTTTCTCAGAAGTATGCAGGCCCTAGGTCTACCTGTGTTACACTTGTATATTAAGTTATAACCAGGTGTCCTTAGTCCACAAACCATGTTGCCAACTGTCCACGGCTCTTGGACCAGAACGATGTCTTCTCCGTCGGCTTCCAGACGAAGGATTGGAGCGGCTGAGGCCACCTTAGACTTGTGCAGGGTTATCTGGAGGCAATGAAGCATCCCCGCTACCATTGGTCACTTTCGCTTTCACAACAGTGACGTTGACCTCATCGTCTCCAGAGTCCAGCAACTCATCCTCTAGTAAAATCCGATCCACATACCCTGCAGCATCGGATTCCGAGGAGAACGAGTCGCGCGTGTTTCCTCCGTCTCCATCCGTTTTGCCACAGACTGATCACCTGTGTGTGTTTCCACCATTCACCTGTTTTTCACATTTATATATTTTTTTATTATCAAATATATAAATTTGAAATTGTTTTTTTCAATAACCAATTTTTTTTTTTGAAAATAAGCCTTATTTGCCTATCGAAAATTTAACACCATACCAAAGCTTATACAATTACCTTAACAACGGTGTTTTCAAGAATTTCTATGCATTTAAAAATTTTTGTTCAAGCTGATACTTTAAGTGTTTCCAATTTGTACGGCATTCGATACAATTACCGGCGCAAAAATAATAACCCTTATAGGCCCGACGCCGGCATCGCGACCAACAGTATTTTAGGACAAAAGCTTTTGTGATAGCCGGCGTTCGGCCGGGCGCAAAAAAATAACCAGGCCCGACGCCGGCTTCGCGACCAACAGTATTTTAGGATAAAAGCTTTTTTGATAGCCGGCCTTCGGCTGGGCGCAAAAAAAATAACTAGGCCCGACGCCGGCTTCGCGACCAACAGTATTTTAGGATAAAAGCTTTTTTGATAGGGAGAAACAAAAAATAACCGCTATAGGCCGGAATCCGGCCTATTAGCATTGAAATCTCTTTATAATTTTTAGTATTGAAATTTTATTCATTTGTTTCAATATTGTATTCACCATAAGGATTATCTACAACGTAGGGCTCTAACAATGTTGTCTTTATCAGATTAATAAAAGAATTAGATGATTATACTATTTCATCTTATTTTTCCTTAATTCTTTTGTCTATGTCTACCGCTATGATTATAACTGTCTTACTATTCCTCTGTACATATATTGCTTTGGTGTTCGTCATCCGTGATGTTGTAAAGTTTGTGTATAAATCCTGTTGCCGTGTTTATTTTTGTTTCATCGATGATGTAATTTTTGTATACCAATTAAATTTAATGTTTTTATCGGTTCTGTGCAATTCTGCGTTAAGATATAGCTTATTGCATTTTGTTGTACTTCTATAGTGAAGTGTATTATCTTGTGTTGTTTGTTTCATGTGCTTATTATTGTGTCCAAAACCTGCCTTTTTAACGTCTACATATTTAGAAATATTTTTCTATGGATCTTTGTTTTAGTTCGGCAAATGTGTCAACTAGTATTTTGTCCAGGATTATGTCTGCGATGGTAGGAGAAAGAGGCATGCTCTAAATTTAGTTGTGAAATGCAAATTAATTATTATTTGTTAGGCTACGTAGCGAGTATACCACAAGGAGAAGATGCAGGAATTTCTTAATCACAAAAACACCTACAAGATAATGAGGAATTACCTAACACAGCCACTAATCAGGAAAACCAAACAGCTAGTCAACTATTTATACCACTTTAAATATAACTATTGACACAAAATTTAAGTACTCAGTCTGGTGCTCAAATGCACCCAGGCTATAGGGAGTACCGAAAATGCAAATTGGTACACACCCCTAAGGTCTATATAATCGTCCATGGAAGTACCATACGAAGAAACATAACTTCGACAAAAAAAAATGCAATATACCTGAAACAAAGGCTTAACGCAGTAATATTCACAAATGACGAAGTAATGTTATCATATAAACAGGTGATTTCTTAGCAACTTTCTTTTTGGTAACACTATTTTTGGTAGCTCACCTGTTTTCGTGTAACATGTTACTGTCAAACATGTTCAGTTTGGTCTATAATTTAACCATGAATTGGCTTACAAACGAACAACGCTTGCAGATGATTCAATTTAATTATCAAAATTCATGCACGGTTCATTCATTCATTCATTTTATGGTCAGTTTGGGCGAACTTCTGAGGCTGCTATTCGGAATCTTGTGACTAAATTTCGCACCAAATTTACATAATTGGATATTAAACCACCAATACACAACGTAGAGTGCGGACAGAGAAATGACCGTGAATTATCGATTCGGCGCAGTTCGCAACAATTGGGCCTCTGTTACTCCACTACATGGAAAATTTAGCAGCAGAATTTGGGTGTAAAGCCTTTCAAAATACAACTGGTGCAAGAACTGAAGCCACACGACCTACCACAACGGCTAACTTTAGGTGAATGGGTGCTGGAAAAGTTGGATGAAGATCCACTTTTTTATCGCAAAATTGTGTTCAGCGACGAAGCTCATTTCTGGTTGAATGGATACATGAACAATCATAATTGCCGTATTTGGTGTGAAGAGCAACCAGAAATATTGCAAGAACTGCCAATGCATCCCGAAAAATGCACTGTTTGGTGTGGATTATGGGCCGGTGGCATCATTGGACCGTACTTTTTCAAACACGACGAATTCAGGAACATTACTGTGAATAGCGAGCGCTACCGTACGATGATTACAAAGTTTTTGCCACACAGCACGCGAAACAATGGAGCAAATGAGAGGCGAGTTCGGTGAACAGTTTATTTCACGTTTGGGGCCGGTCAATTGGCTGCATAGATCGTGCGATTTAATGCTTTTAGACTATTTTTGTGGGGCTATGTCTATAGCGACAAGCCCGCCACGATTGATGCACTGGAAGCCAATATTGAAGAATTTATTCGTGAGATACCAGCCGATATGCTGGAAAGAGTATGCCAAAATTGGACCCAGCGTATGAACTATTTGAGGCGCAGCCGCGGTCAAAATTTACATGAAATCATCTTTAGACATTAAATTATATAGATCGTTTTATCGACTCAAAATAAAGATTTTATACATTACTCTAAATTGTATGTGTTTTTCTCTTAAATCAAATCTGAAGGCTCTTAAAAAATCACGCTGCAGTTAGTACAAAATAAATGTAGCAATCATTGTTGACAGCATCGAGTGCTCGAACAAGGTTGATTCGAGTAGAATTAAACGTAACGTCTTTAAAAAAGTACGGTCTAATGATGCCACCGGTCCATAATCCACACCAGACATTGCTTTTTCGGGATGCTTTGGCACTTCTTTCAATGCTTGTGGCTGCTCTTCGCACCAAATACGGCAATTTTGATTGTTCACGTATCCATTCAACCAGAAATGCGCTTCGTCGTTGAACAGAATAAAGTGCACGATGCACTATTTTAACCGAGCATGAATAATAAAATTCAATAATCAGTATGCGTTGTTCGTTTGTAAGTCGATTCGTGATTAAATTATAGACCAAACTAAACAAGTTTGACAGTAATATGTTATACGAAAACAGCTGAGCTGCCAAATACAGTGTTGCTAAAAAGAAAGTTGCCAAAAAATCACGATGTATATACAAAAAGAATTTATTTAATCAATATTTCTATCTACAATCACTCTTTAATGTACTCGCTACTTTAGCTTTCTATCATGTTATGTTGCCTCGATCACTTATTTATACTTTGTAGCAACAATCTAGAACCTACTTTTATGGTTATCTAGTTTGTTCTCTTTCTTTCTTGTCGGCTTTTTCTGGCTATCGCCTATTCCTTTTTGTTGACATTCGATTCCATGCTAAAATTAATCGTGCTATTCCCAAATAGTGATGAATAACCATCGATACTCTTGCAATAATTATAGAATTTCCTTGTTTATCTATCTATGATATGAAGTAACATAGTTGAATTTTGTTAAATATACATCATAAATATGTACTATTACAAATAGAATATAATTATGACAGAAATTTTGATATCGAATGATTCGGCTGATTGCAAAGTTTGAACGCATTCTAAGACTAAAATAGTATAATTTTACGTTGACTATAACAGAGTCAGAACAGTGTTCATACTTACTTACTTACTTACTTATGTGGCCATAACAACCGAGTATCGATTTAGGCCGAATATAACATGCTTCGCCAGCCATCTCTGTTCTTCGCTAGCTGGCGACAGTTAGAAATTCCAAGCGCCGTCAGGTTTTCCAGTGCTTGGTCTTTCTACCGGAGGTTAGGTCTTCCTCTTCTGCGTCGTCCTCCAGCGGGTTCCGAATATAACACCTTCTTAGCTGGTGCGTGTACTTCCATTCGCGCGACATCACCTAGCCAGTGCAGCCTCTGGATTTTGATGCGTTTTACTGATGCGACATTTTTGTTGAAGATAGTGCCATTATGTCGTAGATCAGCAGCTTGTATTATTTTCTCCATAATAAGGTTGAAGAAGTCCCACGATAACGAATCACTTTGTCTGAAACCTCGGGGAAACGGCGGGGGAGGTTCACTGCGCAACAGGAGTTATGCAGTGTCATTTTACGAAGACGAATGAGCTTCGCAGGAATACCGAACTCAGACATTGTTGTGTAGAGGTAATCCCCTACCGGACTGTCGAAAGCGGCTTTATAATCAACAAATAGGTGGTGTGTGTCGATCTGTTTTTCTTGGGTCTTCTCCAGGATTTGACGCAGTGCGAAAATCTGGTCGATGGTGGATTTACCAGGGCTGGAGCTACACTGATAAGGTCCAATCAGGTTGTTGAGCATGGGCTTCAATCTTTCACACAGTACGCTCGATAGAACCTTGTATGCGCTACTCAGGAGACTTATTCCACGGTAGTTGGCGCAAATTGTGGGATCTCCTTTTTTATGTACAGGACAGAGAACACCGAGCCTCCAATCATCAGGCATGCTTTCATCCAACCATATTCTGCTTATGAGCTGGTGCATGCGGGTGAGCAGCTCATCGCCTCCGGTTTTAAACAACTCGGCAGGCAGGCCATCAGCACCTGCAGCTTTGTTGTTCTTCAGCCTTGAAATGGGCGTTTCAACCTCGTAGTAGTCGCGTGGTGGAACATCAACACCATCATCTGTAATTGGGGTTATCGGACAATCTCCTCCACTGGCGGAATTATTCGCATCATCGCCATTCAGTAACGTGGAGAAATGTTCCCTCCATAGGCTTAGTACACTCTGGACACTGTAACCAGATTCCTATTGTTATGACAGGAAGAGGCTCCAGGATTTAAACCGCCACTGAGGCGCTTGATCTTTTTGAAGAATTTTCGAGTCTCATTCTTGTCGGTACACATCGGTACTATCTCCTCACACTCGCGTCTTTCCAATTCCCTTGAAAAGACGCGTCTCTGCACCCCTTTTCTCGCTGTACCCCTCTTTAACAGCTTGCGTTGTGCCTGCACGCAGGGATTTTCTGTAGGCGGCGTCTTTCTCTGCGGTAGCGTTGCGACACTTCTGCTCATACCACCCATTCCTGAGATGCCGGTAGTAACTGATTACCTCCTCGGCAGCAGTAGTCATGGAGTGGGATATATGTTTCCATCGTGCGCATGTATCATCAAGTAGATGTCGAGATGTTGAATCTGGTACCACCAATTACCATGTTTCGTGCTGCGGCGAAGTCGATCAGCCTCATTCCGTTATCGGAGGTGTTCTGGTGGAAGCTGAATTTTCCGACAGTTAGACCAAAGGTACCTTACTTTCCCACCCTGGCATTAAAGGCGCCAAGCACGATTTTGATATCGTGGCGGGGGCAGCGGTCGTAAGCTTCTTCGAGTCGCGGAAAGAAGCTCTCCTTGGTCACATTGTCCTCATCCGTCGGATCGTGGGCACATATAAGGCTGATGTTAAAGAATTTTGCCCTGATGCGGATTGTGGCCAGCCGTTCATTCACAGGTGTGAAACGTGAGACAAGATTTCGTAGTCTCTTGCTGACCAAAAATCCACATCCTTATTCGTGCCTTTCAGCAGTTAGAATTATTAGATTATTATTTAAACCGTTAGAATGTTTTTATTTTGCCATCGATAATATTCAGCAATATAAATTGAATGTTTTCATCATTTAACAAAGTTGCTAACTAGTGATTCTTAATTGTAGTGTTATATATATATATATATATATATATATATATATATATATATATATATAAACAACTCGGCAGGCATATATATATATATATTCGAGATTTTTTTCTCGAATTTCTCCATCCAGTTTATTCCAAAGAGTGCAATTATATTCTGAGTTTATGTTTTTACCTTTCTCAAGATTGATTAGCACTAACATTAACATTAACAAGATTAATTTGCATCCCAGAAAACAGTATCCATAACCTCCCCAAAATGTCTCTTCACACACGCCTTACAGGGTTATTAATCGTTCTACGCTGCCTTTCTTTCATCCTGAGCTCCTGGAGCGCTATCGCGGACCATTCCTTCATCTTAGCCCACACCAATCTCGATTGCAGCATGTGACTCACAGTGTTATCGGGTGTCATCCTTTCCTTTTATTAACCTCTCTATGGTCGTTCTCTGTGCTACATATCTCGCACAGGAGAAAAAGATATGCTCCGCATTTTCACCGACACTGCTGCAGAAGGAGCATTCTGTCGCGTCATCGTTCCCAAATGTAAGGAGGTACTCCCTGAAACAAACTGCGTCAAGTAAACGTCTCGTTGTCCATGTCTTCTATCGACCCAGGCTTACACGTTCCTGATGAGCCTGTGCGTCCACTTTCCTTTTTCTGCGGCATCCCATTGGAATTGCCACTTGTTGTGTACTACTTTTCCACAACACTCACTAAATACCTAACGGCTAGACTCAGGGATGTAACACACAAGACTCGCACCCAAACCTAAGCTCCTAAATATCCTTCGACACTATAACACTGGTTAGCTGAAATAAAACAGAGTTAATACGATACTTGCGCTTTTAGGTCTTCACTTTATTCCTGGTATTACTTTACACTTTTATACTAATACACTTTTATACTGGAGGGCCTCGTAAAAATCGCAGTATTTTACAATTGCTTACACGCTAACACTCCACAACTTATAAAAAGACTCACAACTGAAAAGCCACTGACTTCAGTAAGCTGGCAGCTTATATACCATTTTTCTAATACTATCCACTTATCATCCACCCACATACCAACATATATAATATATTCACATCTCATGTGTGTATGTATGCACCCATTATGTGAGAAAGCATCTTTCTGATATTCGCACGAATGAGTAGTCCATGTGATTTTAGTTATCATGGAATGTCTAAACATTGTTGGTATGCTTACGTAAGTGCAGAACTATGAATTGTGTGGGAAAGTGCTTTTTCAGCATTTTCACACCCAACTGTAACTCAGTTGGCTCAATGTTCTGGCATTCCACAATTATAAGCAATGTTAGTATGGACAACTTCCTGCAATGTTGGCATGTGTATGGATAAATATGTATTTCACAATTTCGGGAAATATGTCGCTAAGCAAAATATGCATATGTGCATATTTCATATTTTGGCACGCAACACACTCGTTGAGACTCATCTGCCTCTCCTCTTTACATTCATCTGTCGTTTGACGCCTATTCATGATTTTTGCTCTGTTGTAGATTCTGCCCAGCTCCGAAGCCATTATGTCCGGCGGCATAATGCCAGATATACTACCGACCGCTTCGTGCGACACTGTTCTAAATGCGCAGGCAACTCTAATGGCGCTTAGCCTAAAAACTGCTGTCGCCTTCTTGTCATATGTTTTTTACGCTGGGCTCTTCATCATATATGCGCCGCATACATCAATACCGACCGGTTTATTTTAGTCAGGAGTGCTCTCCTACTCTGGCTAGGGCCGCCAATGTTTGCCATGCTTTTTCAATATGAGCCTTGAAATTAAGTTTCGCATCAATCATCACAGAAGGTACCTCAGTGACGATTGCGTTGCAACATTGTAGCAGTCAATGTTCAGGGTGATTGTTTCCATATTTTTTCGAAATAAGCACCGCCTGGACTAAGCTGGAGCTTAGTCATCGTGAGCCACTCCTTAATCTTCGACGCTGTCTCATTGCAGGTGTTCTGAATCTAGAAAAGTTCCTTCGCAACGATCGTCACTGCAATATCGTTGCATACCCAATTATCTGACCTTCCTTTGGCAGCTAGAGGTGCAGCAGCCCACCGTAAAAAACATCCCATAGCAACGGACCCAGTACGGAGCCCTGCGGTACTCCGCCCGTTACAACATAGCTTTTGGAACCTTCGTCCGTATCGTATAATAACAGCCTGTTAGACAGATAGCTGTTTATTATCCGCAGCAGATACACAGGTGTTTTCTTCGCCTCCAGCGCCCTCATGATATGCGGCCAATATGACGTGTTGAAAGCATTTTGCACATCAAGTGTAACAACCGCGCAATATTTTTGTCGCCATGCATCCATCTGACGCCCTCTATCGAATTGCCCGCAATTCCCGTCAATTTTCCAACTGCGTCTATGGTGGATCTTTGTCTCCTAAAGCCAACTGATTCACAGACAAGCCAGGCGACTCACCTTGTAGATGATGCTTCAGACATGTGCCTTTCCAGTATTTTGGCCATCATGTCGATCATGCATAGTGGTCGATACGCATTCGGTTCACCTGCCGGTTTATTCGGTTTCTGAAGTAGGACTAGACGCTGCTTCTTCCACACTTTCGGAAAAACCCCTTCATTCAAGCAACCCGTATAAAGCTCAGCGAAAACCTTCGTATTATGTTTATGATACCATCAAGTTCAGGCGATTTTGTGTTACCGAACCTCTCCGCCTCGTCGTTTAGCACTGCATCCTCTACTGCAGGTGTCACCTTACTTGGTTGTGGATCTTGCTCTGGAAAAAGCGATTTCACCACCTTTTCTAGAAGAATACGGCAGGTTGGTGGTTGGCCTCTACCACCTTTGACCTTCATCATTACTATTTTGTGCGCGTCGCCGCACGGGTTGTCGTCCACTTTTCCACAAAGTTCTTTGAAGCACAAGGATTTGCTTCCTTTTATCGCCTTCTTAAGCTCCTTGCGTGGTTTCTTGAAGCATTCACACAGTCTTGTATGCTCCGCCGTACCTATGTTTCTTTGGGAGAGTCTTGCTATTACATTCGCTTCTTAGCGTGTTAATATCATCGTTCCACCAATTTACAGGCTTTCTTGACATATCCTGTCCTTTCCTGCACATGGCAGCGTCGCAGGCTTTGCTAACATGCTTCACCAACATGTCGGCTTGTTCGTCCGCGTCGTTCGAACTGTCCGAGTTCTCATCTAGCATGAAGCTGAAGGCTTCCTCATCTAACGTTTCCACCTTCCACCCTTTGGTCTTTGTTTTTTACAGCCTCCCTCGAATCTGTGCATGCTTGCCGAGTTCCATCATAATAGCAAAATTGTGTGTAAAAGTCGCACACCTGCCAACTTACCGTCCGCACCAGTGCACGGCTGACGAACGTAATGTCAATGATCCGCGACCATTCTTCTCGAAGGTATTCTTTCCGCCGGTATTGAACAACACTGCGTCTAGCAAGGAGCACGCCTAAAGCAGAACATCACCCCGTCTGTTTGTATAGCTGCTACCCCATTCCTCGGCCCATGCATTGAAGTCATCTGCTATCACGCTTGGTATAGTAGTCCGAGCGTCTTCCACTAGCTCGTCTAGGATCCTTTCGTAGTTGACAAGCGTCACACTCGGCAGAATATAGCAGCTGTAAAAATGGATTTCACAGATCTTCGCCAGAGTATAGTTTTTTGTCGCATGCCTTTGCGAAGTGACCCTTCTCGCCACAATTGATGCAACTTTTATTCCTGTCGTCCGCGTTGTTGCACGCCTTTGCCACATGTCCGTATTCCAAACACCTGAAACACTTCCTTAGGTTAAGCTTTTCCCTTATTCAGCAGACCACCCATCCAATCTTGATCTTCTGAGCGTCAAGCGGTTGTCTTGCATTCAAAGCCGAAGGCTTACCACCGCAATCTACGCGCCTGCATACTCCTGTCTGATGTGTTTGACCGCTCTCTCGTCGAAGTAGCTTAACTCCTTTACTTGTGATCGGACAGGTTCCACTATATCCTCCTTGGTGGCAATTTCGTCTAGGTCGTGGATCTCCACCGATTTCTCGTGTTTTAGCGCTCTGATATGCGCTTGGTCACCTAGCACCTTGTTTATCACTTCTCATAGACTCCCGTGTTCCTGCAGAGCATCGTCCTTTTTAACAGCCCTAACTATGTCGCTGAATGACTTGTTTCCAGCACATGCAATGACTATAGCATCCGGTATCGGGGACGGTGTATAGGTTGCCTTCCTCTTAGCGGTCTGTGTTTTGCGCTTTACCTGCGTCCAGTCATTCTCCTTCTCCGCTTTTTTTTTACCTTTAGCAGGATTATTACCTCCATCCTCTTGCAGGTTTTTCAGTGTGTGTTTTTTTTTTTTTTTTTATTCGGAGTGGGAATCTTCACAAGGTACACCTCATTCTATTCACATTCAACAGTACTAGTCACCATTTCTGAGGTTGCAGTTCTTCTCTGACGCTCCTTCCTTGTGAGCTCTTAAAGTGCTGCCGCTGACTATACTTTCAGTTGTGACCACACCTACCTCGATTGTAGCATATGGCTCACGATGTTGTCGGGTGTCATCCTCTCTCCAAAGTGTTCCTTGATGGCTGCCCTCTCCGCATCAAATCTCCGGCAGAAGAAAAAGATGCGCTCCGCGTTTAGCGTTTTTTTTAGAACGAGCATTCTGTGTCATTGCCATAGTCGCCTGTAACACCCGTGATCGGTCAAAAACTGCGTCAGGTAGTAGTCACTCTCACCATGACTACTCTCAACCCGCATTTGGACGTTCGTGACGAGCCTGTTCATCCTCTTCCCCTTACTTGTGGCATCTCAAAGCTGCTGACATTCATCCAGGCTCGCCTGCTTCTCTTTTCGTTCGGCATCCGTTAGATGTCTGTGCAGACTCTTGGTCCTGCTATAGGCTCTGTGCAGCTCCGATGCCATTATATGCGGTGGCTTGGTACCAGATATAATACCTGCAGCCTCGTGCTATACTGTTCTGAAGGCGCATGTGCCCTCATTGCGCTCAGCCTGTAGACTTATTTCGCCATCTTGGCATACGTCTTTTGGTGTAGGGCTCCCACCATATTGGTGCCGCATATATTAGTACGGACTGACTAACTTTAGCCAGAAGCGCTCTCCTGGGGCCACCAATATAGGCCATGATTCTTGACAAAGCCGCTGTTGACGTGGCCGACTTACCACAAGGTTTTTTATATGTGCCTTGAAATTTAATCTTGCATCCATCATCACGCCGAGGTACTCAAGAGAGCGTTGCGTTGTGACGTTGTAGCTATCGATGTTCAGGGTGACCGTCTCTAGCTTCTTTCTGCTCGTGATGAGTACTGCTTCCGCTTTTTCACCCGGAAGTTGTAGCTTCGTCGCCGTAAGCCACTCCTTAATTTTCGTCATCGTCTCGTTGCAAACACTCTGGATCTGATGTAGCTCCTTCACGACAATAATGACAGCTATGTCGTCTCCATTACCATTTATCTGGGCTTCTGTTGGCAGCAGAATGTGCAGTACTCCGTCGTAGAGCACGTTCTACAGCAACGGCCCAAATATCGAGCCCTGCGGCACTCTACTTGTCACAACGTAGCTCCTGGGCCATTTCCCTGGGTACTATTACCTGTCGGACAAATAGCTACCTATTATGCGTAGCAGGTAGGCCAGTGTTTTCTTCGTTTGGAGAGCCCTTATAATGTGGTGCCAGTTCGCCGAGTTGAGCGCGTTCTTCACGTCTAGTGCAACTACTGCGAAGTATTTTTTGTAGCCGCGCACCCATCTAGTGATCTCAATGGCCTTGCCCGCAATGTCCGTCAATCTTCCAATTGCGTCTATTGTGGATCGATGTCGTCTGAAGCCAAATTGATTTTCAGGCAGACCTGGTGATTCTTACTAGGTGTTTCTGCAAACGAGTGCAGATTAACCTCTCCAGGGTTTTGCCCATCGTATCGATCATGTAGAGCGGCCGATAAGCTCTGAAGTAGGACCAAACGCTCTTTCTTAAACACTTTCGGAAAAACTCCTTCATTGAAGCACCTCGTGAAGAGCATCGCAAACCGCTTCGTATTGTGAGGTGATCGCGATCTTCAGCGCATTGTTCGGGATACCATCAAGACCAAGCGCCTTTGTGTCACCGAGCCTCCCTGCCGCCAGAATGATCTCCGGTTTATCGATCGTCACCGATTTCTCTGCTATGGGTATCTCCGGACTTGTGTGGTTGTCCTGCTCTTGTTCCAGGAAAAACGTTTTCACCGTCCTTTCTAAAAGAATAGGAAAAGTTGGAGCTTTGCCTTTGCCGCCTTTGTCCTTTTTCATGACTACCTTGTAGGCATCGCCCCACGGGTTTCGTCGACCTTTTCGCACAGTTCTTTGAAACATGCAGTTTTACTCCTTTTTATAGCCTTTTTGAGCTACTTGCGCTTTTCTTTGAAGCATTCACGCATTTGTTCCTCCATTCCTTGGCTTTTCTGGTAGAGACGTCTCGCTTTGTGACATTCATTTCGCAGTGTATCGATCTTCGCATTCCACCAATAGACGGGCTTCTTATAGTGGTTTTGCCCCTTTCTGCAAATGGCGGCTTCAAAGGCTTTGCTTACATGTTTAACCAGTTTAACGTCACTCGAACTTTCTGGGCGTTCATCTAACATGAGCCGGAAAATTTCCTCATCAAGCGTTTCGATTTTCCACTCTTTCGTCTGCGTTTTTTGCTGTCTCTCTCGAGACTATGTGCTTCCGAATTCTACCATTATAGCAACGTGGTCACTATGAGTATAGAAATCGAACATCTGCCAGTTTGCCGATCGCACAAGTGCGCGACTCGCTAACGTGATGTCAATGACTGATCCGTAATGATATTGAGCAACACCGCATCTAGTAGAGAAACGCCTGGAGCAGAGTATTGCCCCGCCGGTTTGTGTAGCTGCTGCCCCATTCCTCGGCCCATGCGTTGAAATCTCCTGCCATTACGTTTGGCGCAGTAGTTAGGGCATCTCGTACCAGATCATCCAAAACTCTTTCAAAGTCGCCTTATGCCACACTTAGTGGGACATAGCAACTGTAGAAGTGGATTCCACCGATCTTCGCCTGGAAGTAATAGGGCTTCCCAAGGAGCGGCTTATCCTAAAGGGAATTGCCCCCGCAGGCTAATATGGCCGCTTTGTTGAGATGACCGGATATCCATGTTCTGGCATCTAGGTTTTTATACTGTTCGCAGATTATCACCAAGTTTATTTTCTCTCATAAATCGTCTGCATCAACACCTCCTGCACGGCTTCGCAGTGGTTCAGGTTAATCTGCTCAACCCTCATTTAGCACTTTTGCAAGCTGCTTGGTACAGGGAACACTTCATGTGTACTGTGTGTGTATGTGTGTGTGTGTACATGTGTATGTATGATATATGTATCCTTTAATTTATGTATGAGTCATTCATTTTTAAATCGCATAACTTTAAGAATTTCTCAGATTTGGGCGAACATTTTTTTTAATTCTTTACGTGAAATAAATTTACAAGTGTATCGGCTTTGCTCTCGGAACAATTTTGTACGGAATACCGTTAGGTCAAAGATTGAAAAAAATAGGTTTTGCCAATTTCTGTAGGTTGTACTAGACCGATTTAGGTTTGTTCTACATCCGTTCGATAGATAATTTCATATACTTCAATTCTTTCGTATGTTCGGATTATAATTTTGTACGATTTCAAACAAATGTACAAAAAATTCAATGAAAATTTCAAACGGCTTTTTCATGCCTGCCCCCAGGGGTAAATTACTTTTTTGATACATAAATTTTTACAAAATTTAAAATTGTCACAACATTGGAGCTATATTTTTAGATTTTGTATAAATTTTTTTTTTACCGCGACCTATATGGTATATGGTACAATTTGAAAACTAACGATCACAGCATACATAAACACATATATGTACCATGCTAGTTAAGGGGGTCTTCTACCTTGTGGCTTCATTTTTGACACTGTTTTTTGAATATTAGTTATAGGAAAACTAAAAACGCAATCGAGGTGCGGTTTGTTGCATTCAACTTGTTTATTTAAATACATTTAACACTAATTTTACTGAAAATTTACTGTCTTCGATTTGACCGTGACTTGACCTTGAAGTGTCCCTTGCAAAAAATGCATACACAAATGGTTGACACGATTTAGCTCATGAAAATCGTCTGAAACAAAAAAACCAAAATGATTTAATTTATTTATCACCTTGGCTATCGTTTGACAGATGGTATTTTCAAAATTTGAAAATTTCGCAGAACAGGCAACTTTAAAAAAAAAATTTTTTTTTAATGTTTTCGGGGTTAAAAACATCTGTAAAAATTGTTTAAATAAAAAAAATCTAAAAAGTATCTGTCAGACGATAGCCACATGTTTTTCACAAATTTTGATATATAATTTCAATCAATCAATTAATTAGTTTTCGAGATATCATGTCAACCAGTTACAAAAACGCAACTTTTGGGAAATCGCATTTAAAGATATTCATGTATATAACAAGCGGGATGTTTCCGACGTTAAATTTTCTTTCAAACTGAATGGACCGAAAAATTTATCATGCATAACAGAGATTACATAGATACAGATACATCAGGTATTCGATAGAACGTTAGATAACTTTAGAAAAACGCGATGGGCCAGCTTTTAGGTGGTCGCGAAGAGCGCTGCGATAAGAGCACGCGTAACTGTCTTCGACGGCTCGGAAAAACTCGAAATAATAAGATTTCAGTTATATCCTTTTAAGGGTATTCCTAACACCTTCTGGGTTGGAAAATTGAAAAAAAAAAATCGAATTTTTTGAACCAACAAGGTAGAAGACCCCCTTAAATCAACGGCTGAAGCATAACAAATATAATAAAAAAAACGATTTTTTTTGAATTTCATATAATTTTAAATTAATTATTATATTTAAACTGTAATTAGGCTTTACAAAATTTATCATCTTAAAATTTATGGCCCATATTTATAGTAAAAACATTTTAACGAATTAATTATACTATTTTAGTCTTAGAATGCGTTAAAACTTTGCAATTAGCCGAATCATTCGATATCAACATTTCTGCCTTAATTATATTCTATATATATATATATATATATATATATATATATATATATATATATATATATATATATATATATATATATATATATATATATATATATATATATATATATATATGTGGCACTAAAAGCCCCGAAGGGCTCATTGGCCGAGCTTCTCTTCTACTTATTTTAGCCGGATCCGAACGGCAGAACCCTTGTGATATCACTTTTTCTGGGCTTTGTCACAGAATTCTTTTAGAAGCTTTTTCATTGCAAGTTGTTACTGTCGGAAGAATTGCCAATTGCTTGCCGACAGGTGGTTCATATCGAAAGAAAAATCTTTTCGATATGAAATTTTTTATGCATCAGCCGGGGATTGAACCACGACCTACAGATCAGAAGGCCAACACACTAACCACTGAGCCACTGCACCCACATATTTATGATGTATATTTATGATATATATTTAACAAAATTCAACTATGTTACTTCATATCAAAGATACATAAACAAGGAAATTCTATAATTATTGCAAGAGTATCGATGGTTATTCATCACTATTTGTGAATAGCATGGAAACGAATGTCAACAAAAAGGAATAGGCGATAGCCAGAAAAAGCCAACAAGAAAGAAAGAGAACAAACTTGATAACGATAAAAGTCGGTTCTAGATTGTTGCTACAAAGTATAAATAAGATTGTTGACAAATGAATGAATGCAAAATCGGAAGTGATCGAGGCAACATAACACGATATAAAGCTAAAGTAGCGAGTACATTAAAGAGTGATTATAGATAGAAATATTGATCAAATAAATTCTTTTTGTATATAGTTAGTACAAAATAAGTGTAGCAATTATTATTGGCAGTATCCAGTGATCGAACAAGATTGATTCGACTAGAATTAAACGTTCACAAAATAATAACGTAACAATATGTTTGTGATTGTCAGCTGTTTTGTATTATTTTACACTATGTGGTCTTTCTGATATACTTTTTAAATGGTGTACTGGTTTTTGCCTTTGATTCATGTGGACACGCTGGCTCTATTATAGTTTAAACGTCCTTTTAAGTGACTTTAACTTATAAATATATAAAACGTTGTAAATTATTATATGATCCTAGCATAAATCTTTTACCTTCTGACTATAACTACAGGCAAGTAGATTTATTAAGAAAAGGTTTACAATGAAATTAATATATTGTATTTGTGTAAAAGGATGAATCAAGATGAGAGAATACTTGGAGTTTTCGAGAGAGCTGCTATAAGAACAACTCCATCAATTTTCTTCTGACAGTATTTTCTGAAAATCTGAAATTCATTGCACAATATTTCACAGTTTTTGATATTAGGCTTAAACCAAAGCGAGAATTTCTACAGGACAATGATAACTTTTTAGGAATACATACCGAAATCAAATTTCGATTTTGGGCTAACCAACTCTTTCGCTACTAGATTCTAATAAATGCACAATTAAATTCTGCCCCATGAATTTCAAATGTATTAAAAACATATTGTACTTATTACAAAGCTTAATAATCTAAAATATTCGTCATTACTATCTATGGTCTTTTGCCATTTATCGGGTAATTGATGGATCCCATTAATATAGGAATTTGGTAGTTTTAAGGCAAAAGAGTCATCGAGCCATTTTCGCACATCTTCAGCTTTGGAGAATCGTGGTCAGCTGAATAAAACTGCATTGATACGAATAAGTGGTAGTTGGAGAGTTGCCTGGAGAATACGGCGCATGCTGGAGAATATCCCAGTCTAAGGTGAAGATGAGTTCCTGAGTTGATTTTGCTGTACGCACCGGTTCGTGAGTCATCCTCAAGGCAAAAATTATTGTCACGAAATCTCGCAAACCATCTTTGCAATGTTCTAAGATTCACATAATTTTCACCCAGAGTCAACATAATCAATTTAACCGGATCAGCATCTTTGACTAACCTACAAGTACCCAAATTTGTGCACCTATTATATTATTAAAATCATAAGCAGATATAATTTCAAAAGAAGAAGTTTTCCCTTCACTGTGCTGTAGCTCAGTGGTTAGTGTGTTGGCCTTCTGATATATAGGTCGTGGGTGCAATCCCCTGCTGAAGCATAAATTTCATACTGAACAGATTTTTCTTTCGAACGGTTCTCTCCTGTCGACAAGCAATTGGCAATTCTTCTGGTAGTAACAATTTGCCTTGGAAACGCTTCTAAAATAACTCTGTGAGAAAGCTCAGAAAAAGTGATGTCACTGAAGCTCTGCCGTACGGAACCAGCTAAAATTTAACACGCACAGTACTGGAAGAGAAGCTCGGCCAAAGAGTCCTTCGGGGCTTATAAGTGCCCCATATTATTTTTTAATTTTCCCTACAAATGATTAATTGAATTTTAAAACTGAGAAATCAGTACTTTTCATTTTTGACTTAATGTGAGACTGTAGAAATTACGGAACACAGTTTTAAGACAAAAATAGTGATTTTCACTTTGCTGCGAATAATTTTAAGGCATTGCAGAAATTGCCAGCCCATCTGACTACCCGTTACCAACCTTTTTAAAGATATTTGGAAGTATGTGTGCATTTTTTCACCACCACTTCAGAAGGAGTCCTCGTAATTTGCTGTTCACTAATGTCGATGCCATCGGTCAAAACAGTAATACCTTTTTCCGACTGACCTAGTAATGTCTTTTTCTTAATAGGTGGAAGCGGTTCCTCTAGCCATATTTAGTTATTGAAACGCTTTTCAAAATATTCAAACCTTTCAATCTCCAATATCAGACCCCTTCTGATTTACAAGACAGCAGTTAAATTTATATTTGAACGAATGTAATCAATCCAGTTGTAACATCTACTGGGACTTCTCCATTATCTTCTTCATCCGTTAACAATTGATTCGAAAAAACCTCAGCAGACGGATCGTTTTGCAACGGAATTCGCAATTCGTCAACTGCAGTTTCTTCACATAGCTCCACTAAAGCTAAAGGCAAGTGTTAATTTGGTCGGCTGTTGTTAATTACTGAATAATAGAAAGCGTTTGTAGAAAAATGATTGGCAGTAGAACCATTGCGCCTCCAAAACATCTCGTATTACTGCGCAGATCTTTCATAGTCTAATCAAGTGACTGCAAAGCTCGTTTGTATGCCATTGTGCATTCGTCCCAGATGAAAATCTTATAACTCTGCAATAACTATTACCATTGCGTAACTATTTGAAATGTTAAATGTGGGTTCGTCAGTCAATACTATTGCCATTGCGTAACTATTTGAAATAAGAAATAACCGCCAGCGTAATTTGTGATCTCGAGCGAACGGAAACCAATAGCAATGAAGTAACGAACGTTTTGTCAGTTCCACTAGAAGCATTGGGGAAGAAAATAGCTCAGTTTTGCTCGTCAATTGCTTTCATCAAAGTCTCGTAAAAGTCCATTGGTTATTTGCACTCTAAGCGTAGATTCCACCTTGCGTAGACTCAATCTTGCTGGGATTCGAATGCAAAGTGGGAGTAATTTTCGATCTAACGTTTGGAATTTATAATTGGTGCCAGGTAGCGACGAGCAGAGATAGCTGGCGATACACGCTAAATTCTCTTTATATCGATCTTCGGTTGCAATCCCCATATCAGTAAGTAAGTACACACACACACAACCACACATATATGTATATATATGTGTATATATATATATATATATATATATATATATATATATATATATATATATGTATGTATATATGTATGTATATATATATATATATATATATATTTATATATATATATATATATATATATATATATTTATATATATATATATATATATTTATATATATGTTATGTCTTCTTACAATATGGCGCCGATGCCCATACATCATACATCACTAAACCGATTGTGTCAAACGAACGCACACTTTTAAGATGGCAAACTACATTTTTGTGGACAGTTTTGTTATTTATCATTCGTGTAAAAAGTTATATTAGTTCCAAATTAAGTGAAATTTCCTAAGGAATACGCTGTGTATTGCTGTTTTAATATAATAGGCAAAAACGGTGGAAAAATATGCAAAAAAATGTTCGGTTTACGGTGAGAATACTTCGACAAACGCATCGCCAACAATTAGGTTCACCCGATCTCGTTCTGGAAATTTCGATGTCAAAATTCACCTCGCTCTGGCTGGCCAGTCAATATATCACAACCATGGCAACGATATGCAATATAACCATGATCACACATTTTTACCAACATATGGCAAGTAAATTTTTCCAAAGTTTCATAACGATCATTATGTTATACATAATACAATAATGATAATTGTATCATTACAATGATTATGATGTTATTACAATTTAATAGATAGATTTAACGCATAGATTAGAGACGTATCATTTTGACACGTTCAATTCTAAATCGAATCAACCCTGTTCGATCACTGTATCCTGGCAATAATAGCAGTGTTCTCGTACGCAATAGTTTGTGATAATTGTTACAAACTATCACGTTTTGGCGTTCTCGTACCCAAAAAACTTGCAAAGAAGGGGAAATTGAGAGAGCGAAATGACATTTCATTTTGCAAATTGTTTCTGGTCAAATTTATACCAGTAAAGACTTGCAAGTAGAAAAAACAGCTGATCATAAGCAAAAGAAACTAACAAGCAAACGAACAATTGCAATTCACTTAGTGGAATATCAGCTGTTCGTGAAACTTGCAAGCTTTTGCTGATTTTGCGTTCTTGTACTTTTTGGGATATTTTTCTCTTTGAGAGCGAATGCTGTCAAATTCTCAGAAAGTTGTTTACTGGATAATTGTTACTGGGAAAGTACGAAAACACACTTATTAACTGCAACACTTATTTTGTACTATGTGCAACAACAATTTATATAATCAACTATTTACAATCACTCTTTAATTTAACTTACTATCGTATGATGTTGCATCCATCAATTGATGGTGTTATGTTGCCTCTATCACTTTCGGAATTGAATTGATTTATTTGTCAACAAACTAGCCCGATTTATACTCTGTGGCAACACTCTAGAATCTTCCCTTATCGTAATGAGGTTTCTTCTCCTTCTTTCTCGTTGAGTTTTTCTAGTTATCGACTATTGCATTTTGTTGACATTAGTTTCGATGCTACCATTACTCGTGCTATTCACAATTAATGATGCTCTGAAAATTTACTTTCATTTTCTTTGAGTGTTGGCAACATTGGTTTTACCAACTCTCCGTTGCTTTATTAGCATCGTTTTTATTGTCATTCTCAAAATATATCCCAAAGTAAAAGGACAGCCAGTGCGCGCGAAATATCTCTCCCTTTGTTTATTAATTTATACGTTAATTAAACAAATCGCGTGTGCTATTATTCAAATAATAAATAAACAACACCATCGTACGTAGCATCAGCAGCAGTGCACAATCAACATCCCCACACTCACACAGACCACGATCACCTGGAGGAAGCAACCATCGTTGCAACGAGTTCACCTGGCACCCCATCCCTCACACAATCATGATGAATGACCATCGATACTCGTTACACTGCCCTGCTCTTAAAGTTGTTCGTCCTGAACAAGTTTCTATGTCCTGATATGGCGCAAGACTTTCCAAGTGTAATACTTTAAATTTTGGTCTTTATCTCCAGGCCCGTTGAATATGATATACTATGTCATTAATTTTTGTTAATTCCTCATATGGATCTTCTTAATAGGTCTGTATTTTAGAGAGCAGTCCTTTCTCTCATTGGATTGCGAGGCACTATAGGGTTTCCTTCAAAGATCTCTTTCTGATTATCTGATGTACTTCATCCACCTGTCCCGCTTTTCTCTAGTGTAATTACCTTCGGTTGGTCTCATTGGTGTTAAGACTCCAAAATTTAAATCAGCTGGCAGTTTTAATTCTTTTCAAAAAATAGCATTTGCTGGTGTAGTGGTCATTGTATCATCTTGTATGCATCGGTATGCCTTAGCAAACATTGGTATATGTACATCCCAGTCTTTTTGGTATTTATCTACGACCTATCTCAGATATTTCTCCAAGGTACGGTTAAACCGTTCTACCATGCCACCGGATTGTAGAAGCAAAGGTGTTGTTGTTTTGTGTATACCCAACATACGGCACATCTCCTGGAATACAACTGATTCGAAATTACGACCTTAGTCCGAGTGTAACGAGTAATCCATTGATTACTCGTTACATTACGAGTTATCCATTGGTTGACGAATACATCCGCAACTGTACTAGCTTCTTGATTTGAAATGGGGAATACTTCAGTCTATTTACTGAAGTAGTCTATAACCACCAAAAATACTTGTTCCCTGATTTGCTTGGTGGAAACGATCCAGCTATATCCATAGCATCGGTTCTTTATTTTCTCGGTGGCTTTGCCTTCCACTGGAAGAATGTGATACTCTGCTATCACTTCGTTTATTCTCCCCTTGAGTACCACCAGTAATTTATTAGTGATTCTTCCATCTCTATTTTACCGTGCTGGTTATAGACATCCATTTTAAAAATACAAAATTTGCCATTGTGTCCAGTATGCCCTTGCTATAGGACTTTTATTAACCACTTCGTGCAAATCTGGACGTACCCCCAGCTCCTTGCATTCCATAATATTTACGAAGTCTGGGTCGTTCCACTGTAGTTCTTGCACTCGTTCGGTGGTCCATGACCAGCGCTCCAAATGCCCTGGATTTTTAAATTGTAATAACCACTTTAGCGCTGCGTGGTCAATTTATGGATGAAATGACTGACCGTGCAAGTAAATATGGAAATACTTTACACATTCCAGTATAGCGTGCAACTCTCTTCGAGTGACACAGTAGTTTGTTTCCGGCGTATACCTATTCCATAACCACTCTCTTCTGTGTTCAACTGAAGCTTTTGATCAGGTACTGGATACAATAGTACTGGTGCTGAACAGAGTCTGTTCAGCTGTTCAAACGATTTTTGTTATTCTTCGTCCCACACAAATGGTTTGTTTTTTCTTTTTAACTTGGGCAATCTTCGAACGATGTTTGCCAAAATCCAGGAAAGAATTATATGTCGTAGGTGCACAAGCTTTTTAACTCAACTAAAAACAATTTCGAATGAGAACAGAAAAAAAAATTATACGGTGTTGCCTTCGCTTTTGTTGACGAAGAAATCAATTCAATGCCAAAAGTCAAAGTGCAAACATAACACGATAACTACAAAGTAGTAAGATAAATTTGAAGTACATTAAAAACTGATTGTAAATAGAAATATTGATTAAATAAATTGTTGTTGCATATAGTTAGTACAAAATAAATGTTGCAAATATTATTGGCAGAATCCCGTTATCGCACAGAGGTGTTTTCGAGTTAGATTTAAAAGTTCAAAAAATAAAAACGTAAGATTATATATTGCATTATGTTATTACATTGGTATGCAGCTGCATTATAATAAAGTAATCCCTGCAAGAAGCATCTGATTTGGCTAATGGGGGCAGCTTTTTGTAATCGCACTTCTTTCAAACTCATTCTTTTGTGCACTTATCTGATTATACAGGGTTATTTTTTAGGAGCCTTCGGACTTAATAAAAAAAAAAAAACACATACAATTTAGAGAAATGTATGAAATCTTTATTTGGGTCGATAGAAGGATCTACATAATACAATGTTTAAAGATGATTTCATGTAAATGTAGACCGCGGCTGCTTGTCAAATGGTTCATTTGCTGGGTCCAGTTCTGGCATACTCTCTCCAGCATATCGGCCGGTATCTCACGAATAAATTCTTCAATATTGGCTTTCAGTGTATCAACCGTTGCTGGCTTGTCGCTATAGACATGAGCCTTAACATAGCCCCACAAAAAATAGTCTAAAGGCGTTAAATCGCACGATCTATGCGTCCAATTGACCGGCCCAGACGTGAAATAAACTGCTCACCGAACTCACCTCTCAATTGGGTCATTGTTTCGTGTGATGTGTAGTATGTGGCACCGTTTTGTTAAAACCACATGTCAGCTAAGTCCAGCTCTTCCATTTTGGGCAAATAAGACTTTGTAATCATCGCACGGTAGCGCTCGCCATTTACAGTAACGTTCCTGCCTTCGTTGTCTTTGAAAAAGTACGGTCCAATGATGCCAACGGCCTATAATCCACACCAAACAGTGCATTTTTCTGGATGCTTAGGGACTTCTCGCAATGCTTCTGGCTGCTCTTCACGCCAAATACGGCAATTTTGATTGTTCACGTATCCATTCAACCAGAAATGAGCTTCGTCGTTGAACACAAGAAAGTGCACGATGCTCTTTCTTATGCATGAATTTTGATAATAAAATTCAATAATCTGCAAGCGTTGTTCGTTTGTATGTCGATTCATGATTAAATTATAGACCAAACTGAACACGTTTGACAGTAACATGTTACACGAAACAGCTGAGCTGCCAAAAAACAATGTTGTCAAAAAGAAAGTACAACAAAAACTACTAACATTGGAGATTCAAAGTTTGTGCAAAAATTTGGAAAATTCAACAAATTTCATCAATATTTTCAACCTTTTAATCATATTTTTGAGAATAATTTCGAGGATCTATTTGTTTAGCAAGTTTATTTTAGGGGAATAAAGTGAATGTTTGAAATACACTAAGTCTTACCGTTGATTTATAACAATTATTTTTGTTGATGATCCTGCTCATTTTCTTCCAAATAAAAACAATGTTAAGCCTACGTTATATGGGAAAACGAAAAATACGAAAAAAAATTGCCAAAAATCGATATTCTCCTTCTTTCACGAATTTGACATTGTTTCCTTTTGGAATATTTAACCTTATTAAATAAAAAGTGCTCAGACGTCATATTAATATGTTATATTTTCAGATTGTGTACACTCTATCGAGCAATTCAAGGTGATAGTCCATCTCCATCTACTTCGCCAGTAGCAGAGCGTCGAGAAGAAATCGGTCTAATACGCTACGAAGGTCCACCGACACCATGCCCTGCAAAAGTAGAATACGTCACACCGGTATTTGCTAAAAATTACCAAGGATCCTGGCGTTATGTTGTGCAAATACCTTATGAAGGTTATTTCACACAAACTGTGGAAGTAACACGTTGTGTTCAAGCCCGTTGCCACTATTTAGATGGCGGTTGCTTATCATCGCCTCGATGGGTGAGCCTACTTGTTGCTGAAATATTCTATCCAAATGTGGAAGACACGACACCAATAACTTCCACCACAACTTCAGCTCCTTCTGTACAAGATTTTCAGGCATATCAGCAATACTTGCAAAAGCGTGCCGGTGTTGCCTCTGATTCGGATGGCACTTCACACAACAATGTCGCCACCCCGGATTACAATCAACATTGCGACGGCCAAGACGAAATAGGTTGTTTTCAAGTACGCCTATATTACGATTGGTTCCTAATTCCTGGATCATGTAAATGCTGGCGTCCTGACTACTTTGCCAAATATGTACGTCGAAAGTCAGTGGCTGACTTGTAAATGCATGAAATTGAATTGTCACTTTCGTAGGTACTGGATTGGATTAGATTTCTGTAGTCTTAGTGATTAAAATAAAAATAAAGATAAATATAATAAAAAAGAAAACATATTTTAAAAGGCATTGAATTGAATCCTTTATAAATTATTTTTTCCAAAAGTACACAATGGAATTTTAGAGGATTTATTTTAACACTTCACAATATCAAAATGACTTTACACGACAATATTTAATAGTTTTAAAATTTAGAAAGTAAATCAATCCGAAAATCAAATAATGTCAAAAGTACTTGTAAGCAATACAGGTTCTGTTTTCTAGAGTGAAGCAGTTACCGATAGGTATAGCAGTATTCAAATCTGGTACCCGAAAGTCATTTGTACTCTAAACCAACGCACTATGGTCCCAACGAATACATTTTCTGGCCAAAATTCAAATAATTCAAATATCGTTTTGAAATTTTGCAAATATATTTTTGGAATAATGAATGGGTTTACTGAAAAATTGGGAGTGTTTAAGCAAATGCCACGCCCATCAATCTAATATATGGATACACGTTATTGATTTATATTTTAAATAGGCATAAATATTTATATATATGTTATCAGGGCTAACAGCATGTTATATAAAGTTGGGGATAGAGAAGCAGCGTGGCACGGACTATACAACTCATACGGTTATTATACAAAAAACTGTACAATTATACATCATATCTCGCTGGATTGCTGTTTGGTTAGGTACTTGTTTGATAAAACGTCAGGTAAAGGTGCGTGGCACCACCCGCACAAATGAATTCATATATAATCTAAAACTCTGAAATATTTAACAAAATAACTTTGAAATTTAAATAGGAATTACTAATTTTTATTATGTGTTGTTTTTATAATATTCGCACTCATACGTAATGGATTAATTGTAGAAGCGAGGAGCGATGAATCAATTTGTTGTGGTTCAGTTGAAAATTTCTGTTTGAAATTAGAATGACCTGTACTGTTGTCAAATCCGTAGTTTACAATTAACTCCACTTCCAAAAAGATTTCTTTCTTAACTTAATCACCGCAACCGTAATATCTAATGTCGGAAGAAGTCGATATGTTTTGAGGCAATCCATTTATCGATCCAAATTTTAGCTTCTTCGTAAGAATGGAAGCGGTCACGGACTGGAATGTCTTCCAGTCCGTGACCGTTACAACTGGTAATCGGAAGTAGTAATGTCTGGGCTATACGGCGGGAGGGGTAGGACTTCCCATTTAAGCGTTTCTAAGTACATGTGATAATTATAATATTGCAAAATTATTTTGTAGTATCTATCGGCGTATTGCAGCCGTTTTTTTCAAAATGCTTATCTCAAACACATCAATTGTCATCGGTTCAGGTCGTCTGTGATCATCTGCCCCGATTGGATCTTCATCGAGCCTAGACTCATATTCGTCATCCCCAAACTTTGGTGGCGCTCTGGGTCGTTTTCGTCTTCCAAATCAAAATTGTCACATTTAAACCGTGCAAATCACTTCTGACACGTTCGTTCAGCAAAAACGATCCTCACCATAAATTTCCACTAAAATACAATGACTTTCGGCAGCCTTTTTCTTCATTTTGAAGTAATGAAGTAAAACTCTTCGCAAAAACACATTATTCGGTACAAAAGCTCACATTTTCGGGGCACAGAGAAACACTCCAACGAAATAACAGATAATGAAAAAGAGAGCCTAATGACGACACTTCAAAATGACGGTGTTGCCAGATGAAACAATGGCATAATAAACAAGTAGCGACATCTGTTATCAAATCCACACGAATTTATTTATACTCCCAATAATATTTCCTGTGGTCTGCGAAGGAGGAAAAATATCACGATTTCGGCTACGATTTTCTGTTCGAATATTTAGATATTGTTGCTTGGTAATGATATTTTCCAACAAGAAAGCCAACCCCTTCTCAGAAGACATGCGAACTGGACGTTTCTTCTCGGTGCAGAATAGCCCAAAATTTATTCGTATATAGCTTATTTTCATGAATATAAAAAACCAAAAATAGTTTGTCACTAACGCCCGTATAATGTGTGGCTCAAGGTAAAAGTTCAAATTTGCTATAGAAATTACTCAATAAATTCGCAATTTTGCCTTACAGTATGGGTATTAGTGATCGCGAAGGTTGTGTCGGGCTATAAGGGAATCGTTTCTGCGCCCGGCCAAAGGTCGGTCATCAAAAAAGCTTTTATCCAAAAATACTGATGGTCGCGAAGTCTGCGTCGAGTCTATAAGGATTATCTTTTTTTCACCCGGCCAAAGGCCGGCTATCAAGAAAGACTTTTATCTCGTTTATTATTTTTGGCGGCAGCATATATGGGGAATTTTAATGCGCTTTACTGTATCGGTGTCGCGCCATGGGTAAGGACAGGCATGATGAGAGACTTGTAGAGTGTGGACGTTGCACGAGAGAGGGTCCGACTTCTCAATTGCTTACGTAGCATAATGTAGCTTCTGTTGGCAAAAGTGATCCTTCGTAATATCTCCAGGCTGACCTCATTACAGAAGTTAATGCTGGTTCCAAGATAGATAGGTAATCCCTTACTAGACTGTCAAAAGCGGCTTTATAATCAACAAATAGATGGTGTGATTCGACCTTTTTTTTCTGGGTTTTCTCCAGGAATTGGCGCATTGAGAAAATCTGGTCGATGGGGGATTTACCAGGTCTAAAGCCACACTGATAAAGTTCAATTAGGTTGTTAAGCATAGGCTCAATCTTTCACACAGTACGCTCGATAGAACCTTGTATGAGATGCTAAGAAGACTTAGTCCACGGTAGTTGGCGCAAATTGTGGGGCCTCCTTTTTTAATTGCGGGACAGAAAAGACTAAGCGTCCAATCAGCGGGCATACTTTCATCCGACCATATTCAGCTTATGAGCTGGTGCATGCAGGCGAGCAGCTCACCGCCTGCGGTCTTAAACAACTTGGCAGACAAGCCATCAGCACCTGCAGCTTCTTTGTTTTTCAGCGTAGAAATGACCTATCTGACCACGTCATGGCCGGATGATGGAACATGTACATCATCATAACCAACACAATCATTGGGGAGTTCGGGAGATCTCCTCCGGGATTGTTCGAAGCGTCGCCATTTAGTAACGTGGAAAAGTGTTCCCTCCATAAGCTCAGTACACTCTAACCCATTGTAGCCACGATATATATATATATATATATATATATATATATATATATATATATATATATATATATATATATATATATATATATATATATATATATATATATATATATATATATATATATATATATATATATATATATATATATATATATATATATATATATATATATATATATATATATATATATATATATATATATATATATATATATATATATATATATATATATATATATATATATATATATATATATATATATATATATATATATATATATATATATATATATATATATATATATATATATATATATACGCATATAAATATATGCAAAAAATGAGACTGGTCTTGGATGTATCGGGGATCAGTCGCAAAAGAATATGCGACTAATCGCACTTTTGATCTCTTTATATGGAGTGAACTGTTCAAGTTTTGTTCGAGCATGTCCTATGAAGAGACCAATTCTACCCTTTTATACCCGAACGCGTATAAATGTAGATTAGTACGGTTTGAAATTTTCATTCAATGCATTATAATTCTTAATTATATTTTCTTTTCAATAATTTGAAAATTTACCCAATTTTGCTCTTCGAAACAAAATAATTTATTTTCATTGATTGTATTATAATTCTCATGTAAAAAAATTTTTTTTTTACGGCTACAGAGTACTTGAATGAATTTATTTTCATTCATTCCATTATAATTTCTGATTCTTATATTTCAAATTTAAATGTACAAATAAAATTTACGTATTTTCTCTTCTCGGATTCGAACCTGGGTATCCACATCATGTGTTTTGCTATCGTATATTCTATCGCCGTCGTTCTACCAGCTACGCTAACCTGCAACATATCATTGTTAACTTAAAAGCGAATAATTTGAAAGTGTAGAAAATCTCTAAATATATGAATTAATATAAAAATTGATCCCGAAAAGATTAATCCCGAACTACTCTCTTCGCAAATATATATATATATACATATATATATATATACATATATATATATATATATATATATATATATATATATATATATATATATATATATATATCACAATAGTGATGAGTAACCAACTATCGATACTCGTTACAATATATATATATATATATATATATATATATATATATATATATATATATATATATATATATATATATATATATATATATTGTAACGAGTATCGATAGTTGGTTACTCATCACTATTGTGACTGACACTATTGGCAGCATCGACATGAATGTCAACAAAAAGAAATAAGCGATAACCAGAACAAGCCAACGAGAAAGGAAGAGAAGAATCTCGATAAAGGAAGATTCTGGGGTGTTGCCAACAGAGTATAAATAGAGCCAGTATTGAGAAGTGAAAATCAATTTAATTCCGAACGTGATTGCGAAAACATTCAGAGGCAAAAGTTGCAAGTACATTTAAGTGTTATAGTAAATAGTTGATTGTAAACAGTGTTGATTGTAAATAGAGATTATTAAATAAATTGTTGCTGTATATAGTTGTATAAAATAAGTGTTGCAGTTATCATTAACAGAATCCAGTGATCGAACAAGGTAATTCAAATAGAATTAAACGTTCACAGAATAAAAACGTAACAATTGGTGTCAGAAGTGGGATTCTGTAAAGATGGTGAAAATTGACCAACTAAAAGTGGACCAGCTTAAAAAGCTGTTGGTAGAGAGGAATCTATCGTCATCAGGTGCAAAGGCGGAACTGCTGGTGAGGCTGAGGAAAGCCATGGAGGCTAAGGGAATTAATGTAGAAGAACATGAGTTCTTTGAGGAAGACGATATACATGCAGTTGTGCACGCCGAGGAAGAGATCAAGGTAGATTTGAGTAGTCAACTCATGGAATTTATGAAATCCATGATGCAACAGCAGCAGCAGCAACTGCAAGGAATTAATGCGATGTTACAAGAACATTCGGCTGAATTGCGTACGGAAATTCAAGGAAATGCGTCTCGCATTGACTCCAAGCTTCAAGAACATTCGGCTCGCCAAGAACACGTCATTGAAAATCTACAGAAAGGAAATGAACTTAGATTTCAGGAAATTTCCGGAGCTATTAATGACAAAGTCACAGAGCTGAAAGAACACGTGGATGAGTTGGATGATAAGCTGAAGGAACATGTCGACGACTGGGAAGACAAGTTCGAGAAATTACAGCACGAACTCAATCAACTAAAAATAAATGGAACAGCCACATCAGTGATTAGAGATTCAAGTACAATCAAACTAAAGCCACCAACATTTGACGGAAGCACGCCATTCAACATCTTCAAGCTTCAATTCGAGACAACAGCTTCGAAGAATCAATGGGATGACAGCGACAAGACTGCTGCTTTAATAGTCGCATTAAAAGGTTATGCTTCCGAAGTGTTACAGATGGTTCCAGAGAAAGATCGGGGTAGCTACCAATCACTGATGGACACACTCCAGCGAAAATATGGAAATGAATACAAGAGTCAATTACATCGAGTGGAATTGAGATCGCGAGTGCAACGGAGTAATGAGAGCCTTCAGGAATTCGCTTCCGATATTGAGCGCTTATGTCATCTAGCGTTCTCTGGTAATTCGGAAGAGTTCGTCGAAAAAATAAAAATAGAGGCATTCATAGATGGCATACGTGATGGAGAGACAAAGCGTGCCCTAGTCATGTCACCCAGAAATACATATGCCGAAACAGTCAGTAGTGCCTTGACATATGAAGCCGCCAGTTTAATGTGTCGACCAGTGCCACGTGTACGCCAACTAGAGGCAGAAACATCAGATCTGGTTGAAGCAGTGTGTCAGGCAGTTAAGTCAGTAGTGAAGCCTGAAGGAAGAACAACAGGTCGACGCGAAATCAAAATTACTGGTAAGTGCTTTATTTGCGACAAACCAGAACACATGGCGCGTGACTGCCGTCTACGACGAAAGCGATCAAGATCGAATTCTCCAGGAAGACAAAAGAAGGAGAATAAGGTGGATAGCGATCGCTCCACTAACACAAATCCATCGTTAAACTAAATCGAGTCAGTTCAGCGGGGCGTGAACTGACTCCAACAGTGGGTTGCCCCATCATTCACATTTCACAACTACAGCGTGTGCCAAGCAGCTTGACTATTGATGGAAAATTGGACAATATGGAATTCATGTTAACCCTGGACACTGGTGCATCACATTCTATAATCAAGAGCGATTTGGTAAAGAGGTTTGAGCCTTTAATGTGAATAAAATTGCGTACAGCAACGGGTGAGGATGCACAAATTCTGGGTAAGATAAAGAAACGAGTATCTATTGGAAATTACACGTGGGAACATGAATTCATTGTGGCTGACATCATCGATGACGTAATAATTGGTGTTGATTTTATGATTGACAACGGATTTACGTTAGATTTAAATCAACGGATACTGCGCTATGCAAATGTCGAACTACCATTGAACATCGGTTACAAGCGTAGTGGAAACATCAAACGAGTACTGGCATGTCAACGCCAAGAGGTTCCAGCAAAATCAGAAGCGGTGATATGGGCACAGATGAATGTGGATGATGGGACAGGCAAGTTGTGGGTGGTGGAAGCAGATAAAGAAATAACGAATAAAAACATCATATTTGGTAGAACGTTAGTAAAACCTAAAGAAAATGGAATAGTACCGGTGAGAATATTAAATCCAACTAATACATCTACAGTTGTGAAGAAAGGAGTGGTGATTGGTCATTGCCGGGAAGTTACTGCCGTAGTAGACTGCGAAAATGGTTCGTCGATAAAAAGTGGAAGATCAAGAACTGTCAGAGCGGAAATAAAAGCACAGATGGAAGAATGGGCAGGTGTGCTTACCAACCAGCAAACAGAAAAGGCTTTACAACTATTGGAGAAGTACAGTTCAATCTTTTCTTCAAATGGAAAAACTGGAGGACGGACAACCATCGTGAAGCATTACATTGACACCGGTGATTCTAGACCAATTCGTCAAACACCACGACGAGTTCCATTGGCCAAAAGAGACGAAGCCATTAGGCTGATTACCGATATGCAGAAACAAGGTGTTATTGAACCATCAGCGAGTTCATGGAGTTCACCAGTTGTGCTGGTAAAGAAGAAGGATGGAAGTACTCGATTCTGTGTTGATTACAGAAAGCTGAATAATATTACGAAAAAAGACAGCTATCCACTGCCAAGAATCGATGACACTCTGGACACACTATCTGGTGCGAAGTGGTTCTCAACTCTTGATTTGCAAAGTGGCTACTGGCAAGTGGAACTTGGTAAGGAGGACAAAGAGAAAACAGCTTTCAGTATTGGCGATGGTCTATGGCAATTTACAGTCATGCCATTTGGTTTATGCAATGCGCCAGCTACTTTCGAACGTTTGATGGAGCGTGTACTCAGAGGACTACACTGGAAAACGTGCTTGGTGTACCTCGATGACATTATTGTGATGGGAAAAGATTTTAACGACCACCTGGAAAAGTTGAAAGAAGTATTTGAGCGTATACAATCACCAGGGCTTAAACTGAATATGAAAAAGTGTTCACTCTTCAGGCAAGAAGTTAAATATCTTGGTCATAAAGTAGCAACAGAAGGTGTACATACCGACGAGGAGAAAGTAGCAGCAGTTCAAGAATGGCGTATTCCGTCGAATCTTCACGAGCTAAGAAGCTTCCTAGGCTTATGCACCTACTATAGACGATTTGTTCCTGGATTTGCAAACATCGCCAGCAGTCTGCATGAGTTGAGTAATAGCATACTACAGTAAAATCCTGTCGAAGCCAGAAAGAAATTACTGTGTCACACGAAGAGAGTTGCTCGCAATACTGAATGTGTAAAGTATTTCCATAAATACTTGTACGGTCAGTCATTTCATCTACGAACTGACCATTCAGCGCTAAGGTGGTTATTGCAATTTAAAAACCCAGAAGGACAATTGGCGCGCTGGATTGAAAGGCTGCAGAGTTATGATTTTACCATCGAACATCGTAAAGGAGTACATCACGGCAACGCGCATGCTCTATCTCGTCGTCCTTGCAAAATGGAATGTAAACATTGTTCTCGAGTGGAAAGCAAGGAGCACATTGTCGACATACGACTTACGAATATATTGCCGGAGGAGTCATGGACCACCGAACGAGTGCAAGATCAGCGGAACGACCCAGATCTCGTAAAGATTATGGAATACAAGCAGCAGGGCATACGTCCAGATTGGCAAGAAATGGCTAATGAGAGTCCAATAGCAAAGGCATACTGGGCGCAGTGGCAAAGCCTGCACTTACGAGACGGATGTTTATTCCGAACATGGGAAAGTGAAGATGGAAAAATCACTTATGATCTTCTAGTGGTACCCAAGGCAAGAATAAATGAAGTGATAGCCGAGTATCACAATGCCTCCAGTGGAGGGCATTTGGGAATCACCAAAACCGTCGAGAAAATAAAGAAACGATTTTATTGGGTTGGATGTCATGACCATGTCGCTGATTGGATTCGGAAGTGTAAGCAATGTACAATGGCCAAAAGTCCCACTAAGAAAAGTCGTGGTAAGATGCACCAATACACCGTGGGTGCTCCATTTGAGCGAATTGCTATGGACATAGCTGGGCCATTTCCAATGAGCAACGCAGGAAACAAGTATGTTCTGGTGGTTATAGATTACTTCAGTAAATGGCCTGAAGTATACCCCATTCCAAATCAAGAAGGTAGTACAGTTGCGGATGTATTCGTCAACCAATGGATTACTCGTTTTGGTGTACCCATGGAGTTACACTCTTACCAAGGTCGAAATTTCGAATCAGTTGTATTCCAAGGGATATACCATACGCTGAGTATACACAAGACACGTACAACACCTTTGCATCCACAATCTGATGGCATGGTAGAACGATTTGACCGTACCTTGGAGGAATATTTGAGAAAAGTCGTAGATAAATACCAAAGAGACTGGGAGGTACATATACCAATGTTCCTCATGGCATATCGATGCATACAACATGATACGACGGCTACTACACCGGCAATGGCAATTTTTGGAAACGATTTAAGACTGCCAGCTGATTTAAAATTTGGAGTTGTAACACCAACGAGATCAACCGAAGGTAAATATACTAGCGAAAAGCGGGAACAGTTGGATGAAGTACATCAGTTCATCAGATAGCGGTCGCAGATGATAAGCGATAAGATGAAGGCCAGGTATGTTTTGAAAGCAAATTCAAAAGGGTTCTATGAAGGAGAGCTTGTAATGCTTCATAATCCACAACGAAAGAAAGGCCTGTCCCCTAAACTGCAGACTCATTGGGAAGGACCATATGAGATTATAGCAAAGATAAATGACGTAGTGTATCGTATTCAACGTGCCTGGAATAAAAGAGCAAAGTTTAAAGTAGAGAACTTGGAGCGACTTGCGCCATATCCAGGGGAAGTATAAAAACTTGTTCGGGACGAACAAGGTTAAGAGGAGGGCAGTGTAACGAGTATCGATAGTTGGTTACTCATCACTATTGTGACTGACACTATTGGCAGCATCGACATGAATGTCAACAAAAAGAAATAAGCGATAACCAGAACAAGCCAACGAGAAAGGAAGAGAAGAATCTCGATAAAGGAAGATTCTGGGGTGTTGCCAACAGAGTATAAATAGAGCCAGTGTTGAGAAGGAAAATCAATCGAATTCCGAACGTGATTGCGAAAACATTGATACAGAGGCAAAAGTTGCAAGTACAGTTAAGTGTAATAGTAAATAGTTGATTGTAAACAGAGTTGATTGTAAATAGAGATTATTAAATAAATTGTTGCTGTATATAGTTGTATAAAATAAGTGTTGCAGTTATCATTAACAGAATCCAGTGATCGAACAAGGTAATTCAAATAGAATTAAACGTTCACAGAATAAAAACGTAACAATATATATACATATATATATACATATATATATATATATATATATATATATATATATATATATATATATATATATATATATATTTATATATATATATATATATATATATATATATATTTATATATATATATATATATATATATATATATATATATATATATATTTATATATATATATATATATATATATATATATATATATTTATGTATATATATATATATATATATATATATATATATATTTATGTATATATATATATATATATATATATAAATATATATATATATATATATATATATATATATAAATATATATATATATATATATATATATATATATATATATATATATATGTCGACCCAGTGTGGTCATCTTTGTGGTCATCTTCCTGCTTACCAATGCAGCATCCTAACACACTGTCTGCCACTGTCTCTGCCTATTCATCAGCTATTAGAGATTCAATATCGGCATCCTCACAATTCACTAATAACCCCCTTTTGACGTACTGAATGTTCTTGAAGCTTGGAATCAATGCGAGACGTATTTTCTTGTAACTGTTGTTACTGCTGTTGCATCAAGGTTTTCATGAATTCCACGAGTTGACCACTCGAATCTATCTATAATCGCATTTACTCCAAGCTTCAAGAAGATTCGGCTGAGTTGCGTATGGAAGTTCAAGAAGATTCGTTTCGCCAAGAAGACTATATTGGAGAATTCTAGAAAACAATTAACTATAAACTTCAAGAAATTTCTGGGGCTTTTAATGAGAAAGTTACAGAACTAAAAGAACAAGTAGATAAAATTTCTGGTGCCATTAATGAAAAAGTCACAGATCTGAAGGACCACGTAGATGACCTGGAAGATAAGATCGAGAAATTAGAGCACGAACTCAATCAACTAAAAATAAATTACCATCTACATCAGCTATTAGAGATTCAAATATAATCAAAATAAAGTCACTGACATTTGAGAAAAATTCGACAAAATATACTCGTACATAGGTACTACAAGAAGATCGTTTGGTTACACGAATTTTTGAACACAAGGCAGACGCAAAAAAATAGAAAGACAACAACAGCACTACCGCAACACCTACAAGCGAACAGACACAAGCAGGCTTTGACAACGCAAAAATATTAAATATTGAACCTAGGGAAAGGAACAGATTGACAATGGAAACACTTAGAATACAATAAAAACCGATCAGCTGCAAAGAAAAAATGAAAAACACAGTGAAAAGGAAATAAATGTTAGTGACGAGTTGAGGGAGAGATGCCGATGGGCTCTGGCCACAGTGGTTCCGATACCCTGCTCTAGAAGTGGTAATATGTTGTAGTGGTGACGGGTGGATGAGACTGCTGCTGATGAGAGTGCTGTAGCGGATCCTGAATATGATGACGGTTCCGCTGGAACTCATAAATTCACAAATAAACTCGATAAACTGTTGACAAATGCAAATCAATCTAATCCCAAACGTGTTTGCGCAAAAATCGATAAACTATCAGAGGCAAATGTTGTAAGTACATTAAAAGAGTTATTGTTAATAGTTGATTGTAAACAGAGTTGATTAAATAAATTGTTGCTGTATATAATTGTACAAAATAAGCGTTGAAATTATTATTAACAGAATTGCGTTTAAAATTTGCACATATAAATGAATTGAAATATAACTAAAAAATGTATGTATTTATTTTATATATGTGATATGTATAATTGTCTCTAGTATTGTATATATTTTTGAATAAAATCAGACTACCTGAAAATGGCTGAAAAATAGCCGAAACGCATAGGAGGAAAAATGAATTGAGTTTTTTCGCTCAAAATATTCTAAAACATAACGACCAACACAGACCCTTTAACAAAGCATAATATGTAAAAATAACAAAATTTGGTCTAATTTGTTTCACAAGAATGGTTTATGCCTAAATGCGCGTAAGCTTAACTCCCAGAACCTAAGCGACTGCCAACGCAATTAGAGCGTAACGTAAAAGCAATGCTTGGCGGCGGTACTTGCAGTAAAAAATAAAGGCCATGTATAGAGGTGATGTCTTTCACCGTGGTGACATATCACGCCAGTTTGAAGTGGCTTATAATATTAAAAGATATTAGTGGTAGTTGGCGCGCTGGTCACTTCTGTTGTACGCTTGAGCAATGAGCAAGCCATTGATACAAACGGTAGAAACGATAGTTCCAGATTTACTGATGTTCGAGTTGATGCTAGCGCTGTCTACAGGAAAGCGTATCATCATGCTGACCTCGAAGAAGCGTAATGGAGCTTGTGGATTACGGAAGGGCTGTCAGCTGTACTGATGGAAGAAGCACATGACGCTCTAACTTCGTCACACGGTGGAATTGGAATTGGCAAATTGGTAAAGAGATTGTATTATTGGTCGGGAATGCCGGAGGTATGTACGCAATTGTCCAAAGTGTAGGTTAGATAAGGTTAGGTTATGCGACCGGCACCAAAGGGGGCGCACTTAGGCCAAAAACTGGCCCATTGTGTTACCGTGCAACAATGACGCTTTCTATCCTGCTCCCTCTGTTAAACGGAACCATTGGGATTTCCTAACAAATAGAGTGCTAGTTCAGTGGTATCTGTAAAAAAGGCACTCCCTAATTGGGTGTCCTTTGCGTGTCAAGGCGGGGCATCTACAGAGGAAGTGGTAAACAGTTTCCTCCTCTTCCTCGTCCTGGCAGCTACGACAAAAATCGTTCGCCAGTAATCAAGCCTTGCAGCATGCCTACCCACAAGCCAGTGGCCTGTGAGTACGGCAACTACATTACTGATAGTTTACCTACTCATTTATAACAGTGAACGAGTTCTTCTATTGTCAAGAGTTGGCCATACTTTCCTAGTAGTAACACAAGAGGTCTCATCTTCTGTTGGCTATGGTGAGGTAATGTTGTGTGACAAGAAGTTTGCATGTTGCGAGCGGAATTCCTGCTTGATGAGATGGACATATCTCTGGCAACCTAGTGCCCGATCCCGCCAATTCATCTGCCTCACAGTTCCCTGGAATATCCCTATACCAAAGTACCGATACAATGTGTACATTGTAGTGCTCCGCTAGTTCGTTAAAAGCTGAGCGGCATTTAAGGGCAAGTGTCGATTTAGCGAACGGAGTAGAACAGAAGACTGTCGGAGTAGAAATAAAATATCTTTGAAAGATATCGTATTATAGCGAAGCCACATTGCCGCCTCCTTTATAGCCATAATCGCGGCTTGAAAACACTGCAAAAGTCGGGTAATCGGAACTTAAGCTTAACGCGTAAGGAATCAGAGAATACGTCACCAACTACCCTTCCCTCCAAATTGGAGCCATCTGTGTACAATTGTACCAATAGAGCTCCAGTTTCCTTGACAATATCCCAATTCCATTCTTCCCTTAATGGTATATGGGTTGAGAATCTATTGTCAAAGCATGGTACGGGAATGGTATAGCCGATGGCATTCGGAATTGTAGTGCACTCCCCCAGGATCTTTGAATGCCCGTATTCTGGTTGAGCGCTCTCTGCTTGCCAAATAAATCCACAGGGAGTAGATGCAGTAACGAATAGAGTGCTTTTGACGGGGCAATTCTTAGAGCGCCTGTTGTCAACGCTGCAGACGTCTTTGAACCTTGTCTATTAGACGTCTGTGTTCCTCCTTAGTTAAGGATTCACAACAGACTATCACTCCGTAAAAAAGAATTGGTCTGACGACCACTCAGTATAGCCATGATACGATTGTAGGACTCATCCCCATCTTTTACGTATGGCTTTCTTACACGAATAGAATGCTGCTGTTGCTTTACGCACCATTTCCTCTGTTGTGAGTCAAAATGGTACGTGTCTAATTTTCGCGCCTTGGCTTACTATATTATAAAATCATTGTAATTGTTATATTATATTGTAACGAGTATTGATGGTTGGTTACTTATCACTATTGTGAATAACGCGAATAACCAGAACACGCCAACGAGAAAGAGATAAATCTCTACTACTCTACTCAGTGTTGACATATGCAAATCATCTAATCCCAAACGTGATTGCGCAAACATCGATACAGTATTGTTAATAGTTGACTGTTAACAGAGTTGATTAAATAAATTATTGCTGTATATAATTGTACAAAACAAGCGTTGAAATTATTAATTACAGAATCCAGTGATCGAACAAGGTTGATTCAAATAGAATTAAACGTTCACAAAATAAAAACGTAACAATTGGTGTCAGAAGTGGGATTCTGTAAAGATGGTGAAAATTGACCAACTAAAAGGGGACCAGATTAAAAAGCTGTTGGTAGAGATGAATCTATCATAATCAGGTGCAAAAACGGAACTGCTGGTGAGGCTGAGGCAAGCTATGGAGGTTAGAGTATTAATGTAGAAGAACATGAGTTCTTTGAGGAAGACGATATACGTGAAGTTGTGCACGCTGAGGAAAAGAGCAAAATAGATTCGAGTGGTCAACTCATGGAATTCATGACCACGATGCAACAGCAGCAACAACAGCTACAAGAAAATGTGTCTCGTCTGAAGGAACATGTATATGATTTAGAAGATAAGTTCGAGAAATTACAGCACGATCTCAATTAATTAAAAATAAACGGACCAGCCGTATCAGTGATTAGAGATTTAAGTACAATTAAACTAAAGCCACCAACATTTGATGGAACCACACCATTCAACATCTTCAAACTTCAGTTCGAGACAATAGCTTCGAAGAATCAATGGGACAATAGTGACAAGACCGCTGCTTTAATAGTGACATTAAAGGGTAATGCGTCAGAAGTCTTTCAGATGGTTCCAGAGAATGCTCGTGGTAGCTATCAATCACTGATGGACACACTCCAGCGAATTATGGAAATGAATGTAAGAGTCAATTGCATAGAGTAATGAGTGCCTTCAGGATTTCGCTTCCGATATTGAGCGCTTATGTCATCTAGCGTTCTCCGGTAATTCGGAAGAGTTCGTCGAAAAAATAAAAATAGAGGCATTCATAGATGGCATGATGTAGAGACAAAGCGTGCCCTGGTCATGTCACCGTGGAATACATATGCCGAAACAGTCAGTAGTGCCTTGACGTTTGAAGCCGCCAGTTTGATGTGTCGACCAATGCCACGGGTACGCCAACTAGAAACAGAAACATCAGATCTGGTTGAAGCAGTGTGTCAGGCAGTCAAGTCCGTAGTGCAGCCTGAAGTACTGGTAAGTGCTTTATTTGCGACAAACCAGGACACATGGCGCGTGACTGCCGTCTACGACGAAAGCGATCAAGATCGAATTCTCCAGAAAGACAAAAGAAGGAGAATAAGGTGGAAAGCGATCGCTCCACTAACACAAATCCATCGTTAAACTAAATCGAGTCAGTTCAGCGGGGCGTGATGGTTGCCCCATCATTCACATTTCACAACCACATCGTGCGCCAAGCAGCTTGACTATTGATGGAAAATTGGACAATATGGAATTCATGTTAACCCTGTATTCTGGTGCATCACATTCGATAATCAAGAGCGATTTGGTAAAGAGGTTTGAGCCTTTAATGGGAATAAAATTGCGTACAGCAACGGGTGTGGATGCACAAATTCTGGGCAAGATAAAGAAACGAGTATCTATTGGAAATTGCACTTGGGAACATGAATTCATTGTGGCCGACATCATCGATGACGTAATAATTGGTGTTGATTTTATAGATTTAAATCAACGAATAGTACGCTATGCAAATATCGTTACCATTGAACATCGGTTATAAACACATCAAACGAATACTGGCATGTCAACGCCAAGAGATTCCAGCAAAATCAGAAGTGGTGATTTGGGCACAGATGAATGTGGGTGATGGAACAGGCAAGTTGTGGGTAGTGGAAGCGGATAAAGAAATAACGAATAAAAACATTATACTTGGTAGGACGTTAATGGAACCTAAAGAAAATGGAATAGTGCCGGTTCGAATATTAAATCCAACTAATACATCTACAGTTGTGAAGAAAGGAATGGTTATTGGTCATTGCCTGGAAGTTACTGCCGTAGTAGACTGCGAAAATGGTTTGTCGATAAAGAGTGGATGATCAAGAACTGGCAGAGCGGAAATAAAAGCACAGATGGAAGAATGGGCAGGTGTGCTTACCAACCAGCAAAAAGAAAAGGCTTTACAACTATTGGAGAAGTACAGTTCAATCTTTTCTTCAAATGGAAAAACTGGAGGACGAACAACCATCGTGAAGCATCACATTGACACCGGTGATTTTAGACCAATTCGTCAAACACCACGACGAGTTCCATTGGCCAAAAGAGACGAAGCCATTAAGTTGATTATCGATATGCAGAAACAAGGTGTTATTGAACCATCAGCGAGTCCATGGAGTTCACCAGTTGTGCTGGTAAAGAAGAAGGATGGAATTACTCGATTCTGTGTTGATTACAGAAAGCTGAATAATATTACGAAAAAAGACAGCTATCCACTGCCAAGAATCGATGACACTCTGGACACACTATCTGGTGCGAAGTGGTTCTCAACTCTTGATTTGCAAAGTGGCTACTGGCAAGTGGAACTTGGTAAGGAGGACAAAGAGAAAACAGCTTTCAGTATTGGCGATGGTCTATGGCAATTTACAGTCATGCCATTTGGTTTATGCAATGCGCCAGCTACTTTCGAACGTTTGATGGAGCGTGTACTGAGAGGACTACACTGGAAAACGTGCTTGGTGTACCTCGATGACATTATGGGAAAAGATTTTAACGACCACCTGGAAAAGTTGAAAGAAGTATTTTAGCGTATACAATCAGCAGGGCTTAAACTGTTCAAAGTGTTCACTCTTCAAGCGAGAAGTTAAATATCTTGGTCATAAAGTAACAACAGAAGGGGTACATACCGACGAGGAGAAAGTAGCAGCAGTTCAAGAATAGCCTATTTCGTCGAATCTTCACGTGTTAAGAAGCTTCCTAGGCTAATATAGACGATTTGTTCCTGGATTTGCAAACATCGCCAGCTGTCTACATGACTTAACAAGAAAGAACAAACCATATGTGTGGGGCAAGGAATAACAGAAAGCATTCGAACAGAAAGACTCTGTTCAGCACCAGTATTAACGCATCCAGTACCTGGTCAAAAGGTTGTGTTGGACACAGAAGTGAGTGGCTATGGAATAGGTGGTGTGCTCTCTCAGATCATAGATAGGCAAGAAAAAGTAATAGCATACTACAGCAAAATCCTATCGAAGTCAGAAAGAAACTACTGTGTCACTCGAAGAGAGTTGCTCGCAATACTGGAATGTGTATTTCCATAAATATTTGTACGGTTCGTCATTTCATCTAAGAACTGACCACTCAGCGCTACGGTAGTTATTACAATTTAAAAACCCAGGCCGCAGGGTTATGATTTTACTATCGAGCTTTGTAAAGGAGGACATCAAGGCAACGCGGATGCTCTATCTCGTCGTCCTTGCAAAACGGAATGTAAATATTGTTCTCGAGTGGAATCACCAAAACCGTCGAGAAAATAAAGAAACGATTTTATTGGGTTGGATATCATGACCATGTCGCTGATTGGATTTGGAAGTGTAAGCAGTGTAGATTGGACAAATGTCCCAATAGCAAAAGTCGAGGTAAGATGCACCAATACACCGTGGGTGCTCCATTTAAGCGAATTCCTATGGATATAGCTGGACCATTTCCAACAAACGACTCAGGGAACAAGTATGTTTTGGTGGTTATAGATTACATCAGTAAATGGCCTGAAGTATACCCCATTCCAAATCAAGAAGTACAGTTGCCGACGTATTCGTCAACCGATGTATTTTTCGGCTTGGTGTACCGATGGAGTTATACTCAGACCAAGGTGGTAATTTCGAATCAGTTGTATTCCAAGGGATATACCATTCGCTGAGTATACACAAGACACGTACAACACCTTTGCATCCACAATCTGATGGCATGGTAGAACGATTTAACCGTACCTTAGAGGAATATTTGAGAAAAGTCGTAGATAAATATCAAAAAGACTGGGATGTACATATGCCAATGTTCCTCATGGCATATCGATGGGCACAACATGATACGACGGCTACTACACCAGCAAGGGCAATTTTTGGAAACGAGCTAAGACTGTCGGCTGATTTAAAATTTGGAGTCGCGATACCAACGAGGTCAACCGAAAGTAATTACACTAGCGAAAAGCGGGAACAGCTGGATGAACACATCGTTCATCAGAGACCGGTCGCAGATGATAAGCGATAAAATGAATGCCAGGTATGACTTGAAAGCAAATTCCAAAGAATCGAGCCAGTGTTATTAAAAGAGTTATTGTAAATAGTTGATTGTAAACAGAGTTGATTAAATAAATTGTTGCTGTATATAATTGTACAAAATAAGTGTTGTAATAATTATTAACAGAATCCAGTGATCGAACAAGGTTCATTCAAATAGAATTACACATTAATATTAATATTAAACTGTAATAACATAAAAATGATTATTACCGAATTATGTATAACGTAATGATCATTGTGGTAAAAATGCGTGGTCATGGTTATATTGCATTTCATTGCCATTGTTGAAAAAGTTACAAAGTAAGCAAAAAGCATGTATGCGTAATATTTAAAGCATAAAAACAAAAAAGAAAACTGAAATTATAACGATGACCTTCTGAAGAAATGGCAATGAATTGATTTACTGAAGAAGCTGCAATTTCTTCAGAATTTCTATATTCAAGAACGAGGTAAAATTGTAAAATTAGGCTATATAAACTAAGAGAACTTCTAAAATTAAGTCAATTAAGATCAGTAGATTATTCAAATTGTTCTAAGTGAAAAGAAAAGACTAAGTATGAAAGTAACAGTAAAATATTATCCTAACAGAATAAGTAACTTTTGTAACTATTGTAACAATCAGAATATAGTGTAAAATAATATGTAAAATATATACATATGTAGAATGTAAACAGTGTGGAATATCGTATAAAAATTGTTGTAATCACGGATTGCGAAAAGTTCAACAAAAAACGAAGTAAAAGACTCAATAAAGAAAAGCTGAAAATTGAAAGGAATTTAAGTTTATCTGAAGCGAACAAGGAAGAAGAGGGTAACTCCTAGTGAGTAAGTTATTTGGTTAAATATTGTGACCTCTGCAAACGGGGCACAACACCTTCGTGTTTGGTGTTCAACTTATTTTTCTATCTAAAGTTATACCCAAGTACTTCACCTGTTCAGTTAACTTTAGGCTAGTCCTTCCATTTCTAGGTAAGGTAAAAATAGGTTTTATATGCTTCCTAGTAAAAAGGACTACCTCAGTTTTGGCAGGGTTGATGGCCAGACCAGAGTTTGAAGTCTATTTGGACAGGATTGATAAGAGGCATCACTTCGGTGAGTTTATTTGAATATTTTCCTGATGCCACTTTACTTCCATTTGCAAACGTTGGGGCTTTACTCATTCTATGAAAACGAAACATACGCTCCATTCCATTCTAATTCTATTTTATTTATTCTAATTTGTATTTGATTAGAGAGAATGAATGAGAGATTCTGTTTTAATATCAATGGAGTGTTTTGAAGATGTAAACAAATATATTCCTGCAGCACTGTAATATGTAAATTTTAATACTTAAAAAATATATAAATATAATAAACTTCGTTTGTGGTTATCAACCCAAACGCCAATAATGAAACATATAATATTCAATTACATTGTTGTGTTGTGTATATCCTAAGTACATAACAATTTCCCTCATATATACATATAAGCATAATTATCTATTTGCATACGGTCGCTAAACATAAATAAATAAAATAAATATCAGGTCAGCTGTTTTTTGCGCTTATTTTGTTTCTTTCAAATTTTTCTCAGCTGCTTTTGCGGTATATGTATACTCACACATGTATACAGATATCAAGGAAAGTAACAATAGTAGTTTCTCTCCTTGTTGTGATCGTAGAAAACACACTCGCCCTATACTAGGTAATACATATTCTATCTATTATTCACTCTTCGCTTCTGAACTGCAACAATTGCAATATTGATTTCCCACATTCAAACATGCAGGAATATTTATATTACCTTTGGCTGCATTCTCTTTGTTTAAATTATATTCTTACAGTTGCTTCGTAATTGTATTTCTCTTAATTTTCAATATCTCACGTTCATTATTTACGGTAATTATTTACATAATTGTGAACGACAACAATGTAATATTTATTGAAGACACATACACACTCTACACAAAACTTACTGCACAAATCAACACAATTGGTTGTGTAAAATATTATATTAGCAGTTGAAGGGTAAGTTTCCCACAGTTGGGCGAACGTGTTTTGGCTATGAGTTAATACGAACATTGGATCCAAAAATTGAAATACCATTGGTATATATCCAAAGAGAGACTACGTCTCTCTAAGAGAATACTTGCCGTACATTTTTTGTTATCCAATTTGGCACTTTTGTACAGAATCACAGAAGATGGTCCTCTGCATATTTTTTCCCCTCTAAGTTTTACAAACTTTCTCTATTGGCACTTCCTCTCACATTTATTTTTTGTAATTCTACGAATCATATTTATTTCTCTCACTGCAATTGATTTGTATATAAGCACATCAATTAATATATTTTTTAGACAAGTTGTTTTTTTTATCATCTCTCTTAAAGTTGACAATTATCACAGCACAGCGTGCCGTGTATTAATTGAAGGAACAAAATTTAAACCAATACTTGGCTTACATTGTCTCGCATGTGGCCCATCTACAATTTCTTTTTCTCCTACTACAAATGAATTTTCTTACATTTACATACGAAAGACCATCAGCTGTTGTGCTATTATACTCATACAAACACTTCTTATACTTCTCTTATTACATTGGCTCCGCTTTTGTAATTCCTTTCATACTCGATATCACTCTCACACATACGCATCGAAAATTTGTAAGGCAGTGGTCCATCATCTGGTCGAGAGGTATTTCTTTTACATTCCCACACGCGCACTGGAAATCACATTCCCTCTCCATTCAAAACCATAACCAACGTCTTGGCTTTTTCATTAAATTTTTTATTTTTATGCTATTTGAAAGACAGTTGAAAAATTTGTATTTCTCATAGAGCAATTTTCCAATTTCTTCTACATTTTATTCGGTGCCGTAATTCCACGAATTAATCGAATTTTAAATTGCAAATTATTTTTTCTTCGGTATACTGATTTATAATTCCACAAACTACCTATAATATGTTAAACGTTTTGAGGCAGCATTTTTTTTAGGAGACTATGTGTCATGGCCTAGTTTTCGTATTATGTTTGCGGCATTATACTGGAATAATCCACGGTTATCGCCTGTGGGAAATTATACCACCTGATCCTGCCTGCTCCAAAAGAGCAAAAGACTCGAGGAGAAACACATAATAGCATTAAGTCAACTCCGTGGCTTTACCGTTGCTTGGTATAATTAGGATGAGAGGTACGAGAATAAGCGTATTCTCGTCAATATTCGGCTGAAATCCCTATTCAATTTGCAACCAGTAATACAAAAAACCGGCTTAAATATTAAACGCGATTGCATAACAAACTTAAGGTTGTTGAACGTTGACACAAGTTATTGGGATGCGATTATTGTATACTTGTGTTCCACAAAACTCCCCGATACCACCCTGTGTATGTAAGAACAATCTATAAAGGATAAACAAAAATCCTAAAAGGGGGAGATGACTGTCTGTGATGGATATTCAACGTGGTTCCCGCCTATGCCAAAAACCTCATCCACTACGTGGTTGTCCCGAAATTGTTTAATTATCACACGGTGTACCTTACGATATCAGATAGCGCAAATTTTGCACTAACTGCTTTGCAAACTCCCACGACTACAACAAATGCACTAACCAATTATCATGCTCCGCATGTAGAAAACGACATCATTCGTTACTGCAAAGACTGGAAAATCCATCCAGCACTCGTCCAGAATTAGTTACCGTAGCAACTCCAACTGCAGCTTCAGTTAAAGTGTCTCGCCAGTCGTCTGATCGTCAGCGACAAGCTGTTACCCACGATAAACACCATACCACGTCCATTACGACAATCCACCTTTCCATAAATCCGATATAGTTTCATTATTCTACAATAAAATAAGCCGGTGTCAATTTCCGAACAGTTCCTGTTTGTATCTTGATGACCTATCCTGTGCGGATCATAGCACATATAACAGTCGGAAGTAATCAAAATGTGAGAACTCCATCTTGAGCAGTACAAATAAAAACTCGTCAAATGCTACTGTTACGCATACATGCTGTCCGCTATGTAGAGGTATGCACTCCCTTCGACAAAATTTAAAATTCTCTTCAGTTACAGTGGAAGAGAGAATTTTTATTGTAAACAAGCACAAGAACTCTTACTGAGTGCCAAAGCCATTTCTCTTTCGGTTTTTATAGAACACGGCATCATTTCCTGTTGCACCGAATGAGGCACAACACAAAAATGGGATGCAATTCTTCAAACTCTTCAACGTTTTCTGCGAAAAAGAAATTGCGACCTTACAGGACTCGTACAAAAAATGGCAATGTCCTTCAGAGATATTGACAATTCGTTCTACATCTCAAGCAGAAAGTATGATTTCCAATCACCATTTTCACGTACGCTAAACGATAGAAACTCTAAAGGCTTGCAATGAATCCAATCTCCCCTATTACAGGCACCTCTATCTCATTTGTTCTAACGGAACAAATTAATTTATTGTTTTCCACGAAACGTCAAAGAAACTGTCGAAATACCTTTAGACAAGTCATATGGTTGGTCCCTGAAAGGAAGCAAAATATAAGTTAATATAAATAAATATAAATATAAATAATATAAATTAAGTTAATATAAATACTTTTTATTTACTTACCTGAATTTCGTATTTACCATATGGCCACCCTGATTCTCCGCATGAATTCCTCTTACACTGTATATTCGCCCTCCGTGAGACGATCGACCGATCAATTCTAAATTGGTCCTCGAGTTCTACCGATCCTGCCGTTCCGCGCTTATTCGATTTTTATAAATAAACTTTAAACTTAAAATTATATTGTACAAATATATCGTATATTGTATTCTTGACAATAAAATCCAAGTGAATTAATATACATACATTCTACACATATCGTGTTATTCATTTATATTTGAATTTAATCACGGTCCTTCAAGTTAAACTTTAATCGGTCCCTATATAAACATATGTGGAGTGAGAAACAATAAAAACAGTATAAGGTGCAAAATGTAAATCTTGTAAACATAGTGTTAAAAATTGCAAATTATTTGGTTATTGCAATGCTGTTAAGTAAATAGTTAAAAGTGAGTTTTAATATATACAATATATAAAAAGAAAAAAAACTGCAGACAATAATATATTGTAACGAGTATCGATAGTTGGTTACTCATCACTATTGTGACTGACACTATTGGCAGCATCGACATGAATGTCAACAAAAAGATATAAGCGATAACCAGAACAAGAAAACGAGAAAGGAAGAGAAGAATCTCGATAAAGGAAGATTCTGGGGTGTTGCCAACAGAGTATAAATAGAGCCAGTGTTGAGAAGAGCAATCAATCTAATTCCGAACGTAATTGCGAAAACATTGATACAGAGGCAAAAATTGCAAGTACATTTAAGTGTTATAGTAAATAGTTGATTGTAAACAGAGTTGATTGTAAATAGAGATTATTAAATAAATTGTTGCTGTATATAGTTGTATAAAATAAGTGTTGCAGTTATTATTAACAGAATCCAGTGATCGAACAAGGTAATTCAAATAGAATTAAACGTTCACAGAATAAAAACGTAACAATTGGTGTCAGAAGTGGGATTCTGTAAAGATGGTGAAAATTGACCAACTAAAAGTGGACCAGCTTAAAAAGCTGTTGGTAGAGATGAATCTATCGTCATCAGATGCAAAGGCGGAACTGCTGGTGAGGCTGAGGCAAGCTATGGAGGCTAAGGGAATTAATGTAGAAGAACATGAGTTCTTTGAGGAAGCCGATATACAAGCAGTTGTGCACGCTGAGGAAGAGAGCAAAATAGATTCGAGTGGTCAACTCATGGAATTCATGAAAACCATGATGCAACAGCAGCAACAACAGCTACAAGAACATTCTGCTGAATTGCGTATGAAAATTCAAGAAGGTTCGTCTCGCCAAGAAAGCGTTATGGGAGAGTTCCAGAAAACAATTGACTCCAAGCTTCAAGAACATTCGGCTCGTCAAGAACATGTCATCGAAAATCTACAAAAGGGAATTGAGATTAGATTTCAGGAAATTTCCGGAGCTATTAATCATAAAGTCACAGAGCTGAAAGAACATGTGGATGATTTGGATGATAAGCTGAAGGAACATGTAGACAGACATGATGACTTGGAAGAAAAGCTTGAGAAATTAGAGCGCGAACTTAATAAAATAAAAATAAGTGGAGCAACCACATCAGTGATAAGAGAGTCAACTACAATTAAACTAAAGCCACCAACATTTGACGGAAGCACGCCATTCAATATCTTTAAGCTTCAATTCGAGACAACAGCTTCGAAGAATCAATGGGATGATAGCGACAAGACTGCTGCTTTAATAGTCGCATTAATCCGAGGTGTTACAGATGATTCCAGAGAAAGATCGTGGTAGCTATCAGTCACTGATGGACACACTCCAGCGAAAGTATGACAATGAATACAAGAGTCAATTACATCGAGTGGAATTGAGATCGCGAGTGCAACGGAGTAATGAGAGCCTTCAGGAATTCGCTTCCGATATTGAGCGCTTATGTCATCTAGCGTTCTCCGGTAATTCGGAAGAGTTCGTCGAAAAAATAAAAATAGAGGCATTCATAGATGGCATGATGTAGAGACAAAGTGTGCCCTAGACATGTCACCAAGGAATACTTATGCCGAAACAGTCAGTAGTGCCTTGACGTTTGAAGACGCCAGTTTGATGTGTCGACCAATACCACGGGTACGCCAACTAGAAACAGAAACAGCAGATCTGGTTGAAGCAGTGTGTCAGGCAGTTAAGTCAGTAGTGAAGCCTGAAGGAAGAACAACAGGTCGACGCGAAAACAAATTTACTGGTAAGTGCTTTGTTTGCGACAAACCAGGACACATGGCTCGTGACTGCCGTTTACGACGAAAGCGATCAAGATCCAATTCTCCAGAAAGACAAAAGAAGGTGAATAAGGTGGATAGCGATCGCTCCACTAACACAAATCCATCGTTAAACTAAATCGAGTCAGTTCAGCGGGGCGTGATGGTTGCCCCATCATTCACATTTCACAACTACAGCGTGTGCCTAGGAGCTTGACTATTGATGGAAAATTGGACAATATGGAATTCATGTTAACCCTGGACACTGGTGCATCACATTCTATAATCAAGAGCAATTTGGTAAAGAGGTTTGAGCCTTTAATGGGAATAAAATTGCGTACAGCAACGGGTGAGGATGCACAAATTCTGGGCAAGATAAAGAAACGAGTATCTATTGGAAATTGCACTTGGGAACATGAATTCATTGTGGCCGACATCATCGATGACGTAATAATTGCTGTTGATTTTATGATTGACAACGGATTTACGTTAGATTTAAATCAACGGATACTAAGTTATGCAAATGTCGAATTACCATTGAACATCGGTTACAAGCGGAGTGGAATAATCAAACGAGTACTGGCATGTCAACGCCAAGAGGTTCCAGCAAAATCAGAAGCGGTGATTTGGGCACAGATAAATGTGGATGATTGGACAGGCAAGTTGTGGTTAGTGGAAGCAGATAAAGAAATACAAAATAAAAACATCATACTTGGTAGGACGTTAGTAGAACCTAAAGAAAATCCTACTAATACATCTACAGTTGTGAAGAAAGGAATGGTTATTGGTCATTGCCAGGAAGTTACTGCCGTAGTAGACTGCGAAAATGGTTCGTCGATAAAAAGTGGAAGATCAGGAACTGATAGAGCAGAATTAAAAGCGCAGATGGAAGAATGGGCAGGTGTGCTTACCAACCAGCAAAAAGAAAAGGCTCTACAACTATTGGAGAAGTATAGTCCAATATTTTCTTCAAATGGAAAAACTGGAGGACGGACAACCATCGTGAAGCATTACATTGACACCAGTGATTCTAGACCAATTCGTCAAACACCACGACGAGTTCCATTGGCTAAAAGAGACGAAGCCATTAAGCTGATTTCCGATATACAGAAACAAGTTGTGCTGGTAAAGAAGAAGGATGGAAGTACTCGATTCTGTGTTGATTACAGAAAGCTGAATGATATTACGAAAAAAGCCAGCTATCCACTGCCAAGAATCGATGACACTCTGGACACACTATCTGGTGCGAAGTGGTTCTCAACTCTTGATTTGCAAAGTGGTTACTGGCAAGTGGAACTTGATAAGGAAGACAAGGAGAAAACAGCTTTCAGTATTGGCGATGGTCTATGGTAATTTACAGTCATGCCATTTGGTTTATGTAATCCGCCAGCTACTTTCGAACGTCTAATGGAGCGTGTACTCAGAGGACTACACTGGAAAACGTGCTTGGTGTACCTCGATGACATTATGGGAAAAGATTTTAACGACCACCTGGAAAAGTTGAAAGAAGTATTTGAGCGTATACAATCAGCAGGGCTTAAACTGAATATGAAAAAGTGTTCACTCTTCAGGCAAGAAGTTAAATATCTTGGTCATAAAGTAACAACAGAAGGGGTACATACCGACGAGGAGAAAGTAGCAGCAATTCAAGAATGGCCTATTCCGTCGATTCTTCACGAGTTAAGAAGCTTCCTAGGCTTATGCACCTACTATAGACGATTTGTTCATGGATTTGCAAACAGCGCCAGCAGTCTGCATGAGTTAACAAGAAAGAACAAACCATTTGTATGGGGCGAAGACCAACAGAAAGCATTCGAACAGCTGAAAGAAAAACTCTGTTCTGCACCAATATTAGCGTATCCAGTACCTGGTCAAAAGTTTGTGTTGGACACAGATGCAAATGGCTATGGAATAAGTGGTGTGCTCTCTCAGATCATAGATGGGCAAGAAAAAGTAATAGCATACTACAGTAAAATCCTGTCGAAGCCAGAAAGAAACTACTGTGTCACACGAAGAGAGTTGCTCGCAACACTGGAATGTGTAAAGTATTTCCCTAAATACTTGTACGGTCTGTCATTTCATCTACGAACTGACCACGCAGCGCTAAGGAGGTTATTACAATTTAAAAGCCCAGAAGGGCAATTTGCGCGCTGGATTGAAAGGCTGCAGAGTTATGATTTTAACATCGAACATCGTAAAGAAGGACATCACGGCAACGCGGATGCTCTCTCTCTTCGTCCTTGCAAAATGAAATGTAAACATTGTTCTCGAGTGGAAAGCAAGGAGCACATTGTCGACATACGACATACGAATATATTGCCGGAGGAGTCATGGACCACCGAACGAGTGCTAGAAGATCAGCGGAACGACCCAGATCTCGTAAAGATTATGGAATACAAGCAGCAGGGCATACGTCCAGATTGGCAAGAAATGGCTAATGAGAGTCCAATAGCAAAGGCATACTGGGCGCAGTGGCAAAGCCTGCACTTACGAGACGGATGTTTATTCCGAACATGGGAAAGTGAAGATGGAAAAATCACTTATGATCTCCTAGTGGTACCCAAGGCAAGAATAAATGAAGTGATAGGTGAGTATCACAATGCCTCCAGTGGAGGGCATTTGGGAATCACCAAAACCGTCGAGAAAATAAAGAAACGATTTTATTGGGTTGGATGTCATGACCATGTCGCTGATTGGATTCGGAAGTGTAAGCAATGTACAATGGCCAAAGGTCCCACTAAGAAAAGCCGAGGTAAGATGCACCAATACACCGTGGGTGCTCCATTCGAGCGAATTGCTATGGACATAGCTGAACCATTTCCAATAAGCAACGCAGGAAACAAGTATGTTCTGGTGGTTATAGATTACTTCAGTAAATGGCCTGAAGTATACCCCATACCAAATCAAGAAGCTAGTACAGTTGCGGATGTATTCGTCAACCAATGGATTACTCGTTTTGGTGTACCGATGGAGTTACACTCAGAGACCAAGGTCGAAATTTCGAATCAGTTGTATTCCAAGAGATATGCCGTATGCTGGGTATATACAAAACTCGTACAACACCTTTGCATCCACAATCTGATGGCATGGTAGAACGATTTAACCGCACCTTGGAGGAATATTTGAGAAAAGTCGTAGATAAATATCAAAGAGACTGGGATGTTCATATACCAATGTTCCTCATGGCATATAGATGCGCACAACATGATACGACGGCTACTACACCGGCAATGGCAATTTTTGGAAACGAGTTAAGACTGCCAGCTGATTTAAAATTTGGAGTCGTAACACCAACGAGATCAACCGAAGGTAATTATACTAGCGAAAATCGGGAACAGTTGAATGAAGTACATCAGTTCATCAGAGAGCGGTCGCAGATGATAAGCGATAAGATGAAGGCCAGGTATGACTTGAAAGCATATTCAAAAGGGTTCTATGAAGGAGAGCTTGTAATGCTTCATAATCCACAACGAAAGAAAGGCCTGTCCCCTAAACTGCAAACTCATTGGGAAGGACCATATGAGATTATAGCAAAGATAAATGACGTAGTGTATCGTATTCAACGTGCCTGGAATAAAAGAGCAAAGTTTAAAGTAGAGAACTTGGAGCGACTTGCGCCATATCGAGGGGAAGTATAAAAACTTGTTCGGGACGAACAAGGTTAAGAGGAGGGCAGTGTAACGAGTATCGATAGTTGGTTACTCATCACTATTGTGACTGACACTATTGGCAGCATCGAAACGAATGTCAGCAAAAAGAAATAAGCGATAACCAGAACAAGCCAACGAGAAAGGAAGAGAAGAATCTCGATAAAGGAAGATTCTGGGGTGTTGCCAACAGAGTATAAATAGAGCCGTTGAGAAGTGACAATCAATTTGATCCCGAACGTGATTGCGGAAACATCGATACAGAGGCAAAAGTTGCAAGTAAATTTAAGTGTTATTGTAAATAGTTGATAGTAAGCAGAGTTGATTGTAAATAGAGATTATTAAATAAATTGTTGCTGTATATAGTTGTATATAATAAGTGTTGCACTTATTATTAACAGAATCCAGTGATCGAACAAGGTAATTCAAATAGAATTAAACGCTCACAGAATAAAAACGTAACGATATATAAGAATATGTGCACATTACTAAAGAAAAGAATTACATACTGTCAGTGAGTACATAATGCAAGTACCATACATGTACATGGTTCAATAAAAACCAAAAAAACAAATATATATATATATATATATATATATATATATATATATATATATATATATATATATATATATATATATATATATATATAACATGAATAATTGGAAAGCTTACATTAATAAATACATTACAGTGGTTCAAAAAACAAAACAAAAATCATGAATAATTGGATAGTTGAAACGTACATTAGTATGGTTCAAAAAACAAAAGAAAGAGGCAAATTAAAGGAAATTTTTTACTTAGAACATAAACGACGATAATGACAACACAGCAAAGCCGATGAAATTTTATATTGGAAAAATTGCTGCATTAAACATTGCTATAAGTTATATCTACGTAATTATTTACTGCAAATACCTTTGTGCATTATTTGTCCCCTACAAATAATAAAATCCTTGCAGAAAAATTGTATTGGATAAAAAATTTCTCAATTTTTCCCCACACACACGCTGGGTCTGTATTGGAACTAGACAACGTAACGATATTGTATGCCACTGATATTAATTGTTGCACACACACTTTTTGTTTTGTTAAATATAGTAATTTAATTTTGTTGTAGTTTAAATGTACATTTTTTAATTTCTTTTTGTTTATGTTGGATTTATTTTATAATTTATTTCACGTATAATAGGGATAATTTTGGGAATAATTAAAAATAATAGAAAATGAAAAGTATAAGAAATCAAGAAGAAGAAAAATAGGAAGAGAGAGAGAGAGAGAAAGCGGCAAATAGAAAAAATATTTGGTGGTTAATAAGTGCGCGAAATTTTTGTTCTGACGTAGACATTTCGCCCCCCTTGCAGGCATACTGTAAAAGAGACGCAAAATCCACGTCCAGGACGTTGAACAATATATATATATATATATATATATATATATATATATATATATATATATATGTGGTTATAGCTCAGTGGTTAGTGTCTGGTTCTGCCACTGATGCAGAAAGCCTGGTTTAAGTGCAGGCGCATTTGTTAGTGGGTGGAGGAGTGATATTATGCGCTGGGGCACATCGGCACGGCTGTGACGTTGCAGCTTCAGTAGAGCCCGGTCAGAGCTTACGTGATATTTTGGGCATCGTCGTGCCACGTGTGTAGTAATTGAAGTAATAGTCGAATTGCTTCGCTACATCATTCCTCCTTTTCACCGACATTGCCAAGAAACGCGAACACAAACGCAGGGGTGATTCTTATCACATATACGACAATAGGGACGCTTTTGCGTTTCAACTCTGTCTAGGAATTCAGGAGGAGGACGGACAGAACTACGTCGTTTTGAGGTTTTAGATTTTGGCGCCATGGGAAACTGGACCAAAAAAATAAAACAAAACAAAAAAAAATGGGATAAGAATCATGTTACAGGAGTATTTTAAGGAGTGGACATAGGGAGCGCGACAAGCTTTACTATTGGCCGAGATGCAATTCCCTTGGCCGTGCGAGTATCAGCGACACGTACATGGGAATCGGGACCAAGATATGTTTTTTGCACTCGTCCAAGTCTCCATTCGTTCGGAGGTAAGTGCTATTTATGTATGACTACTAAATCGCCGATATGTCATTCTTTGGCGACTGCCATTTCGTGTATTTGTGCAGTTCCTTAAGGTACTCCTCCTTAAACCGGAGGCAGAAGGATAGGTGAATTACCTTAAGGCGTTACCATCTATTAACAATCAGGGGATAGTTTGAGACATCGGGCTCAGCCGATGCCAACAAAGCCGATCCGATCCGAAAATTACCCGGTGTAATGGGGATAAGTCTGCAGGGTTGTCAGACATACGACTTATAGGCCTCGAGTTGAGGCATTCCTCGATGCGGGAGAGTAACGTGCTGAATTCCTCTAGGGTGTATTTTAGATTAGGGCAAAGCTTTTTCAAATGGGTCTTGAACCTTTTAACACCGGCTTCCGATAGCCCTCCCATACGGGTAACTCCAGCAAGAATAAATCGGCATTCCAAATCCTGATGGGTAAGGGAAGTTTCTACGTTCTCACGTATGTTACGTAAAAACTTTTCGTTCTCAGCTTGTAAAGCACGAAAAGCACCAGCGAAAGAAGTTCCGTTGTCGGAAAATAAACGAGGGAGCGACAGGGTTTTGACGGGAGCAACACGTGATTTTGCCACTAACAAATGGGTGTAAACTTCACCCTTGGGATATTCCATACGCACGTATACTGCTGCTGCGTAAGCTTTCTCAGAAGCATCGCAAAGCCATGAAATTGCAAGCTGCAGTCGGGTGAAAATTGAACCTATTAGGGGAATGTATGGCTGTCAGATTCGGATAATCTGACAAAAATTGCTGCCACTTATGAAATGTTAAGGGCTTAATCGCTTCATCCCAGTCTGTGTTGTCGAGCCACAATTGTTGCATCAATATTTTTGCAACAATAATCTTGGGTGCCAACCATCCGGCAGGGTCAAATAATTTGGCAATCATTGATAAGACCTCACGTTGTGTGAATGAAGTTTTATTTGGGAGGGGTATTGGGGAAAAAAAGAAGCAGTCATAGCCGGCATTCCATTACAGCCCCAGGGTTTCAGCTGTGTTCTTATCGGAGATATTCAAGAATTCGGAATCCAATATGTTATTTGAGGGAATGTTTACCAGAACATTTTAATGGTTTGACGTCCACTTCCTTCAGGAGAATCCAGCTGATTGCAGGGTCGAATTCAGTTGACTTCGTGCCGTGATAGCTTCGGTCAGCGTATGAGCTCCGGCAAGTACGCCATCTACGTACATTGATTGCTTCAAAGTATCGGAAGCGAGCGGGTACTCTATTTCATTCTCATGAGCGAGCTGCACAAGGGTTCTTATGGCCAAGTATGGAGCACAGTTCACGCCGAAGGCTACAGTTTGCAGCTCAAACATCTGAAGTTCTTCATCTACGGATTTTCGAAAATAGATGCGTTGGCAGGGAATGTGTTTCGGATGCACGAGGATCTGCCGGTACATTTTCTCAATATCAGCGTTAAAAACGAACCGATAAAACCTCCATCTGAGAATCAGAACCATCAAATCTGATTGAAGTATAGGATCGGCACATAATACGTCATTAAGAGACTTTTACCACTAGAAGAACGGCTAGAGGCATTGAAAACCACACGAAGCTTCGTGGTGATACAGTCGGGTTTCACCACCACATGATGTGGAAGGTAATATGACAAAGAGGGAACTGAGCTATTATAAGCGATTCTCTTCATGTGCCCAAGATCGAGATATTCGGCAATAACTCCATCATATTCGATCTTAAGTTGAGGGGTCTTAACTAACCGTACTACGGAACCAAAGAACTGAGCTCGCGCCGAATTGCGCGAGTCTCCTAATGACAACTCCTCGGGAAATTTCATTTTAAAGTGCAAGGACACAACAAAACGGCCATCTTTATTACGAAATATGGATTTCTGGTAATATGTTTCACAATACAAGTCTTCGGCTGACTTGGCAGTAGTTTTTGGGAGTTCTTCAATCTCCCAGAACCGCGATATTTGACGATCGAAACTAATTTCATTATAAAATGACAATACTGATCCGTGCGCTTGGGTGTTCGCATAACGACTAGTGATAATCCAGCCGAAAACTGTATTTTGGACAATCAGCGTACCAAGAATGCCCTTGCGAATAAATTCTTGTAATGTGGATGGGTAGATGTCTCCACCTAAGACCAGACTGGGGAACTTCTAAGTAGATATTCAGAGCTTGTACCTCTTGACGATATTATAACGTTCTTCTATTGACAACTTTAAGAAATAGGGACATGAGCAAAGAGGGTGTGCCTTTCTACATTGTGGGCAAATCGTGAGAGGTATCGATATTCAATAGCTTTAGATGTGTAATGCTGTCATTTATCGTTCGCTGTAATCGTTTAAAGTTAGGGCCGGTTTCTTGAGTTATCGCTTGGAGAGTGAAAAGAGATTTCAACTGTAAATATACGAGAATTCTCTTATTTTCATATCTCTCCTCGAGATTGTGCCAAGCTAGGGCGAAGCCATCATTAGTCAAGGGAGACGACTGAATCATGCTATGTATTTCCCCTCGGGTTTTCTGAAGCAAGTGGTATAATTTTTCCACTGGCAACAGCCGGGTGTTATTGCGGTATAAGGCCGTAAACAAGTCGCGAAAATTTGGCCATTACACATATCGCCTGAGAAACATGCTGTATCGCATGGATGCAACTTAATGCAGGGAAGGCATGCTAATATTATAAATCGGGGAATTGTTAGTAGGAGTATGGGCAGCGATTGGAGAAGGCACTATAACGGTCAGATCATAGAGATGGGAGTTAATCTAGCGAGCCACCGAGTATAAGCCACCTGGCACTCTCGATATGCTTCCTTTACCTTTTCGATTCCATCTATTTCTTCCTCCGCAGAAATTATCGATTCCCACGTTTTTCTGCAATTATTCCACATGGTCTCGAATTCCTTTCTCTGGATTTCCAGCGAGAAAGTGCTGTGGGTATCAGCAATGAGGGTTTGGAAATACCGGTCAAATGTGTGGATTTCCTCCACAACAGCTTTAAACCACTTGACGTTCGACATCTTCTGATTAATAGGGATTAAATTGAGTTAAACGCAGTGCGTATGCTTTACTAAAATTCAAAATCGCAATTAAACTTGAGTATCAAGCGATGAATTCATTTGCGTAACAATTATTTTCCTTGTTTTTCATAATTCATTTTGAGAAAAATTTAAGAGATCAGCAGGCCTTTTTTCCTTATCAGGGTTGTTTTACCAGAAACAATGGCCACCTTTTCACTCAAAACCAAAAATGGTTTTAGATACACTGGAAACAGTTGAGAATCAGCAACATAGCAATCATGCGATTGAATTTTTGTTATTTTTCAAGATTTTGTAATTTTCCGCTTGTTCAACAGCAAACACATATATATAGTTCGTCTTTCGTCGATTTCACTCGCATTGGTTCACACACTCATATACGCCTGCATATTTGTTGTTGCTTTTGCTCTCGTTTCATGAGGAAGGAAAATACTCAACAATTTTCTGATGTTCTATTTTGTCAAATACAATACAATACAAAACAATACAAAACATTCATGCGCAACAAGGCGGCTCGAACTTGCATGGCGAAATATGCAGATATATATTTTTTTAAATTTTATTTTAAAATATTACTTTTGTATGAATAAACATACTTATTTCTCGAACCCGGGGAGTTAAAATAATTTTAAACCCTTCGTTTTCGAGACAAATTTCTATTTTTGCTATACAATTTGTGTCGAACAAATTTCTATCCATCAAAAAATAATTTTTTTAATATATTGTAATTGAAGATTTTAATTTTAATTTTACCAGTGGAAATACACGGAGTTTAAATAAATTTCAGACCCGCGGTATCTTGGAAAAATAAATCTAGAATCTCTGGTTGTTTCAGTATCTTCTATACGATTTGTCAGGTATTTCACCATGTAATTCGAGCCGCCTTGTTGCTCAAAAGCAACAACAAATACGCAGACCTAGATGAGATTTACGTAGTAAAATATGTAAGAAACGAAAAAATGAGAGCAATTAAAATCGAACAGATGATCGAGTTGATTGTTTGTAGTAGGCAAATAAGGAATGCTTTCTTATAGAAATTCACCTGATAGCTAAACATTTTGATAAGAATTAATTATTGTAAACAAATTTAATTTTAATAAAGAATCATATTCCATGATAATTTAATTAATTCTTATTGCCTGCATATTTTTAATAAAATTTTGATATTAATTAATTTCTGATCAAAAAGTAACCAAAGTATTACATATCCTGAATTTCGCATATTCTTGTATAAATATAATTTGGAATTATCCTATATAATTTCAATATTGAATCTTCATCGTCGGATTCATGCATATGAAAGTATTTATACAGTGGCTCCCAGCTTATTTCGTACAGTGACAGTTTAAATATTGCTGCAGTCGTAATTCCTAATATAGCAAAAATTTGAACAAAATATAAATGCCATTTTTGAAAGGAAGGTTTGTTTTTTATTTTCCAAAATTTACTTTTTCAAAATTTTAGTGTTTGACACTATAAAAAAATAAAATAAGAAAAAAATAGGAAAATTCATGTCACAGCTTATTTCGTACAGTCTCTTTAAGTTCAAACTAAAAACAAAGTAAGTTGATTTTAATATTTAGTATGACATCCCTTAGCGTTAATGACAGCCTGGAGTCTACTTGGCATTGAATCCACCAATTTTTGAGTGATGTCTGGTGTGATTTTTTTCCATTCCTCCATCAGTACCTTCTTTAGGTCTTGCTTATTAGAAATCTTGTGTGTTCTTATTTTATTGTCCAAAATAGACTAAAGATTTTCAATCACATTCATGTCAGGTGACTGTGGTGGTGGAGACATCAAGTGTGAGCAGTTCAAATAAGCCAAGATTGCACAATCCCAGATTTATGTTTTGGGTCATTATCTTGGTAATACCGAAATTCTTCCCGCAAACCCAGTTTGTCTGCACTTTGAAGTAAATTGTTTTTCAGAATCTCGAGGTACTTCATTTTGTCCATTGTTCCCTCAATAAAAACCAATTCACCTACTCCGGCTGCTGACATACAGGCCCAAACCATCACGCTACCGCCACCATGCTTCACTGTGGGCTTAAGGTTCTCCTTGTTTAGCTCGGTATTAGCTTTACGCCAAACATATGACATTCCGTCCGAGCCAAAAATATTAAACTTAGACTCATCCGCGAAAATAACGGTATTCCAGAACGCAGGAGTCTTAATAATATGCTCTTTGGCGAAGTCAAGTCGGCGTTGTATATTCATTTTCGAAATGAATGGTTTCTTTCGGGCTACTCGACCGTTCAAGTCATGATTGCGCAGCACACGTCGGACAGTTTCAGCACTGGATGATTTTCCTATTTCACGCTGAACCTCTGCAGCCAACTTCGGAGCGGATAACTTTGGATTTTTCTTAATTTTTCGTACAATATAACGCTCGTCTGATGCGTTGAAAATCTTATTAGGTGCTTCTCTGCCCTTGTTCTCCAACCGATTTTCGCGAACGAAGCGTTGAATGATGTATTGGACAGTTGAGGCACTTAAATTTGTCATTTCAGCAATTTTTCGCACACTCTGACCTTTCCTAAAATGGTTAATTACCAGTTTACGCTGTTCCATCGTTGTACGATGACCCATAAAGCTAAATGTTTAATTTACAGCACTTTAACTATTTAAAATAATAATAATAAAAATTGTTATAATAGTTAAAAAGGTCCAAAAACTCATACAATTCAAAAAAACTTTGTAACTGCGCGGCAGAATGAAACTTACTTACATTGAAGTTTGTGTACGAAATAAGATGTGAGCTGAAAATCAGCTGATCAATAGTTTTTCTCTCTTGCATAACAAAAAGAAAAATTTTTGGGGTTCCCCGTTTTCTTATTAGGTTTACTAAACACATACACAGACATCTACATTCAAAACTTATCGATAAGGTTTTTAGTTTCGATGTTACAGCCATGTACATAAAAATATATACACTGTACGAAATAAGCTGTGAGCCACTGTATATGTGACATACGGAATCAAATTGATTATGTGAAGTTGCGATTGGTTAACGTCTGAAAATGCTCATTCTTAACTGTTTCCAGTGTATCTAAAAACATTTTTGGTTTTGAGTGAAAAGGTGGCCATTGCTTCATCGCCAGATTTACTGTTAAAACGCTGTCTGTTAACAATGAGATATCTCATACTTCTAAAGTCTCTGGTATTACTTAAAGGGGGAGTAAGGAATAATTTGAAATAAAAAACACATTTTTCGCCGTTTTTTTACGGAGATACAGCTTAAGCAAATTTATTCAAACTCTTTTTTAATTATAAAGCATCATCTAGAGAATATTGAGTTAAATTTCCGTAATTAAATATTGAAAAATAAGCCGGTGACAGAGCATTTCCCAAAACGTCTTTTGAAAAACACGTTGTTCGGTGAACACGATAACTCGGCGTAGAATTATCTGATATCAAAAATGTTGTTAAATTTACATAAATTATGAGTTAATTCTCCCCCCTTCATCGGTGTTGAGTTATTATTTTCGTTTTTCAACAGTTCGTGGCATATTTAAGCAAAAAACGCGATTTTCGCTAAAATTTCCGCTATTTTTTAGGTGACAAGCTACCTTAATATGAAAATGGAAAATGTACATAACGGGAGGGGGAGGCATTTTATACCAAGAAAGTATGTTTAGAGTTTGAAAAGAATCGGTAGAGTAGATTTTTGTTCACGGACTTCGAAATATTGGTTTTCAGAAAAACACGTTTGAAGTATTTTTTTTCTCAAAAAGTAAGAAAAAAAACTTTTTTGGAACTTACACTGAATTATCGATCCCAGGTCCATAAAGTATGTTCCCGGCAGCAATCTCGTTGTCTTGGAAAATGAAAAAGAAAAAAATCGATTTTCCGAATCTGCTTATCCCTTACCCCCCTTAACGTTTTATGTTCGAAGGTATTCCATTCGCCTTAATTAACATTACTTAACTACTGTTACAAAAATATTTAATCCTCCACTAATTAACTAAATGTATATATGTATATATATATATATATATATATATATATATATATATATATATATATATATACATATATATATATACATATATATATATATATATATATATATATATACATATATATATATATATATATATATATATATATATATACATATATATATATATATATATATATATATATATACAGTATTGTTCGAGCAACTTTTCCTTACGTATGAAACAAATGCTTACATATTCTTTTAGTCAATTTATCAAAAAAAAAACAAAATATTTTTTATTATATAATATTCCTACATTATAAAAAGAATATAAAAATTCAATATCAAACTTTCAGAAAATAATAAAAAAAAACAAAAACAAATTTATTCAATATCAGCCTGTTCGAAACTTAAGCAACTTTTAATATTTGGTGTGGTATCCTTTATTTTTTATAACTTCTGCACATCTTTTGGGCATAGATTCGATAAGGTTTTCGAGTAAGTTTCCCATTAATAGATAACCACTCTTTGACCAACTTTGATGAGTGTTTTGGGTCATTGTCATGTTGAAACACCCACCGAAGTGGCATATTCCACTCCGCATATTCGAGCATAGTATACATATATATATAATTATATATATATATATATATATATATATATATATATATATATATATATATATATATATATATATATATATACCTATATACATACATATATATATCGTTCGAAAGAAAAATCTTTTCGATATTAAATTTGTTATGCTTCAGCCGGGGATTGAACCACGACCTACAGATCAGAAGGCAAACACACTAACCACTGAGTTACGGCACCCACTATATATAGATGTGTGTGTGGTTACTGTGTTTGCCTTCTGATCTGTAGGTCGTGGTTCAATCCCCGGCTGAGGCATAACAAATTTAATATCGAAAAGATTTTTCTTTCGAACGGTACCCACCTGTCGGCAAGCAATTGGCAATTCTTCCTGCAGTAACAACTTACCATGAAAAGCTTCTAAAAGAACTCTGTTCGGAACCGGCTAAAATAAATAAATCCCATCTAATACTGTCTAAAATTTAACAAACACAACAGTAATGTCAGAGAAATACGGCCAAAGAGCCCTTCGGGGCGTTAAGTGCCACATATTTATTTTTTTTATTAGTTGATTAATTTGATACTAAGTTCGCATGTATTGTTTTTGGAGCCAAACATACGGAAATGGGTACGTATGACTTGTATGGAGATTTACAACGAATACGATATGAAGTAAAGAAGGGACCGCAGAAGTTCACGCCTCATATGAAGAATGGTCCTTGAACTTCACGCGATCAGTGGGCAAGTTTCCCTTAATTTGCCTTAATATACCTTGTTTGTAATGAAAGCAGTGGCCGCACTTTCGTACAAGTTTACGAAATATTTCTCTGACATTGATTACCCACATCATTTGATGCAACAAGCCAATTAAAGTATTTGGACCCACATTAAGATGCTTACGATGAAGGTGTTCGATGTATAAATCTATGAAGCGTCTTTCTTTTGCCAGAAGAGCTGGATACTTAGTGTCGTATGAAAATTCGGTGTTACACAGCTGTCCTCCGACTCTCAGTAAATAGATTAAAACAATGTAGAATTTTATTTCATCTAAAAACGGTGAAAGAGTTTGAAGGCCTGGTTTGATGAATTTTCCATTTTGCAAAAGTTTATTTCTTCAGCATAGTATAATTGTTGAATTGCGGCGATGATTCTCCAAAAACTTATCTAATTCTTTGGTTCCAATGTGAAAGATGTCTGATGCACTTAGATTGCTGTTTGGAGGACTTATACGTAATGATATAAATAATTTCAAAATACTGTGAGTTTTGCCCGATTATGTCGACGAATTTAGATCTCATGTTGTTTTTGTTGTTACATTTATTACTCGCTTGTGTTCCAAGATCATCTGAGGCACCTCCTTGAGTGTGATAATAGGCCAAAGAGTAAAATCGAACGATAAAAATTCTAACCAAATGTAACAACCCGCAAATATTACCAATTCGCGTAATAAAACACTATATTTAATTTAGAATTTTAATTATACTTTAATGAATTACTTTTATTAGTCTTTTACAAAAACCATCTTAACTTATCAGATTCTATTTCACAATAATCAAAAACAATACATTTTCTATGAACTACAGTTGATCGCATGTGTGTCTTTGTTTGGTTGAGCAGGGTTGCCACATCCCTCCGATGTTTTTAAGACGTATCTTCAAGTCTTCTCCACCGGCCAAAACCTCTCCCCCGGATGTAACACTCGGCTGCTGGATGCTCGACGATGAAGACTTTGGATCTACAGAATCAGGAACTGCGCCGTCGGTTGAAGAAACCTCCGATGATGGCAGGGGCAGTGTAGCTGCTGGAATTTTCTTCAGGTGGCCTACATTTCTACAAAAAACCTTACCTCCGCCCGACACTTCTACCATATTACCAGTTCTTGCCGTTACCACATATTCGGTTGTGTCAAAGTTTGGTGTCAACTTATGGGGAAATACAACATTTTTCAATAGAACCTTGTCACCTACTGATATATCCGTTTCCTTTGCACCTCTTTTCTTATCAGATACTTCTTTCCCCTTTTGTTTGTTAATACAATCCCGATCTTTTTCAGCAGAGTCAGCGTATTCTCCTGTCAAATCCTGTATTCCAGGTAATTTGTCTATTATGACCCTGTTAAACATAAGCTCTGTTGGGGGAACCCCGGTGGTGGAATGTGGGGTAACGTTATACATGTGAACGAATTTCTGAATCTCCTCTAGAATATTTTTCTTATTTACAGACGCTATTTTCAGACGTTTCACCAATGACTTGTTCATGTTCTCAACTTCACCATTAGCTTGGGGCCAATATGGCGGCGACAATATTTGTTTTATGTCATTTATTTGACAATATAGTTTAAACTCAGCACTTACATATTGTCTACCGTTATCGGTTTTCAGATATTTAGGGAGTCCCAATCGACAAAATATCTCCTTCATTGAGTCAATAATTGCCTGAGAGGATATGGAGCGAAGAAGTTTAAACTCCATGTATCTGGAATAATAATCAATAAAAACGAGTACATACTGGCCATTTGGCAATGGGCCCAAAAGGTCCGAAGCCAATGTAATCCAGGGGCCAGTTGGGAATGGATGTCGGTCCATAGGAGCCGGGTTTGATGGCTGTGATACCACAAGACAATCTCTGCAAACTTTAACATAATTTTCTGCTTCACGATCCATATGGGGCCACCAAACTTTTGACCGTAATCTCCGTTTCATGGCTGACTCTCCGGGATGACCCTCATGAGCCAGTTCTAAGACTTTTGATCGTAGAGATCTCGGGATCACTAACCGTGTTCCACGCAAGAGTATACTGCCAACTGTCGACAACTCGTAACGGAAAGGATAAAAACTGTTAGATTGGGCGGAATTCCAAGAGTCAGCGCCAAGACATGACATAACGTCAACTATCTCCTCATCCTGAACACTATTCTGAGCAATTTCCGAAATGGAAAGTGCCGTGGGCACACAACTTGTGATAACGTGACAAATACTTTGTTCACCATTCCAATCAAAGCAATCGGTGTTAGTTATTTGACAAAGTCTTGACAAAGAATCAGCGATGTTTTCTTTACCTGCTCTGTAGATTACCTTAAATTTAAAACCCTGAAGACGTAAGAGCCACCTTTCTATCCGGGCCGGGGGTTTGGATGTAGGCTTGAAAATCGCCTCTAGCGGTTTATGGTCCGTTACAAGTTCAAATTCCAAACCAGCTAAGTAATAATAAAACTTTTCAACTGCCCATACCAACGAAAGACTCTCTTTCTCTGTTTGTGAGTATCGTTTTTCCACATCCGATAGACTTTTGCTGGCAAATGAAATGATGAGTGCCTCGTTGTTTTGGTTGAATTGGACTAGTACCGCTCCCAAAGCGACTGGGCTGGCATCCGCAATCAAACGTGTCTTGCGTCTCGGATCAAACTAGGATAAGTTTGGTATTTCGGCCAGCAACAGTTTCAAACTCTCAAAAGCTTGAGATTCCACAGCACCCCAATTAAACTTGCTGTCTTTCTTAAGAAGATGTCTTAATGGCTCAGTACGATTTGCCAGGTCTGGGATAAATTTCCCAACGTAGGTGACCAACCCCAGAAAACTGCGAACCTCTTCTTTATTTTTAGGGTTTCTAAACGATGCTATAACTTGCACTTTTTCTGGGTCGACTTCAATACCCTTATCGGACAACACATGACCCAAAAATTTTAGTTTTTGAGTCTTCCAAATGCATTTTTCCTCATTTAGATAAACATTATTATCACGAAATATTTCACGTACTTTCGCGACTGCCTGATCATGTTCTTCCTCATTACTTCCGAATATAATGATGTCGTCGATGTAATTCATGGCGTTTGGACATGGTGCTAACATTTCTTTTAGCATTCGCTGGAAAATTTCAGGAGCGGAGTTCACTCCGAACAGGAGTCGCTTGAATCTGTACAAACCCCGAATGGTTATGAAGGTTGTGATCTCTCTGCTTTCTTTGTGAAGTTCTAATTGGTGATATGCATTTTTCAAGTCCATTCTTGAAAAGTACTTGGCTCCCTTCAGCTTAGTCATAAAAGTCTCGAACGTCGGCAGTGGGTAATTTTCTCTTAGTATAGCCTTATTTGCCCTACGCATATCTACACACAACCTGATATCGCCATTTTCTTTAAATGCTACTACTATTGGTGAGATCCAGGGACTTGGCCCAAACACCGGTTCAATAATATCCCGACTAAGTGCATCATCTAATTATTGTATAACTTTTTCTTCGACAGCAACAGGCACGCGTCGCATAGGCTGCTGAATTGGCACAACTTTCGGGTCGATTGACAACTTTACGATTACATCCTTCCATTTAGGAAATGGCTTGATACTTTCAACTCGATTCACGTCTAAGCCAAGTCTTAGAACGTTGAGTTTAATAGCTGTTTCTCGCCCTAATAGTGATTGTCTTCCATTTTCAATGACATAAAATGTAGCAATTATTTCAGGATTTCCCTTAATGCAAATTGGAGCTTCAAAGACGCAAATTACACTAAGCAATTTCTCAGAAGCGTATGCTCGAAACTGATTCATGGATTTCGTACGAATGTTAAACAGTTTCGCGTTCTCTCCCTGTAGGTATTTCCAATCTGTGTAGCTTAATAGGTTAAAACGTGATCCTGAGTCTATAACCATTGAAATTGCGTTACCCGCAATCTGACACACTACATTTTCTTCGGTTTCATCATCACTTGATATCTTAAAACAGTTACTGCTGACTTTCTTACATTCAACTTCAGGTATTTCATCATCAACAGCCCGTACCGTAGTGCGCCGACGCTTCGGATCTGTATTATAACCTTGTGCAACTTGTCGCTTCATATTTGTTCTGCACTTGCGAGCGAAATGGCCAACACGGGAACATTTGTTACATTTCATGTTTCGTGCAGGACAGCTCACTGAATTGTCTGCATGGCCACTACGGCCACATCTGCTGCACTCGCTGTTATTGGATCTTGACCGCCATTTCTGTGTATCGATTTTACTGATGATGTCTGGATCTGGTTTAGATATCATCGATTGCGTCTGCTTACCAATTTGTTCATCTACGCGACATGCGTTTAAAATCTCATCAAGGCTGTGTTCTTTTTCCAACAATTTGCGTTTAAGTTCTACCGGTGCCCATACATCGATAATCTTGTCTTTCAAACAAATCTCCTCGATTTCAGCTTTTGTGTTACCAAATGAGCACTTCGCTATTTGTTGACGCAACCGTAAAACAAATTTGTTAAAACTTTCCCCCTCTAGGGGATTAATGTTTCGAAAAAGGTGTCTCTCACACGCAGAATTTCTTTTTGGCGTAAAGTATTCATTTAGTTTTTCGACTAAGATTGTATACACATCATTTTTCTTTACTTCGTCATACAGAACCACCGCCCCAGGCAAAGAATCGGCTACATTTTGCAGTTGCTGCCCTCCAAGGTGGAGTAGCTTATTTCGTTTCCGAACAACAGATGTGATTTCTTCTGCGTCCACATAAATCTGAAAAGATCGAAGCCATCTTTCCCACTCGGTACGCACCAATGATTTCTCAATTGAGTCGCACAAAAACGGCTTTATTGTATCAGCCATAATATTCTCTTTGACTTAACACGACCTGAAATGTAGTTTAAAAAAAAACATGTATTATTGTCGTAAATTCAGACATTTGTCAGATTCTTCAATGTTGGCTTGCGTTCTACGCACGGCCCCTGACATTTGTCAGATTAAACATATCTATCGGCATAACGCCTCCGACATTTGTCAGATTATTCACTATTGGCTTGCGTTTAACGCCCAGCCCCTGACATTTGTCAGATCATAAACGTTCCCCATTTTACATTATCTTTATAGCATTTTTCTATTTTTCGGCCCGTAGCCTCTGACCTTTGTCAGATAATCATATTCGTCTTCCTCATTGATCAACTATTGGAAAAGATTTGCAACTACTTATGTATAAACTCATTTTTATAGATACACACTTTCCTAGGTCGATGTATAAACTTTTTTTTTTTTAACCTTTCCGAATATTATAATCCCTCATTTGCTCCTAACTTAAAGTTCCCTTAAAATCTGCCACACTCCGTGTTGTCTCCATTATTCATTTTACACACCTCTTAGCAAAATTTCCAAAAATAATGTTTCTCTTCCGAATTGTGTTAAAAAAAACGGATCCCGATCTCGTCGCCACTGTAACAACCCGCAAATATTACCAATTCGCGTAATAAAACACTATATTTAATTTAGAATTTTAATTATACTTTAATGAATTACTTTTATTAGTCTTTTACAAAAACCATCTTAACTTATCAGATTCTATTTCACAATAATCAAAAACAATACATTTTCTATGAACTACAGTTGATCGCATGTGTGTCTTTGTTTGGTTGAGCAGGGTTGCCACACCAAAGAACCACATTGTTTTGGACAGTTCTGATGCACTGCACTGCACTGATATACACGCTGGATTCTTTTGAGAAGGAACGTGTTTCCAATGAATACCTCTACTTGTTTATGGCAGCTCTGCGACACGGTTGGATACAAAACAATTGAGGGTCGAGGAATGAGTTTTCAGCCACTGAAGAACGACTTTGGAATCAGTGAGAAATAAATGTTTTTCACATACTTGACCACTTTGTGTTTGAATTTGTCCATGTTCTGTTTGGAATTAGAGCGACGTATAGTCCTGACCTTAGAATGGTTAAAGCCTTGGTAGGGCACTTTAGATTTGGCGATTAATAGAATAGATTTATAACCCTCCTTGTAATATATACGTACATAGATCAATATGCACTCTCGGATTCGTCTTCAAACCAAAATTTTGAATCTAATCGTGATTGGATTTGAGGCCTAACAAATCAAAAATCCTGAAAACGGTAGACAAAATCGCTCGTTTGATTGTTATTTGAATCTGTGGAAGAGAAAAATGAGCAAAATGTATCAGAATGTGGTCTCTAAGCCATTCCGAGAATTGTGATTTCCTCCTCATTAATTTCAATCGAAATTTCTTCTGCGATATTATTGAAAATTTGTGTACAATTCGAGTTCCACTTTGTTAAATGTAGACCTGCGCATGTTAATATGCTAGTAATTTCACTTCTCTTCTTTTGAAGCTCCTTTATACGTTCATATAAAGGTCTTCTTGCAAAATTGACACCTAGTAGATACATATTACGAAAAAGATCTGCTATACCTTACCTTTTGTCTCCATAGAATGAGCCGGTATTTTCGATCATGCTCACAACGACAAATTGTCTATAGCGATTTAATTCAAATGATAATGGTGAAATTATTAGATCCTGTTGAATTAAGGCTCCTACCATGAGTATATCATTTAGTGAACAATTAGAAATTGTGCGAGCAGATGTCTCGAAAAGTACATGTAGCTTGGTTGTTCTGTTTTGTTCATGAAATCGATGTACATTTGTTTCAAGGATTTGTAATGGTTTGAAAATTTGTCGAGGTCCAGAAAGTGTCGACGTTTCGACGAATATTTAAATGTAAATCAAAACTTAAGTCGACCATCAGAATTTACTGTAATATTATTGACGAAATTATCTTCGTTCTTGCCACTACGTTGAAAAATAAAGATCTCGAACCAATCTTAGAATCGAATGTGCCTCCAACTACCCATCCAGACTCGGTATTTATTAAGGAAGGCAATCCTTTTCCCAATAAAAGTTTTCCATCACGCAGCAACTCAAAAAAGATTTCAGTGATGTAACTGATGCAAGAGAGGATCAGCAAGCAGTAAGCTTTCTGGAATGCATAAATCTATTGCTCAAATATATTGGTCAGGTTGTTCAGGGTGGTTCATGTTGTAGACGTCCATTCAAAGTCAGTAAATCGGGATTTAATTGTAGAAATCAGTGAGATTAGAGTGTGTATATCTTTTATTCCACATATTTCTTGATTCATTTGTTGCCAATCTAATTGCAAGAATTTTGCTGCCTCTTCTGTTATAAAGTTGATTTCAGAACACGAATCTACAAGACGATACACAGGTTGAAAGAAGCCAAGTTTAGTTTTAATGAGATCCTCTGCTGTTGGCGTTATTTATCTTTTGTAAGTTCGTATGACTAATGAAATTGTTTTGTATGGTTCTGATGTTTGCTTTGGCAAAGGTACTTGACCCAATAAAGAACTTTGAACAGCAAGTAAATCTAGAAGTGTATGATACAATGACTTACACACACGCCATTTGAATTTCGAGGGGCATTTCGACACAATGTTGCCTTTACGTAGAAAAATTACGCAAAGTGATGACCTTTGTACGAAGTCGAACCGCTGCGGTACTGGTAGCAATAAGAATAAAGAACAGTTTCCCATTGAGTGTTCCGTTTTGTTGCAATAATAACAATTTGATCATACGTTGGCGAAAGTATTTGCGGCTTTGTTTCGATGCCATTTTATTTAGTTTTATGATGCCTTTCACTTGTATCCATCGCTTTTACTCGACTTTCTAACAGCTGACAACGATGACTCAAAATGTCCTAGCAGTGATCCCATGTTTGTGAAGATTTATAATTTTGCTTCTCGTTGCTTCCTTTGAAACTGAATCTAGCATTGAAATACAATATGAATTAATATTGAATTCATAACATCCATCTCTGATCCCAATGACAATAATGTTGACGAACGGCAGTGTCGATTAAATTTTGTAGTTGGTCCGGATCGTTTTTTGACATAATGGGTAACCTATAGAGTGATGTTATGTAGACGATAAAAATTAAAACATTACTATCGTGACGTTTTTGTAAGCAATGTGAAGCCTTATGCTGCAACTAGCCACCGACGTAGCGTACGTACGTACAGCCCGTAAGTAAGAACATACAAAATTGCATTGATTCTCTCCGCTACGAGCAACGTCTACGTCACCGTCATACGATGGTGAGTTTTCGTTAACACGACGTTCCCATAAGATAGGTCGTGTCAGCTGACACGTTCTACGTTTTTACGTCGGTGGTTAGTTGCAGCATTAGAGTAATTTTCTTCACTAATTTGACAAGGTTGAACAACAGCTAACGCTGGTCCAGAAATACAATTTAGTAGATAAGTGAATTTTTCAACAACTGGAATTGTGGCATAGTCATTAACAATATTCTCAAATGTGCGAAAAAAATTTTTATAATCTTGATCCTGATATTGTCCATTAAACAGGGCAGTTTCAACTACGGTAATCGCTTATTATGCGGACACGATGCAGCAAAAACAAATTTTTAGCTTTAGCAATGATGAATAGCTTTTGTACTTTACTTCTGCTTGTGTCATGTGTATTCAAATACTCAAATTGTGATGGAACATTCACTAATCATTTGAAGTTTGTTAGTTAAATCGTCCTGATCACCATCTAATGCAACATAGCCTTTCATAAGAGTAATACTGTCAATTAAAATTGAACGTTCTCTATTTAGAAGACATGACTCAGATACGGATTGTCCAACTGAGTGTTATTCTTCTTATTCTTTCCGTATGTTCCACTTATCCATAAAACGAGCAAAATGTTGGAACGCGAGAATGTAGAGAAATTAGTACCAATAATGAAGAAAAAAAAAGAAAAAATTGGGTACACATACTGTACCCAACTTGTTGTTCTTGTTGAAATTTATAAACGTGAAATTTATAAACGAAATAAAAACAAAAAAGGAGCAATTCTGCGGAATCTGTGGTAAATATATTCTTTTATTTAAAATAAATTTATATTTGCATTTGCTTTATTTTGCGTATTTTTGTTTACATTTACAATAATTTGACGTGTTGTTAATATTTCCCAAGCACATTACTTACTTACTTATGTAGCCATAACAACCGAATATCGATTTAGGCCGAAAATAACATGCTTCGCCAGCCATCTCTGTTCTTTGCTAGCTGGCGCCAGTTAGAAATTCCAAGCGCCGTCAGGTTCTCCAGTACCTTGTCTTTCCACCGGAGGTTAGGTCTTCCTCTTCTGCGTCGTCCTCCAGCGGACTCCGAATATAACACCTTCTTAGCTGGAGCGTGTTCTTCCATTCGCTCAACATGACCTAGCCAGCGCAGCCGCTGGATATTGATGCGCTTTACTATGTCAATATCGGCATACAGCTCGTACAGCTCATTGTTGTACCTTATTCGGTACTCGCCACCAACGCAAATAGGTCCAAAAATCTTGAGTAGGACTTTTCTCTCGAAAACTCCAAGCATTTGCTCATCCTAGGTGGAAATTGTCCAGGCTTCAGCGCCATATGTTAGGACAGGCATGATGAGAGACTTGTAGGGTGTAGTTTTCGTTCTTCGAGAGAGGGCTTGACTTCTCAATTGCTTACTCAGCCCAAAGTAACACCTGTTAGCAAGAGTTATCCTTTGCATGATCTCCAGGCTGACGTCATTACAGTTGTTGATGCTGGTTCCAAGATAGACGAAGTCCCTTACTACTTCAAATTCGTAGTTGTCAACAGCGACGTGCTGTCCAATACACCGGGACTCTTTGTTTGTTGACACTAGATACTTCGTCTTGCCCTCGTTCACCGTAAGACCCATCGCTAGAATTTATCCAGTTGCAAAAAAGTTGGTGTCAGCGAACCGACAAACGTAATATATGTAGAATATTTTTGCTGCTACAATGCAATGCCTCTTTTTCTTTTCATTATTAATTTTTAATATTGTAGGAACACACCACGTGTCACGGTCTCCAAATTATGTCTATGGATAATATAAAAAAACAAAATCTGTTTAGGATTACGTCAAAATCAGGATAGTTTTCTTCTAGATTTCTCTATGGTGATTTCTTTAAATTTTTACGAAGAGTTCTGCTTAATCGATTTTAAATTCTTCTGAAGTGGATTGGCGTCTACAATCGGTAACAAGAATACTGTAATAAGTATCGATAGTTGGTTACTCATCACTATTGTGACTGACACTATGGCAGCATCGAAACGAATGTCAACAAAAAGAAATAAGAGATAACCAGAACAACTCAACGAGAAAGAAAGAGAAGAATCTCGATAAAGGAAGATTCTGGGGTGTTGCCAACAGAGTATAAATAGAGCCAGTGTTGAGAAGTGAGAATCAATTTGATCAATTTGATTTGTTATTGTAAATAGTTGATTGTGAGCAGAGTTGATTGTAAATGGAGATTATTAGATAAATTGTTGCTGTATATAGTTGTATAAGATAAGTGTTGCAGTTATAAATATCAGAATCCAGTGATCGAACAAGGTAATTCAAATAGAATTAAACGCTCACAGAATAAAAACTTAACAATTGGTGTCAGAAGTGGGATTCTGTAAAGATGGTGAAAATTGACCAACAAAAAGTGGACCAGCTTAAAAAGCTGTTGGTAGAGATGAATCTATCGTCATCAGGTACACAGGCGGAACTGCTGGTGAGGCTGAGGCAAGCTATGGAGGCTAAGGGAATTAATGTAGAAGAACATGAGGAAGCCGATATACAAGCAGTTGTGCACGCTGAGGAAGAGAGCAAAATAGATTCGAGTGGTCAACTCATGGAATTTATGAAAACCATGATAAAACAGCAGAAACAACAGCTACAAGAAAATGCGTCTCAAGAACATTCGGTTCGCCAAGAACATGTCATCGAAAATCTACAAAGAGGAATTGAGATTAGATTTCAAGAAATTTCCGGAGCTATTAATGACAAAGTCACAGAGCTGAAAGAACATGTGGATGATTTGGATTATCAGCTGAAGGAACATGTAGACAGACATGATGACTTGGAAGAAAAGCTCTAAAAACTACAGCACGAACTCAATCAACTAAAAATAAATGGACCAGCCACATCAGTGATTCGAGATTCAAGCATAATCAAACTAAAGCCACCAACATTTGTCGGAAGCACGCCATTCAATATCTTCAAGTTTCAATTCGAGACAACAGCTTCGAAGAATGAATGGGATGATAGTGACAAGACTGCTGCTTTAATAGTCGTATTAAAAGGTAATGCTTCCGAAGTGTTACAGATGATTCCAGAAAAAGATCGTGGTAGATATCAGTCACTGATGGACACACTCCAGCGGAAATATGGAAATTAATACAAGAGTCAATTACATCGAGTGGAATTGAGATCGCGAGTGCAGCGGAGTAATGAGAGCCAGAGCTGTAAAACAATTGAATCATTACGGAATTCACTCACCCTTAATTCATTCATTTAAAAGCTGCATCAACGAGGCTGCACTCTTTTGCTTCGAATTCATTAAAGAATGACAGACGAACCATTCATCATTCTCAAAAGCTTAAAATTATCACACTTTCCAATTCAGTAGAGAGTGGGAATTGAAAAAGATCAATCCCATTCTTCTAAGGCTTAAAAGTATAATGAATTCATTCAATATTATAACTCTTTTAAACTCTGAAATACTGGAAATATGATATTATTTATTACCATGAAAAGCATAGGTAGAGCAACCACAAAAAATTCCTATTGGCTGCGCGGTATAATGTCAAAATCTGGCTTCTTATAGTATCAAGCTAGTGTGTTTCTTGTTTCCAACTTCTTCTTCTTCTTCTTCTCCCATGTGTTTGTTATTCTTTTATTTACTTTTTCTCCTTCATTGATAAGAACTCTCCCCAATGGCTCTACCTTGTGTTATAATACCATGACAAAACCAATCAGCTGTTATTATTCACTTAAGGTGCGTTTTCATACTTTTCTAAAAAGATCCATCAACAAACTTTGTGAGATTTTGTCAGTATTTGCTGCTCTGAAAAGTCAAATATACACAAAAGTACGAGAACGCAAAACCAGCAAAAGCTTGCAAGTTGTACGGACATCTAATTTCATATGTTTGCACACAAGTTTAGAAGAAAGAAAACGAATGAACTGACCATTAGTTGCTCCCTTGAAACATTCAGAAGGATTCAATCAGGTAACAAACAGAAAAATATTGAAAGGTAAGCGATCAATTTACCCGTAATACGTTTTAGACAACGAGATGGCGATTTCAATATAAAAATAATTCATAAATATATAAAAATGTAAATCGTAAGTTAGTAATTTTAGTTTAATATTTCATTTTTTTAATATTTTATTTTGTACATATATGGAAATTATAAAATAAAGAGAAGTAATAAAAATGCATAGTGGTATTATCAATTTTAGTTAATCTTGCCAAACTACACTATAGAGTTAACTTTGAGCAGCAACAATTTTTCAAAATTTTCATCTGAAAGTGATCCTCCCCGAGGCGAATTAATAATTGTTGCAAAAGAAAACAGTTTATTTAAAAGAAAACAGTCTTTCACAGCAGCTGATGATGGCAAAGGTGTGTTGAATTTAATATATGCTGTTTTTAGTGCTGAATACTTGTTTAATCGTGGGTGCCGTAGCTCAGTGGTTAGTGTGTTCGCCTTCTGATCTGTAGGTCGTGGTTCAATCCCCGGCTGATGCATAACAAATTTAATATCGATAAGATTTTTCTTTCGAATGGTACCCACCTGTCGGCAAGCAATTGGCAATTCTTCCGACAGTAACAACTTGCCATGAAAAAGCTTCTAAAAGAACTCTGTAACAAAGCTCAGAAAAAGTGATGTCACAAGTGTTCTGCCGTTCGGAACCGGTTAAAATAAGTAAGTCCATTCTAATACTGTCCAAATTTAAGACGCACAACAGTAATGGAAGAGAAGCTCGGCCAATGAGCCCTTTGGGGCTTTAAGTGCCACATATTTATTTTTTTTACTTATTTATTTTATTTGTTTAACATTTCCCTGTCCGTATTTGGGTCAGCAATATAATTACTATATTCAAGTTCGACGGAGTTTGATAAAGAATTTAAGCAATTGGCAGATTCATCTGAAAATTTTGGGTAAATAATTTCGAAACAAATGACCTTAAATAAATGTTTATTTAGCTCTTTGGCCGAAGTCAAAGAATTTAGGTCTTTCGCGCGAATTTCCATTGGAGGGAATACTACAGCGTGTGTATTCATTCATGAAAATCCTGCAAACCATGTTGCTAATCTCCATTATTTTCGTATGATCAAATGAAGGATTTAAAGCTTTAACCCATTGTAATTTAACGTCTGGACACAAAGCGGAGGCAACAGTTGCGTCACTAATGTCTTCTATTAGTTCGTAGAAGGACTTAAATCTTCCTCTTAAACTGTCAATCAATTCAGGGACTATTTGGTTGAAATATATCAGTGTACTGTTTTTCATAATTTCATTGTATTTTGTTTGTATTGTTGCAAGCGTAGGCAAAAGGTATCCACAAACCATTTCGTTATCGCCTTGTAGAAAATCTACCGAATCCGCTATCGGCTTTAGCACCAACATATACTCTTCCAAATAGTCGAAGTCGCTGTCGTAGAATTTAGTCAGTTCGAGTAAATCACAAAGCTTATGGATATTGTGTTTATGTGGGCATAATGACTTCACGGAGTCATATAGGGAATTCCATCGGGTTACAACTGGATATTTGAGCTGAGCCCCAAGCACTGTGACTATACATTCCGAACTTTTAGGTCTATTAATCTTGCTCCATAAATTATTGCACTTCGACATTATCTATAAAAAAGTAATTGTATATAAATAGACATTTACTTATAAAAATTAGTACTTACATTCTTATGTTTTTCGTTAATCGCTGTATTTCTCTTAATAATACAAATGAAATCCGTTGATGCTAATAAATTTAGTATGTGAGTAGCACATTTTATATGCCTAGGAAGACAATTTTCATACAAATAGCCTGATATTTCAGTTGATTGTAAATTTTCGAGATCTTCGTCCAGATCGTCCTCGTCAACTGATGTTCCTATATAGCCGATGCCAAATTCCTTGAATGCTTTAACAAAATTGGACCCATTGTTAGTGATTGTAGCTCTTACATTATTGCTGTTCAGACCAAATCTTTCATGTATATTAATTATTATGTCATTGATTTTATCATATGAATGCGTTCCTTTAAAGCGACAGCAGGCCAGAGCCACAGACTTTCGCTCAAAGTTATCGTTGACACGTAAATCCGAAAAAGCTTCTGTGCTTGGCGGACCATATATCTGCGGTAGTGCAAACATATTTTTGTGCTCCGAGTTTCATTTGTATGTTTGCCAACATTGATTGGTAATACTCGTCAATTCGTTTCATTGCAGTCGGTCTACTCATTAGCTTCGCACGAGGATTCAATAGAGTAACAAATTTTCTAAATTTTTCGTTTTCAATGATAGATATTGGGAGCATATTATCAGCAATTAGCGCGATCGTTGCTTTTTGGAAAACACTTTCAAATTGCTTTTTTGTTTTTCCAGTCATGACCTTTAAGTTCTCATACACCTTAAATGCATTTGGATGCTTTACACGCAAGTGGTGTATGAAATTTGATGTAACTTGCACAGTACCCTGCAGTTTTGTATTGCAACAACGCACAAGATTTTCCCCTCTTTTTCTTCTGGTGGTCTGTTGAATCGAGCTACTCATTTAATAAGAAAATTAATACAAATATGATACACCTAATATATAACGAAAAAATTATTGAGCGAACCTTTCAATTACAGAAAAAAATTTGTCATATAAAATAGCGTTTACAACAGCTTGTTGAGGCACGTACTGTACTTCTGGTGACGACTTTAATATTGATGCCTCTGAAATAGGACTATCAAACCAAATATCGGATAGTTCTTTCCATTCTTCAACGATGTGTTGACTTTGCGATGAAGAATTCTCACAATCAAATAAAATTTCACTTTGTTTTGAACACATTTTTAAATTCATACCACAAGATTCACTTTGAAGAAATTAACGGATCATTATATATGTATATATTCATTATATATAAATATGCGTATATTAGGTGTAGTAAAAACAAATCCATTATTTTTGCATTAAATTGAAGGTTTTATTTATTTAAATGGTTCCAAACGATTTTTAGTGCAATGTTTATCTCCTGGGCAACAGAAACAGTGCTTACATGATGGTCAGACTCAATTATTTCCATTATTTTATCGATATTTTCGACAATTGGCCTTCCAGAGTGTGGTGCGAGATACAGATTACTAAATCCATCTATTGGAAAAGTAGAGGATTTCTTTTTATTACACCTAATATATACGTAAAATTCTTGAAGGAGGTTAAACTACCAGGAACAAACATGTTAGTCGTTACTTCTCAATTTATTAAAAAGATTACGTAAAAACAAACAAAAAAATTGTAATACAAAATAAAACTTTTATAAATTTTTGCATTTAATACTTTCTTTATATTGTAACGAGTATCGATAGTTGGTTACTCATCACTATTGTGACTAACACTATTGGCAGCATCGAAACGAATGTCAACAAAAAGAAATAAGAGATAACCAGAACAAGCCAACGAGAAAGAAAGAGAAGAATCTCGATAATGGAAGATTCTGGGGTGTTGCCAACAGAGTATAAATAGAGCCAGTGTTGAGAAGTGACAATCAACCGAATTCCGAACGTGACTGCGCAAACATCTATACAGAGCAAAAGTTGCTAGTACATTAAAGTGTTATTGTAAATAGTTGATTATAAACAGAGTTGATTGTAAATAGAGTTTATTAAATAAATTGTTGCTGTATATAGTTGTATAAAATAAGTGTTGCAGTTATTATTAACAGAATCCAGTGATCGAACAAGGTAATTCAAATAGAATTAAACGCTCACAGAATAAAAACGTAACAATATTTAATATAAACCAATGGCAAACCAGAAATGAAAAATCCAACAACCATACAGATATTTTGTAAACAACAAAACGGGAAGAAGAAGAAAGGCTGTCAGCTTGCTACTGAATGGATATCGCCACTCCCATTCTTTTTATGCTGCAGCCATCTGCGGCTGAATTCATTAAAATTTCAATTCAGTGTGAATTCTTTAGCATTTTCAATTCATGAATTGAAAACGAATAGTACTCATTCATTTTTAACAGCATAAAGAATTCACACACTGAATGCTGGAAAAAAAAATTGCAGCTCTTCAAAATTTAAATAAAAGAATTAAAGTGAAAATGAGTTCACACTTTTACAGCTCTGATGAGAGCCTTCAGGAATTCGCTTCCGATATTGAGCGCTTATGTCATCTAGCGTTCTCCGGTAATTCAGAAGAGTTCGTCGAAATAATAAAAATAGAGTCATTCATAGATGGCATACGTGATGGAGAGACAAAGCGAGCCCTAGTCATGTCACCCAGGAATACATATGCCGACACAGTCAGTACTGCCTTGACGTATGAAGCCGCCAGTTTAATGTGTCGACCAGTGCCAGGAGTACGCCAACTAGAGGGGAAATATCACATCTGGTTGAAGCTGTGCGTCAGGTAGTAAAATCAGTAGTTCAGTCTGAAGCAAGAGCAGGTCGACGAGAAAACAAATTTACTGGAAAGTGCTTCATTTGCGACAAACGAGGGCATATAACGCGTGATTGCAATCAATCGAGTATGAAGCCTAAAGGAAGAACAAGGAATCAACACAAAAATAAATTTGCCGGCAAGTGCTTCATATGCGATCAAAGAGGACACATGGCCCGTAATTGTCGTCTACGACGCAAGCAACAAGGATCGAATTCACCAGGACAACGAAAGGAAGATCGTGATGTCATTCATCGTGGTAAAGCTGATACTCCATATCGTCGTACTTGCACCGTAGATAGTAAACATTGTAGGAAGCCAGAATCACATTGTTAACCTACGACTTACGAATGTATTGTCGGAAGAGTCATGGACCACCGAACGAGTTCAACAAGATCAGCGGATCGACCCAGATCTCGTAAAGGTTATGGAATACAAGGAGCAGGGCATACGTCCAGATTGGCAAGAAATGGCTAATGAGAGTCCAATAGCAAAGGCATACAGGGCGCAGTGGCAAAGCCTGCACTTACGAGACGGATGTTTATTCCGAACATGGGAAAGTGAGGATGGAAAAATCACTTATGATCTTCTAGTGGTACTCAAGGCAAGAATAAATGAAGTGATAGCTGAATATCACAATGCCTCCAGTGGAGGGCATTTGGGAATCACCAAAACCGTCGAGAAAATAAAGAAACGATTTTATTGGGTTGGATGTCATGACCATGTCGCTGATTGGATTCGGAAGTGTAAGCAATGTGCAATGGCCAAAGGTCCCACTAGGAAAAGTCAAGGTAAGATGCGCCAATACACCGTGGGTGCTCCATTCGAGGGAATTGCTATGGACATAGCTGGACCATTTCCAATAAGCAACGCAGGAAACAAGTATGTTCTGGTGGTTATAGATTACTTCAGTAAATGGCCTGAAGTATACCCCATTCCAAATGAAGAAACTAGTACAGTTGCGGATGTATTCGTCAACCAATGGATTACTCGTTTTGGTGTACCGATGGAGTTACACTCAGATCAAGGTCGAAATTTCGAATCAGTTGTATTCCAAGAGATATGCCGTATGCTGGGTATATACAAAACTCGTACAACACCTTTGCATCCACAATCTGATGGCATGGTAGAACGATTTAACCGTATCTTGGAGGAATATTTGAGAAAAGTCGAAGATAAATACCAAAGAGACGGGGATGTACATATACCAATGTTCCTCATGGAATATCGATGCGCACAACATCATACGGCGGCTACTACACCAGCAATTGCAATTTTTGGAAACGAGTTAAGACTGCCAGCTGATTTTAAATTTTGAGTCGTAACACCAACGAGATCATCCGAAGATAATTATACTAGCGAAAAGCGAGAACAGTTGGATGAAGTACATCAGTTCATCAGAGAGCGGTCGCAGATGATAAGCGATAAGATGAAGGACAGGTATGACTTGAATGCAAATTCAAAAGGGTTCTATGAAGAAGAGCTTGTAATGTTTCATAATCCACAACGAAAGAAAGGCCTGTCACCTAAACTACAGACTCATTGGGAAGGACCATATGAGATTATAGCAAAGATAATGACGTAGTGTATCGTATTCAACGTGCCTGGAACAAAAGAGCAAAGTTTAAAGTAGTGCACTTGGAGCGACTTGAGCCATATCGAGGGGAAGAATAATAACTTGTTCGGGACGAACAAGGTTAAGAGGAGGGCAGTGTAACGAGTATCGATAGTTGGTTACTCATCACTATTGTGACTGACACTATTGGCAGCATCGAAACGAATGTCAAGCCAACGAGAAAGGAAGAGAAGAATCTCGATAAAGGAAGATTCTGGGGTGTTGCCAACAGAGTACAAATAGAGCCAGTATTGAGAAGTGAGAATCAATTTGATCCCGAACGTGATTGCGGAAACATCGATACAGAGGCAATAGTTGCAAGTACATTTAAGAGTTATTGTAAATAGTTGATTATAAACAGAGTTGATTATAAATAGAGTTTATTAAATAAATTGTTGCTGTATATAGTTGTATAAGATAAGTGTTGCAGATATCATTAACAGAATCCAGTGATCGCACAAGGTAATTCAAATAGAATTAAACGCGCACAGAATAAAAACGTAACAATATTAACAATAGCATATCCGAAAAATGTTTCTCTCATTTTCCTTATGACAAAACTTGACGTTATGTCTTTGGTTTTAAAAACATCGATCCATTTAGTAAATGAATAATAATAATAGAGTGAGACCGGCCAAATCGGTATTGAGTGAAACCAAATGTTACTGATAGTCTCAGATATCAATAATACTAAGTTAATGAATTTCTTCGAGTTTAGTTTGCTCTGCTTACTATGTGATGGCGCCTTCATTATTAATGGGGGCCCTCCTTGTGGCGACCACAGGGCAACGTCCTTCTGGCACCCGCTGGGAGGAGGGTGAATTGAGTGGCGAAAATCTCCTCGGTTAGAGGTTGTGTGTTGGGTTTGGGACCCTCCACATAAAAAATCCGCCCAGTAAATGATGTAAAAATGCCTCGGAAACGGACTACCCCCTTTGTTGATGACTCCCGCAAACGAAATAAAGACCATGGTTTACGGATATGCACCTAAAATGTCCGGTCCCTTTATACGGAGGGTGCCTCTATCCAGCTGGTTAATGTCTTCGAAAAATACAGAGCTGACATCACCGCTCTCCAGGAAATGCGATGGACGGGACAGGGCTGCTCCAAAAGAGCACCCTGTGATATCAACTACAGTTGCCATGCTGAAAGTCACGAATTAGGATGTAGATTTTTGGTCAGCAAGAGACTACGACATCTTGTCTCACATTTCACGCCTGTGAATGAACGACTGGCCACAATCCGCATCAGGACAAAATTCTTTAACATCAGCCTTATATATGCCCACGATCCGACGGATGAGAAGGACAATGTGACCAAGGAGAACTTCTTTCAGCGCCTCGAAGAAGCTTACGACCGCTGCCCCCGCCACGATATTAAAATCGTGATTGGCGCCTTTAATGCCAGGGTGGGCAAGGAAGGTACCTTTGGTCTAACTGTCGGAAAATTCAGCCTTCACCAGAACACCTCCGATAACGGAATGAGGCTGATCGACTTCGCCGCATCACGAAACATGGTAATTGGTGGTACCAGATTCCAACATCTCGACATCTACTTGATGATACATGCGCACGGTGGACACATATATCCCACTCCATGACTACTGCTGTCGAGGAGGTAATCAGTTGCTACCGGCATCTCAGGAATGGGTGGTATGATCAGAAGTGTCGCGACGCTACCACAGAGAAAGATGCCGCCTACAGAAAATCCCTGCGTGCAGGCGTAACACGAGCTGTTAAAGAGGGGTACAGAGAGAAAAGGAGTGCAGAGAGACGTCTTTTCAGGCGCAAGAAGAGGGAGTTGGGTTGACGCGAGTGTGAGGAGATAGAGATGTGTAAATCCCGGAGCCTCTTTCTGTCATAACAATAGGAATCTGGATACAGTGTCCAGAGTGTACTGAGCCTATGGAGGGAACACTTCTCCACGTTACTGAATGGCGATGCTACGAACAATTCCGCCAGTGGAGGAGATTGCCCGATAACCCCAATTACAGATGCTGGTGTTGATGTTCCACCACGCGATTACTACGAGATTGAAACGCCCATTTTAAGGCTGAAAAACAACAAAGCTGCAGGTGCTGATGGCCTGCCTGCCGAGTTGTTTAAAACCGGAGGCGATGAGCTGCTCGCATGCATGCACCAGCTCATAAGCAGAATATGGTTGGATGAAAGGATGCCTGATGATTGGAGGCTCGGTGTCTCTCTGTCCCGTACATAAAAAGGAGACTCACAATTTGCGCCAACTACCATGGAATAAGTCTCCTGAGCATCGCATACAAAATCTTATCGTACGTATTATGTGACAGATTGAAGCCCATGCTCAACAACCTGATTGAACCTTGTCAGTTTGGACAGCAATAATGTAAGAGCTACAATCACTAACAATGGGTCCAATTTTTTTAAAGCATTCAAGGAATTTGGCATCGGCTATATAGGAACATCAGTTGACAAGGACGATCTGACCGAAGAACTCGAAAACTTACAATCAACTGAAATATCAGGCTATTTGTATGAAAATTGTCTTCCTAGGCATATAAAATGTGCTACTCACATACTAAATTTATTAGCATCAACGGATTTCATTTGTATTATTAAGAGAAATACAGCGATTAACGAAAAACATAAGAATGTAAGTACTAATTTTTATAAGTAAATGTCTATTTATATACAATTACTTTTTTATAGATAATGTCGAAGTGCAATAATTTATGGAGCAAGATTAATAGACCTAAAAGTTCGGAATGTATAGTCACAGTGCTTGGGGCTCAGCTCAAATATCCAGTTGTAACCCGATGGAATTCCCTATATGACTCCGTGAAGTCATTATGCCCACATAAACACAATATCCATAAGCTTTGTGATTTACTCGAACTGACTAAATTCTACGACAGCGACTTCGACTATTTGGAAGAGTATATGTTGGTGCTAAAGCCGATAGCGGATTCGGTAGATTTTCTACAAGGCGATAACGAAATGGTTTATGGATACCTTTTGCCTACGCTTGCAACAATACAAACAAAATACAATGAAATTATGAAAAACAGTACACTGATATATTTCAACCAAATAGTCCCTGAATTGATTGACAGTTTAAGAGGAAGATTTAAGTCCTTCTACGAACTAATAGAAGACATTAGTGACGCAACTGTTGCCTCCGCTTTGTGTCCAGACGTTAAATTACAATGGGTTAAAGCTTTAAATCCTTCATTTGATCATACGAAAATAATGGAGATTAGCAACATGGTTTGCAGGATTTTCATGAATGAATACACACGCTGTAGTATTCCCTCCAATGGAAATTCGCGCGAAAGACCTAAATTCTTTGACTTCGGCCAAAGAGCTAAATAAACATTTATTTAAGGTCATTTGTTTCGAAATTATTTACCCAAAATTTTCAGATGAATCTGCCAATTGCTTAAATTCTTTATCAAACTCCGTCGAACTTGAATATAGTAATTATATTGCTGACCCAAATACGGACAGGGAAATGTTAAACAAATAAAATAAATAAGTAAAAAAAATAAATATGTGGCACTTAAAGCCCCAAAGGGCTCATTGGCCGAGCTTCTCTTCCATTACTGTTGTGCGTCTTAAATTTGGACAGTATTAGAATGGACTTACTTATTTTAACCGGTTCCGAACGGCAGAACACTTGTGACATCACTTTTTCTGAGCTTTGTCACAGAGTTCTTTTAGAAGCTTTTTCATGGCAAGTTGTTACTGTCGGAAGAATTGCCAATTGCTTGCCGACAGGTGGGTACCATTCGAAAGAAAAATCTTATCGATATTAAATTTGTTATGCATCAGCCGGGGATTGAACCACGACCTACAGATCAGAAGGCGAACACACTAACCACTGAGCTACGGCACCCACGATTAAACAAGTATTCAGCACTAAAAACAGCATATATTAAATTCAACACACCTTTGCCATCATCAGCTGCTGTGAAAGACTGCTTTCTTTTGCAACAATTATTAATTCGCCTCGGGGAGGATCACTTTCAGATGAAAATTTTGAAAAATTGTTGCTGCTCAAAGTTAACTCTATAGTGTAGTTTGGCAAGATTAACTAAAATTGATAATACCACTATGCATTTTTATTACTTCTCTTTATTTTATAATTTCCATATATGTACAAAATAAAATATTAAAAAAATGAAATATTAAACTAAAATTACTAACTTACGATTTACATTTTTATATATTTATGAATTATTTTTATATTGAAATCGCCATCTCGTTGTCTAAAACGTATTACGGTTTTGCGTTCTCGTACTTTTGTGTATATTTGACTTTTCAGAGCAGCAAATACTGACAAAATCTCACAAAGTTTGTTGATGGATCTTTTTAGAAAAGTATGAAAACGCACCTTAAGTGAATAATAACAGCTGATTGGTTTTGTCATGGTATTATAACACAAGGTAGAGCCATTGGGGAGAGTTCTTATCAATGAAGGAGAAAAAGTAAATAAAAGAATAACAAACACATGGGAGAAGAAGAAGAAGAAGAAGTTGGAAACAAGAAACACACTAGCTTGATACTATAAGAAGCCAGATTTTGACATTATACCGCGCAGCCAATAGGAATTTTTTGTGGTTGCTCTACCTATGCTTTTCATGGTAATAAATAATATCATATTTCCAGTATTTCAGAGTTTAAAAGAGTTATAATATTGAATGAATTCATTATACTTTTAAGCCTTAGAAGAATGGGATTGATCTTTTTCAATTCCCACTCTCTACTGAATTGGAAAGTGTGATAATTTTAAGCTTTTGAGAATGATGAATGGTTCGTCTGTCATTCTTTAATGAATTCGAAGCAAAAGAGTGCAGCCTCGTTGATGCAGCTTTTAAATGAATGAATTAAGGGTGAGTGAATTCCGTAATGATTCAATTGTTTTACAGCTCTGGCTCTCATTACTCCGCTGCACTCGCGATCTCAATTCCACTCGATGTAATTGACTCTTGTATTAATTTCCATATTTCCGCTGGAGTGTGTCCATCAGTGACTGATATCTACCACGATCTTTTTCTGGAATCATCTGTAACACTTCGGAAGCATTACCTTTTAATACGACTATTAAAGCAGCAGTCTTGTCACTATCATCCCATTCATTCTTCGAAGCTGTTGTCTCGAATTGAAACTTGAAGATATTGAATGGCGTGCTTCCGACAAATGTTGGTGGCTTTAGTTTGATTATGCTTGAATCTCGAATCACTGATGTGGCTGGTCCATTTATTTTTAGTTGATTGAGTTCGTGCTGTAGTTTTTAGAGCTTTTCTTCCAAGTCATCATGTCTGTCTACATGTTCCTTCAGCTGATAATCCAAATCATCCACATGTTCTTTCAGCTCTGTGACTTTGTCATTAATAGCTCCGGAAATTTCTTGAAATCTAATCTCAATTCCTCTTTGTAGATTTTCGATGACATGTTCTTGGCGAACCGAATGTTCTTGAGACGCATTTTCTTGTAGCTGTTGTTTCTGCTGTTTTATCATGGTTTTCATAAATTCCATGAGTTGACCACTCGAATCTATTTTGCTCTCTTCCTCAGCGTGCACAACTGCTTGTATATCGGCTTCCTCATGTTCTTCTACATTAATTCCCTTAGCCTCCATAGCTTGCCTCAGCCTCACCAGCAGTTCCGCCTGTGTACCTGATGACGATAGATTCATCTCTACCAACAGCTTTTTAAGCTGGTCCACTTTTTGTTGGTCAATTTTCACCATCTTTACAGAATCCCACTTCTGACACCAATTGTTAAGTTTTTATTCTGTGAGCGTTTAATTCTATTTGAATTACCTTGTTCGATCACTGGATTCTGATATTTATAACTGCAACACTTATCTTATACAACTATATACAGCAACAATTTATCTAATAATCTCCATTTACAATCAACTCTGCTCACAATCAACTATTTACAATAACAAATCAAATTGATCAAATTGATTCTCACTTCTCAACACTGGCTCTATTTATACTCTGTTGGCAACACCCCAGAATCTTCCTTTATCGAGATTCTTCTCTTTCTTTCTCGTTGAGTTGTTCTGGTTATCTCTTATTTCTTTTTGTTGACATTCGTTTCGATGCTGCCATAGTGTCAGTCACAATAGTGATGAGTAACCAACTATCGATACTTATTACAGTATTCTTGTTACCGATTGTAGACGCCAATCCACTTCAGAAGAATTTAAAATCGATTAAGCAGAACTCTTCGTAAAAATTTAAAGAAATCACCATAGAGAAATCTAGAAGAAAACTATCCTGATTTTGACGTAATCCTAAACAGATTTTGTTTTTTTATATTATCCATAGACATAATTTGGAGACCGTGACACGTGGTGTGTTCCTACAATATTAAAAATTAATAATGAAAAGAAAAAGAGGCATTGCATTGTAGCAGCAAAAATATTCTACATATATTACGTTTGTCGGTTCGCTGACACCAACTTTTTTGCAACTGGATAAATTCTAGCGATGGGTCTTACGGTGAACGAGGGCAAGACGAAGTATCTAGTGTCAACAAACAAAGAGTCCCGGTGTATTGGACAGCACGTCGCTGTTGACAACTACGAATTTGAAGTAGTAAGGGACTTCGTCTATCTTGGAACCAGCATCAACAACTGTAATGACGTCAGCCTGGAGATCATGCAAAGGATAACTCTTGCTAACAGGTGTTACTTTGGGCTGAGTAAGCAATTGAGAAGTCAAGCCCTCTCTCGAAGAACGAAAACTACACCCTACAAGTCTCTCATCATGCCTGTCCTAACATATGGCGCTGAAGCCTGGACAATTTCCACCTAGGATGAGCAAATGCTTGGAGTTTTCGAGAGAAAAGTCCTACTCAAGATTTTTGGACCTATTTGCGTTGGTGGCGAGTACCGAATAAGGTACAACAATGAGCTGTACGAGCTGTATGCCGATATTGACATAGTAAAGCGCATCAATATCCAGCGGCTGCGCTGGCTAGGTCATGTTGAGCGAATGGAAGAACACGCTCCAGCTAAGAAGGTGTTATATTCGGAGTCCGCTGGAGGACGACGCAGAAGAGGAAGACCTAACCTCCGGTGGAAAGACAAGGTACTGGAGAACCTGACGGCGCTTGGAATTTCTAACTGGCGCCAGCTAGCAAAGAACAGAGATGGCTGGCGAAGCATGTTATTTTCGGCCTAAATCGATATTCGGTTGTTATGGCTACATAAGTAAGTAAGTAATGTGCTTGGGAAATATTAACAACACGTCAAATTATTGTAAATGTAAACAAAAATACGCAAAATAAAGCAAATGCAAATATAAATTTATTTTAAATAAAAGAATATATTTACCACAGATTCCGCAGAATTGCTCCTTTTTTGTTTTTATTTCGTTTATAAATTTCACGTTTATAAATTTCAACAAGAACAACAAGTTGGGTACAGTATGTGTACCCAATTTTTTCTTTTTTTTTCTTCATTATTGGTACTAATTTCTCTACATTCTCGCGTTCCAACATTTTGCTCGTTTTATGGATAAGTGGAACATACGGAAAGAATAAGAAGAATAACACTCAGTTGGACAATCCGTATCTGAGTCATGTCTTCTAAATAGAGAACGTTCAATTTTAATTGACAGTATTACTCTTATGAAAGGCTATGTTGCATTAGATGGTGATCAGGACGATTTAACTAACAAACTTCAAATGATTAGTGAATGTTCCATCACAATTTGAGTATTTGAATACACATGACACAAGCAGAAGTAAAGTACAAAAGCTATTCATCATTGCTAAAGCTAAAAATTTGTTTTTGCTGCATCGTGTCCGCATAATAAGCGATTACCGTAGTTGAAACTGCCCTGTTTAATGGACAATATCAGGATCAAGATTATAAAAATTTTTTTCGCACATTTGAGAATATTGTTAATGACTATGCCACAATTCCAGTTGTTGAAAAATTCACTTATCTACTAAATTGTATTTCTGGACCAGCGTTAGCTGTTGTTCAACCTTGTCAAATTAGTGAAGAAAATTACTCTAATGCTGCAACTAACCACCGACGTAAAAACGTAGAACGTGTCAGCTGACACGACCTATCTTATGGGAACGTCGTGTTAACGAAAACTCACCATCGTATGACGGTGACGTAGACGTTGCTCGTAGCGGAGAGAATCAATGCAATTTTGTATGTTCTTACTTACGGGCTGTACGTACGTACGCTACGTCGGTGGCTAGTTGCAGCATAAGGCTTCACATTGCTTACAAAAACGTCACGATAGTAATGTTTTAATTTTTATCGTCTACATAACATCACTCTATAGGTTACCCATTATGTCAAAAAACGATCCGGACCAACTACAAAATTTAATCGACACTGCCGTTCGTCAACATTATTGTCATTGGGATCAGAGATGGATGTTATGAATTCAATATTAATTCATATTGTATTTCAATGCTAGATTCAGTTTCAAAGGAAGCAACGAGAAGCAAAATTATAAATCTTCACAAACATGGGATCACTGCTAGGACATTTTGAGTCATCGTTGTCAGCTGTTAGAAAGTCGAGTAAAAGCGATGGATACAAGTGAAAGGCATCATAAAACTAAATAAAATGGCATCGAAACAAAGCCGCAAATACTTTCGCCAACGTATGATCAAATTGTTATTATTGCAACAAAACGGAACACTCAATGGGAAACTGTTCTTTATTCTTATTGCTACCAGTACCGCAGCGGTTCGACTTCGTACAAAGGTCATCACTTTGCGTAATTTTTCTACGTAAAGGCAACATTGTGTCTAAATGCCCCTCGAAATTCAAATGGCGTGTGTGTAAGTCATTGTATCATACACTTTTAGATTTACTTGCTGTTCAAAGTTCTTTATTGGGTCAAGTACCTTTGCCAAAGCAAACATCAGAACCATACAAAACAATTTCATTAGTCATACGAACTTACAAAAGATAAATAACGCCAACAGCAGAGGATCTCATTAAAACTAAACTTGGCTTCTTTCAACCTGTGTATGGTCTTGTAGATTCGTGTTCTGAAATCAACTTTATAACAGAAGAGGCAGCAAAATTCTTGCAATTAGATTGGCAACAAATGAATCAAGAAATATGTGGAATAAAAGATATACACACTCTAATCTCACTGATTTCTACAATTAAATCCCGATTTACTGACTTTGAATGGACGTCTACAACATGAACCACCCTGAACAACCTGACCAATATATTTGAGCAATAGAATTATGCATTCCAGAAAGCTTACTGCTTGCTGATCCTCTCTTGCATCAGTTACATCACTGAAATCTTTTTTGAGTTGCTGCGTGATGGAAAACTTTTATTGGGAAAAGGATTGCCTTCCTTAATAAATACCGAGTCTGGATGGGTAGTTGGAGGCACATTCGATTCTAAGATTGGTTCGAGATCTTTATTTTTCAACGTAGTGGCAAGAACGAAGATAATTTCGTCAATAATATTACAGTAAATTCTGATGGTCGTCGAAACGTCGACACTTTCTGGACCTCGACAAATTTTCAAACCATTACAAATCCTTGAAACAAATGTACATCGATTTCATGAACAAAACAGAACAACCAAGCTACATGTACTTTTCGAGGCATCTGCTCGCACAATTTCTAATTGTTCACTAAATGATATACTCATGGTAGGAGCCTTAATTCAACAGGATCTAATAATTTCACCATTATCATTTGAATTAAATCGCTATAGACAATTTGTCGTTGTGAGCATGATCGACAATACCGGCTCATTCTATGGAGACAAAAGGTAAGGTATAGCAGATCTTTTTCGTAATATGTATCTACTAGGTGTCAATTTTGCAAGAAGAGCTTTATATGAACGTATAAAGGAGCTTCAAAAGAAGAGAAGTGAAATTACTAGCATATTAACATGCGCAGGTCTACATTTAACAAAGTGGAACTCGAATTGTACACAAATTTTCAATAATATCGCAGAAGAAATTTCGATTGAAATTAATGAGGAGGAAATCACAATTCTCGGAATGGCTTAGAGACCACATTCTGATACATTTTGCTCATTTTTCTCTTCTTTCAAATAACAATCAAACGAGCGATTTTGTCTACCGTTTTCAGGATTTTTGATTTGTTAGGCCTTCTCAAATCCAATCACGATTAGATTCAAAATTTTGGTTTGAAGACGAATCCGAGAGTGCATATTGATCTATGTACGTATATATTACAAGGAGGCTTATAAATCTATTCTATTAATCGCCAAATCTAAAGTGCCCTATCAAGGCTTTAACCATTCTAAGGTCAGGACTATACGTCGCTCTACTTCCAAACAGAACATGGACAAATTCAAACACAAAGTGGTCAAGTATGTGAAAAACATTTATTTCTCACTGATTCCAAAGTCGTTCTTCAGTGGCTGAAAACTCATTCCTCGACCCTCAATTGTTTTGTATCCAACCGTGTCGCAGAGTTGCCATAAACAAGTAGAGGTATTAATTGGAAACACGTTCTTTCTCAAAAGAATCCAGCGTATATATCAGTGCAGTGCAGTGCATCAAAACTGTCCAAAACAATGTGGTTCTTTGGTCCAGAATTTTTATCGTTCGATTTTACTCTTTGGCCTATTACAGTATTATTCACAGTATTTTTAAATCATTTATATCATTACGTATAAGTCCTCCAAACAGCAATCTAAGTGCATCAGACATCATTCACATTGGAACCAAATAATTAGATAAGTTTTTGGAGAATCATCGCCGCAATTCAACAATTATACTATGCTGAAGAAATAAACTTTTGCAAAATGGAAAATTCATCAAACCAGGCCTTCAAACTCTTTCACCGTTTTTAGATGAAATAAAATTCTACAAAGTTTTAATCTATTTACTGAGAGTCGGAGGACAGCTGTGTAACACCGAATTTTCATACGACACTAAGTATCCAGCTCTTCTGGCAAAAGAAAGACGATTTATAGATTTATACATCGAACACCTTCATCGTAAGCATCTTAATGTGGGTCCAAATACTTTAATTGGCTTGTTGTATCAAATGATGTGGGTAATCAATGTCAGAGAAATATTTCGTAAACTTGTACGAAAGTGCGGCCACTGCTTTCATTACAAACAAAGTATATTAAGGCAAATTAAGGGAAACTTGCCCGCTGATCGCGTGAAGTTCAAGGACCATTCTTCATATGAGGCGTGAACTTCTGCGGTCCCTTCTTTACTTCATATCGTATTCGTTGTAAATCTCCATACAAGTCATACGTACCCATTTCCGTATGTTTGGCTCCAAAAACAATACATGCGAACTTAGTATCAAATTAATCAACTAATAAAAAAAATAAATATGTGGCACTTAACGCCCCGAAGGGCTCTTTGGCCGTATTTCACTGACATTACTGTTGTGTTTGTTAAATTTTAGACAGTATTAGATGGGATTTATTTATTTTAGCCGGTTCCGAACGGCAGAACATTTATGAAATCACTTTTTGTGATCTTTTGTCACAGAGTTCTTTTAGAAGCTTTTCATGGTAAGTTGTTACTGCAGGAAGAATTGCCAATTGCTTGCCGACAGGTGGGTACCGTATATGTAGATACACATATATGTAGATGTATATATATATACATATATATATATATACATCTACAGTATCTATAGTGTGTTTGCCTTCTGATCTGTAGGTCGTGGTTCAATCCCCGGCTGAAGCATAACAAATTTAATATCGAAAAGATTTTTCTTTCGAACGATATATATATGTATGTATATATATATATATATATATATATATATATATATATATATATATATATATATATATATATAATTATATATATATATATGTATACTATGCTCGAATATGCGGAGTGGAATATGCCACTTCGGTGGGTGTTTCAACATGACAATGACCCAAAACACTCATCAAAGTTGGTCAAAGAGTGGTTATCTATTAATGGGAAACTTACTCGAAAACCTTATCGAATCTATGCCCAAAAGATGTGCAGAAGTTATAAAAAATAAAGGACACCACACCAAATATTAAAAGTTGCTTAAGTTTCGAACAGGCTGATATTGAATAAATTTGTTTTTGTTTTTTTTATTATTTTCTGAAAGTTGCAATTAAATTTTTGATATTCTTTTTATAATGTAGGAATATTATATAATAAAAAATATTTTGTTTTTTTTTTGGTAAATTGACTAAAAGAATATGTGAGCATTTGTTTCATACGTAAGGAAAAGTTGCTTAGGTTTCGAACAATACTGTATATATATATATATATATATATATATATATATATATATATATGTATATTTATATATATATATATATATATTTATATATATATATATATATATATATATATATATATATATATATATATATATATATACATATATACATTTAGTTAATTAGTGGAGGATTAAATATTTTTGTAACAGTAGTTAAGTAATGTTAATTAAGGCGAATGGAATACCTTCGAACATAAAACGTTAAGGGGGGTAAGGGATAAGCAGATTCGGAAAATCGATTTTTTTCTTTTTCATTTTCCAAGACAACGAGATTGCTGCCGGGAACATACTTTATGGACCTGGGATCGATAATTCAGTGTAAGTTCCAAAAAAGTTTTTTTTCTTACTTTTTGAGAAAAAAAATACTTCAAACGTGTTTTTCTGAAAACCAATATTTCGAAGTCCGTGAACAAAAATCTACTCTACCGATTCTTTTCAAAATCTAAACATACTTTCTTGGTATAAAATGCCTCCCCCTCCCGTTATGTACATTTTCCATTTTCATATTAAGGTAGCTTGTCACCTAAAAAATAGCGGAAATTTTAGCGAAAATCGCGTTTTTTGCTTAAATATGCCACGAACTGTTGAAAAACGAAAATAATAACTCAACACCGATGAAGGGGGGAGAATTAACTCATAATTTATGTAAATTTAACAACATTTTTGATATCAGATAATTCTACGCCGAGTTATCGTGTTCACCGAACAACGTGTTTTTCAAAAGACGTTTTGGGAAATGCTCTGTCACCGGCTTATTTTTCAATATTTAATTACGGAAATTTAACTCAATATTCTCTAGATGATGCTTTATAATTAAAAAAGAGTTTGAATAAATTTGCTTAAGCTGTATCTCCGTAAAAAAACGGCGAAAAATGTGTTTTTTATTTCAAATTATTCCTTACTCCCCCTTTAAGAGGGCCACCTTTTCACTCAAAACCAAAAATGTTTTTAGATACACTGGAAACAGTTAAGAATGAGCATTTTCAGACGTTAACCAATCGCAACTTCACATAATCAATTTGATTCCGTATGTCACATATACAGTGGCTCACAGCTTATTTCGTACAGTGTATATATTTTTATGTACATGGCTGTAACATCGAAACTAAAAACCTTATCGATAAGTTTTGAATGTAGATGTCTGTGTATGTGTTTAGTAAACCTAATAAGAAAACGGGGAACCCCAAAAATTTTTCTTTTTGTTATGCAAGAGAGAAAAACTATTGATCAGCTGATTTTCAGCTCACATCTTATTTCGTACACAAACTTCAATGTAAGTAAGTTTCATTCTGCCGCGCAGTTACAAAGTTTTTTTGAATTGTATGAGTTTTTGGACCTTTTTAACTATTATAACAATTTTTATTATTATTATTTTAAATAGTTAAAGTGCTGTAAATTAAACATTTAGCTTTATGGGTCATCGTACAACGATGGAACAGCGTAAACTGGTAATTAACCATTTTAGGAAAGGTCAGAGTGTGCGAAAAATTGCTGAAATGACAAATTTAAGTGCCTCAACTGTCCAATACATCATTCAACGCTTCGTTCGCGAAAATCGGTTGGAGAACAAGGGCAGAGAAGCACCTAATAAGATTTTCAACGCATCAGACGAGCGTTATATTGTACGAAAAATTAAGAAAAATCCAAAGTTATCCGCTCCGAAGTTGGCTGCAGAGGTTCAGCGTGAAATAGGAAAATCATCCAGTGCTGAAACTGTCCGACGTGTGCTGCGCAATCATGACTTGAACGGTCGAGTAGCCCGAAAGAAACCATTCATTTCGAAAATGAATATACAACGCCGACTTGACTTCGCCAAAGAGCATATTATTAATACTCCTGCGTTCTGGAATACCGTTATTTTCGCGGATGAGTCTAAGTTTAATATTTTTGGCTCGGACGGAATGTCATATGTTTGGCGTAAAGCTAATACCGAGCTAAACAAGGAGAACCTTAAGCCCACAGTGAAGCATGGTGGCGGTAGCGTGATGGTTTGGGCCTGTATGTCAGCAGCCGGAGTAGGTGAATTGGTTTTTATTGAGGGAACAATGGACAAAATGAAGTACCTCGAGATTCTGAAAAACAATTTACTTCAAAGTGCAGACAAACTGGGTTTGCGGGAAGAATTTCGGTATTACCAAGATAATGACCCAAAACATAAATCTGGGATTGTGCAATCTTGGCTTATTTGAACTGCTCACACTGTCTCCACCACCACAGTCACCTGACATGAATGTGATTGAAAATCTTTAGTCTATTTTGGACAATAAAATAAGAACACACAAGATTTCTAATAAGCAAGACCTAAAGAAGGTACTGATGGAGGAATGGAAAAAAATCACACCAGACATCACTCAAAAATTGGTGGATTCAATGCCAAGTAGACTCCAGGCTGTCATTAACGCTAAGGGATGTCATACTAAATATTAAAATCAACTTACTTTGTTTTTAGTTTGAACTTAAAGAGACTGTACGAAATAAGCTGTGACATGAATTTTCCTATTTTTTTCTTATTTTATTTTTTTATAGTGTCAAACACTAAAATTTTGAAAAAGTAAATTTTGGAAAATAAAAAACAAACCTTCCTTTCAAAAATGGCATTTATATTTTGTTCAAATTTTTGCTATATTAGGAATTACGACTGCAGCAATATTTAAACTGTCACTGTACGAAATAAGCTGGGAGCCACTGTATAAATACTTTCATATGCATGAATCCGACGATGAAGATTCAATATTGAAATTATATAGGATAATTCCAAATTATATTTATACAAGAATATGCGAAATTCAGGATATGTAATACTTTGGTTACTTTTTGATCAGAAATTAATTAATATCAAAATTTTATTAAAAATATGCAGGCAATAAGAATTAATTAAATTATCATGGAATATGATTCTTTATTAAAATTAAATTTGTTTACAATAATTAATTCTTATCAAAATGTTTAGCTATCAGGTGAATTTCTATAAGAAAGCATTCCTTATTTGCCTACTACAAACAATCAACTCGATCATCTGTTCGATTTTAATTGCTCTCATTTTTTCGTTTCTTACATATTTTACTACGTAAATCTCATCTAGGTCTGCGTATTTGTTGTTGCTTTTGAGCAACAAGGCGGCTCGAATTACATGGTGAAATACCTGACAAATCGTATAGAAGATACTGAAACAACCAGAGATTCTAGATTTATTTTTCCAAGATACCGCGGGTCTGAAATTTATTTAAACTCCGTGTATTTCCACTGGTAAAATTAAAATTAAAATCTTCAATTACAATATATTAAAAAAATTATTTTTTGATGGATAGAAATTTGTTCGACACAAATTGTATAGCAAAAATAGAAATTTGTCTCGAAAACGAAGGGTTTAAAATTATTTTAACTCCCCGGGTTCGAGAAATAAGTATGTTTATTCATACAAAAGTAATATTTTAAAATAAAATTTAAAAAAATATATATCTGCATATTTCGCCATGCAAGTTCGAGCCGCCTTGTTGCGCATGAATGTTTTGTATTGTTTTGTATTGTATTGTATTTGACAAAATAGAACATCAGAAAATTGTTGAGTATTTTCCTTCCTCATGAAACGAGAGCAAAAGCAACAACAAATATGCAGGCGTATATGAGTGTGTGAACCAATGCGAGTGAAATCGACGAAAGACGAACTATATATATGTGTTTGCTGTTGAACAAGCGGAAAATTACAAAATCTTGAAAAATAACAAAAATTCAATCGCATGATTGCTATGTTGCTGATTCTCAACTGTTTCCAGTGTATCTAAAACCATTTTTGTTCGTTTAACTCAATTTAATCCCGATTAATCAGAAGATGTCGAACGTCAAGTGGTTTAAAGCTGTTGTGGAGGAAATCCACACATTTGACCGGTATTTCCAAACCCTCATTGCTGATACCCACAGCACTTTCTCGCTGGAAATCCAGAGAAAGGAATTCGAGACCATGTGGAATAATTGCAGAAAAACGTGGGAATCGATAATTTCTGCGGAGGAAGAAATAGATGGAATCGAAAAGGTAAAGGAAGCATATCGAGAGTGCCAGGTGGCTTATACTCGGTGGCTCGCTAGATTAACTCCCATCTCCATGATCTGACCGTTACAGTGCCTTCTCCAATCGCTGCCCATACTACAACTACTCACAATTCCCCGATTTATAATATTAGCATGCCTTCCCTCCATTCAGTTGCATCCATGCGATAAAGCATGTTTCTCAGGCGATATGTGTAATGGCCAAATTTTCGCGACTTGTTTACGGCCTTACACCGCAATAACATCCGGCTGTTGCCAGTGGAAAAATTATACCACTTGCTTCAGAAAACCCGAGGGGAAATACATAGCATGATTCAGTCGTCTCCCTTGACTAATGATGGCTTCGCCCTAGCTTGGCACAATCTCGAGGAGAGATATGATAATAAGAGAATTCTCGTATATTTACAGTTGAAAGCTGTTTTCTCCTTGTCCTCCTTACCAAGTTCCACTTGCCAGTAGTCACTTTGCACATCAAGAGTTGAGAACAATTTCGCACCAGATAGCATGTCAAGAGTGTCATCGATGCAGTGGATAGCTGTGTTTTTTCGTGATATCATTTAGCTTTCTGTAATCCACACAGAATCGAGTACTACCGTCCTTCTTCTTTACCAGCACAACTGGTGAACTCCATCGACTCACTGATGGTTCAATAACACCTTGTTTCTGTGTATCGGTAATCAGATTAATGGCTTCTTCTCTTTTGGCCAATGGAACTCGTCGTGGTACTTGACGAATTGGTCTAGAATCACCGGTGTCAATGTGATGTTTAACGATGCTTGTTCGTCCTCCAGTTTTTCCATTAAAGGAAAAGATTGAGGTGTACTTCTCCAATAATTGATAAGCCCTTTCTTTTTGCTGGTAGGTAAGCACACCTACCCATTCTTCCATCTGCGCTTTTAATTCCGCTCTAACAGTTCCTGATCATCCACCTCCTATCGACGAACCCTTTCCGCGGTCTACCACGGCAGTAACTTACTGGCAATGACCAATCACCATTCCTCTCTTCACAACTGTAGATGTATTAGTTGGATTTAATATTCGCCCCGGCACTATTCCATTTTCTTTAGGTTCCACTAACGTCCTACCAAATATGATGTTTTTATTCGTTATTTCTTTATCCGCTTCCACTACCTTCCATTTGCCTGTCCGATCATCCACATTCATATGTGTCCAAATCACCGCTTCTGATTTTGCTTAAAACCTCCTGACGTTGACATGCCAGTATTCGTTTGGTATTCACACTACGCTTGTAACCAATGTTCAATAGTAACTCGACATTTGCGTAGTATCCGTTGATTTAAATCTAACGTAAAAATATTATCAATCATAAAATAAACACCAAATATTACGTCATCTATGATGTCGGCCAGAATGAATTCATATTCCCACGTGCAATTTTCAATAGATGCTCGCTTCTTTATCTTATCCAGAATTTGTGCATCCTCACCCGTTGCTGTACGCAATTTTATTCCCATTAAAGGCTCAAACCTCTTTACCAAATCGCTTTTGATTATAGAATGTGATGCACCAGTATCCAGGGTTAACATGAATTTCATATTGTCCAATTTACCATCAATAGTCAAGTTGCTTGGCACACGATATAGTTGTGAAATGTGAATGATGGTGCAACCCATAATAGGAGTCTGTTCACGCCCAGCTGAACTGACTCGATTTAGTTTAACGATGGATTTGTGGTAGTGGAGCGATCGCTGTCCACCTTATTCTCCTTTTTTTATCTTCCTGGAGAACTCGATCTTGATCGTTTTCATAGTAGATGGCAGTCACGCGCCATGTGTCCTGGTTTGTCGCAAATAAAGCACTTAACAGTCCTTCAGGCTGCACTACGGACTTGACTGCCTGACACACTGCTTCAACCAGATCTGATGTTTCTGTTTCTAGTTGGCGTACCCGTGGCATTGGTCGACACATCAAACTGGCGGCTTCAAACGTCAAGGCACTACTGACTGTTTCGGCATATGTATTCCACGGTGACATGACCAGGGCACGCTTTGTCTCTACATCATGCCATGAATGCCTCTATTTTTATTTTTTCGACGAACTCTTCCGAATTACCGGAGAACGCTAGATGACATAAGCGCTCAATATCGGAAGCGAAATCCTGAAGGCACTCGTTGCTCCGTTGCACTCGCGATCCTAATTCCACTCTATGCAATTGACTCTTACATTCATTTCCATATTTTCGCTGGAGTGTGTGATTGATAGCTACCACGATCATTCTCTGGAACCATTTGAAAGACTTCTGACTCATTACCCTTTAATTCCACTATTAAAGCAGCGATATTGTCACTATCATCCCATTGATTCTTCGAAGCTGTTGTCTCGAACTGAAGCTTGAAAATGTTGAATGATATGGTGGCTTTAGTTTAATTGTACTTAAATCTCTAATCACTGATACGGCTGGTCCATTTATTTTTAGTTGGTTGAGATCGTGCTGTAATTTCTCGAACTTATCTTCCAAATCATCTGCATGTTCCTTCAGATCTGTGACCTTTTCATAAATGGCTCCGGAAAATTTCTGAAATCTAATCTCAATTCCTTTTTGTAGATTTTTGATGACGTGTTCATGGCGAGCCGAATGTTCTTGAATTTCCATACGCAATTTAGCCGAATGTTCTTTAAACTTGGAGTCAATTGTTTTCTGGAATTCTCCAATAGCACTTTCTTGGCATGCCGAATGTTCTTGTAACTTCGCATTAATTTCTTGCAGTTGCTGCTGCTGTTGTTGCATCATGGATTTCATGAATTCCATGAGTTGACCACTCGAATCTTCCTCTGCGTGTACGACTGCATGTATCTCGGCTTCCTCAAAAAACTCATGTTTTTCTACATTAATACTTTAGCCTCCATGACTTGCCTTAGCCTCACCAGCAGTTCTGCTTTTGTACCTGATGACGATTCCTCTCTGACAACTGGTTTTTCAGTTGGTCCACTTTTAGTTGGTCAATATTCACCATCTTTACAGAATCCCACTTCTGACACCAATTCTTACATTTTTATTCTGTGAGCGTTTAATTCTATTTGAATTACCTTGTTCGATCACTGGATTCTGATATTTATAACTGCAACACTTATTTTATACAACTATATACAGCAACAATTTATTTAATAAACTCTATTTACAATAACACTTTAATGAACTTGCAAATTTTGGCTCTGATACTGTACCAATGTTAGCGCAATCACGTTTGGGATTCAATTGATTTCATTTGTCAACAACTGGCTCTATTTATATTCTGTGGCAACACTCCAGAATCTTCCTTTATCGAGATTCTTCTGTTTCTTTCTCGTTGGCTTGGTCTGGTTATCGCCTATTTCTTTTTGTTGATGTTCGGTTCGATGATGCCTGTTGTGTCCTTCTTTCGACTCTTCTTAGATATCTTAATTTCTAGGACTTACCCCTTTTATTTCTTCTTCTGCTTTCCGTAATTCTTTCACGCACAACACAATTGTTTTTTTTTATTTAACAGTATATATATATATATATATATATATATATATATATATATATATATATATATATATATATATATATATATATATATATATATATATATATTTCTTGCAGAAGGTAGTTTTAATTTTAACAATATGTTATTTTCTTCAACAAAGTTGTTTTCTTTAAATATTTCCTTTTCACAATTTATATATATTCTTTCCACAATTTGACTTTATCAAGGATGTTGTACCCTTCAAAATATGATTACTACTTTCACTTCACCCTTACTCGTTCTTCGAGTCATCTACTTATCTTACGTAACTAGATTCACTAACTCTCTAACTGCTTATTTCTCAGCCTTCCTCTAGTTTATATAGCCTCAAATATATCACACAACTTATAATTTAACCCCGTTTTTGAATAAAAGAATTTCAGAAGAATTTGCAATTTCTTACATGGGTCGATTCATTGCAATTTCTTCATTAGGTCATAATTATAACTTATTTGCAGTAGGTCATCATTATTATTAATACTTCATGCGTTCAATGATATGTATGCCTGGTTGTTGCTTATTTCGTTTTTCTTTTTGGCTTTTGTTTCTTTTCACTGTGTATGGTTGTTGAATTATTTCATAATCATATAGCGAGGTACGATGACCCGTTGGTTCTTTTATTATTGTTTATTATTTTATTTATTGTTTATTCATTATTTTTCTTCTTCGTTCTTTGTTTTTCATGATTGTGAAATTGTTCCATAATCATACAGTGAAGTACGATGACGCTGACCACGCATTTTTATAAATATACTACAACTCATTTTAGCCAATGGTATTACATTATGCATAGTGTGTTGATTATCATTAATTAATGGTTACAGTAAATACACATAATAAAATACACATAACGATAATAATGTTGCTATAACATTTGTAGCGAGTCATAATGCATAAATAAATTGAGCATTATTTTGACTCACAACATCCCTCCACCCATTATGAAGAAAAAATTATCAATTTAAAAGATTGATAGTTTTTCTTTTACAAATTAAATTTATAAATTGTTCAGATTAAATATTTTTAGTTTTAAAACGTATATACTGTGTATTTATATGTGTATTTTAATATTGTATACCTATTTTTATTACTTATTAACTTCTACTGGTAATCTACCACTTCGGATGCTGATTTTCTTGGTTCCTTGTTTCTGTTGAGCTACTTTCTTCTGTTGTACTGTGATTAGACGTGTTGAAAATGCTTTAATGTGTCGAAGAGGATTTATTTGGAATGTGGAATTTTGCTCGCTGCACTGCACTCTTTTATCTTTGCGTTTTCAGGTGTGACGTTGACCATTGTTGTAATTGGCTGAGTTGTAGGATTAAATTTTTTTTCTTTCATCGGTGCTACTGTTGTAAACCACATAGATTACCTTCTTACCGTGATATACCGTGGTGTCCAACGTTTGAATGGTTATTACATTACTCCTTTATAGCATCAGCGTTGTTGAGGTGTTATCGTGTCTCATTTTTATACTTGTGTGACTGATGATTTAATATGCTGATTAAGTGCTTATCTTTGCAGTGTTTGTACTTCAGCACCATAATAGAAGCTAAATGCACATGTTTTGTCTGGTATGTACATTTTCTCTCAACATACCGCATTCAATGGATGGACAACATCTTGTAGTGTAATTTTTTTTGTATACAACACTACTAATAGCCTAGACAGACGACAGCGGTAATCCGGATTACCGGCGCACTTAATCCGAATAAAATATTAACCTGACAGACGGCAGTATTGCAGATTAACTAAACGTCTGATTGCTGTTTTATTAGGTCTGCTCACTTACATTACTATCACTATCAAATTCTGTCATCTGTCACTCTCGATATGAGAAATTCTACAAGAAGTACGTGAACTGAATACTATCAGAAACTTGTAAATTGACATTCACAGTTCATAATTGATAGCTGGATTTATTTGTTCGCCAACGCTTTTCATGTTGAAAACTATTAACAATTGTTGAAAGTTTTTTGTTACTGAACACACCTAATATTTTGTAAAATGGATCGAGAAAAATTGACAATAGAAAATTGTCAGCAGTGTCGCCATCGCAAATTGCGCTAATCCTCTTTTATTTTGAGAATTAACTCATAGAATTAATGCGGATTAGCTGCAGTTAATGTCCGAGTTAATTCGAATTTACTCGGTAATCCGGAATTAGGCTGCCGTCTGTCTAGGCTATAAGATATATCGTTATGTGACACCCTGTAACCCATTGTCAAATACACGACAACTGAGTCAATAATAGGCGTTCACTATCCAGATAAAAACGTAACTCAAGAGTCTTGTATGTACACACTGTGTATTGCTGCTGCTGTATATCGAACAGTCCAAGTATTTCATGAGAATGCTGCTTATTCTGTTGACTTTATTTAGCGATGTACCACTTGGTTCAGTATATTGGAACTTATGTAGATGTATGTAATTTCAAGTCGATTACCTATTTGGTCTCCGTTATGTTAATTCTCTCCATTTATTCTATAACTTCTGTCTCCTATTGCTATGACCTATGTATTTGTATATTAACTCGAATTTAACTATTTGATTGCTTGAAATGCTTGATTAATTAATTCGCCCGTGCTCATGAGTATCCACACACCGAATTACAATTCAACGCGATGTATTGCAACAGATGTGGTTATACACATGACCATGGCAGCTAGCCCTATTATATGTCCTCAACGTTAAGTAATAGATCTTACTTCATGCTATTGTATTTTATATCCTATCTGGAAATTTTTTTTTATCACTATCACTATTAATTCGTTAAACTATTATTACTTATTGATAAAAATGTGTTAGTAAATTATTATGGTACTTTTTACTATTTTGTCCGATTTTGATAGTTGTCGTTATTGGACTGTCCACATGTATCGCTTCGTATGGTCCAGTCCAGATGGGATTAAATTTATTTTGCCTAGTCTGACTTCTCAACAATACTTTATCATCTATTTTAATATTATGGGATGGATTCCTTTGTCGTATTAAATTTTACCTAATTTCTTTGCTTTTTCCAGATTTTCCCTCACTAACTCATGTGATCTTTGTAGTTGGTTTTTTAATACCTTATTTTGATCATCTGCATTGTATAGAAGTAATCTTTTTGTTTTTAAGTTTGTCGGCATATCGATATTGAAACCGTATAGAACACTGAATGGTGTCCGTTTTGTCGAAGTATGTACGGTGTTATTGTGTACGTGCATCGCTGATGCTAACCATTGGTCCCAATTAGACCCATCCTCTTAACAAAATTCCTAAGATCTTCTGCTAAAGGTATGTGGCTTCTTTCTAAAGAACCATTTGCTTGTGGATGGTACGGTGGTATATGTAATTTTTTAACACCCAGCATCTTGCATGTATCGGAAAATAATTTCGAAGTGAAATTCGTACCATTATCAGTCACTAAAATTTTTGGTATGTTATAATGCGTAATAACATCATTGTAAAACGCTTTTGCTGCTGTGCTAGCAAAAGCACAGCAGTCACTAAAATTTTTGGTATGTTATAATGCGCAATAACTTCGTTGTAAAACGCTTTTGCTACTGTGCTAGCTTCAGCATCTGGTATAGTTACACAAATAAAAAATTAGGAAAAATCATCTTGAAATGTAAGTATGTATTTGTTTCCAGACGTCGTCTCTGGGAGAATTCCTACACATCCATATATACCTTTTCAAACGGTTTAGATGGTTAATATCATTGGCATTTTCGTAAGCCTCGAGCTCTTGTTAGTTTGACATTTTTTACAATTTTTAACATATTCCTTAATTTGGCTTCGCATACCTTTCCACCTTTATTGTCTTCTAATCCTGAAATAAGTTTTCAAAGCACCCTGATGCCCTCCTAAAGGTGAATCATGGAAGTTGCGAAGTATCGTCGGTATATCCTTTTCATCAGTGAGAAGAACCGTATTCTTGTTCTCCTGGTTTTCTGCATTTTTATCTAGTTCTAACTCCTCACAAGAGCTTTCATCAGGCTCTTCTTGGCTTTCGGTTTCTTCGACTTTACTCCTTGCCATAGCACGAGTCACAACCATTCGGTTGTGGAACTCTGCTGAGCGCATCCCCGCGTTTAACTTCCTTTTGCTTAGTTTATAAATTATTTCAAAATCAAATTCAGATAGTTTATGTCTGAAACGTGCCAAGCGTGATGTCTGGTCTTTCAGATTGGCAATTCCTCGTAAGGGCTGATGGTCAGTGTAGACTTCGAATGGTCTACCCAGTAGATAAGCTCTATAATTCCTTACAGCCCACACAATAGCCAAGAATTCCTTTTCAATGGTGGAATATCTTTTCTCAGTATCACTAAGTGCCGTGCTCGCAAAGGCTATTGGCTGATCTTTTCGAATTTCACCTTGCGATAGAACTGCGCCCAAGGCTTTATTGCTGGCATCTGCACAAAGGGTTCGGAAATCTGGATATGCTTAAATTGGTGGAGAGCAAATTACCTCCTTCAAATCTTCAAAAGCTTTCTGGCATTTATCGGTCCATTCAAATATTGCGTCTTTCCTCAGTAACTTATTAATTGGTAGCGCCATGCCTGCCATATTTTCAAAAAATTTTCGATAATAGTTTACTAACCCTAAGAATGCCTGAACGTCTTTCTTATTTCATGGAACAGGAATATTTTTGACACATTCTACCTTACTGGGATTTGGCAATGCCCTTCCTCAGTGCACTTATGACCTAAGTAAATTATCTCTTTTCGCAAAAATTGGCATTTCTCTGCATTTAGTTATGTTATGTTTACGTAAGAGTTCAAGTACTCTCCGTAAACGCGATTCATGTTGTGCCAAATTCCGACCGTAGACTACAATGTAATCCAAATATACAAAACAATCTATTCCCTGGAGTCCAGTCAATACATGATTCATTAGTCTTTGAAAAGTAACAGGTGCTCCCGTTAACCCGAAAGGATTTCTATTAAATTCGTAATGCCCGACACCTAAACTAAAGCGGTTTTTTCTCTGTCAGACTCTTCCGGTAGCACTTGATGATATCCACTGGCCAGATCAAGTGTAGTGAAGTATCTACTATGACCTAACTGATCCAATATCTCATCGATGCGTGGAATTGGAAAAACCTGTTTAATGGTGGCATCGTTCAGTTTTCTGAAATCAAAAACTAGTCTCCACTTCTTTTTACCATCGCTTCCCGCCTTCTTTGGAACTAATATTATTGGGGAATTCCATGGTGAAGAACTGGGAACGATTATTTTGTCTTCCAACATTTTATTTACCTGTCTGTTAATCTCTTCCTTATGCACTTCCGGTAACCTGTACTGTCTCTGATTTATCTGGTATCGTGTGCTTTATACCTGTTGTGTATTACAATTTATCGCTTTCCAAATAAAACAAATCGTGAAATGACTTAAATATGTTTTCCATCGATTTTCTTTCTTCCATATTTAGGTTTGAATCTAACTTAACCGTTTCTAATATTTTAGTAACTCTCTTGTAGTTACTATTTTCCCTAACGCTATTTATTATGCATCTTACTGTATATGTTCTAGATGATTAAATTTAACTATATTCACTCTTATATCGTTACACACAGTATACGATTTCGTATTTGTGTTCAGTATTGTTACATAAACTTTGTTATTGTACTCTATTAGCCTCGTTCAATGATTTGAGATTTAAAGTCATCAAATGCTATTTTCGCCCATCGAAAAAAATCAGCTTCTTTTTCATAGTATTGAGAATCGATCGGTTCCATAAATTGTCTCGTCCTAGGATACCATCTGCAGGTATCCCTCTCTCTTCAGATATTATATGTAATTCTAAATTCAATTAGTCTTTTCATGTTGGACTGTTATTGGCCCTATCGTGGTTACAAATCCTCCGAATGCACCACTAAGATTTTTCCTAGAATTCCTCTTCTTGCTAACGTTTTTGTTAATTACTGTTGATTTTACTAAACTGGTATCTGCTCCAGAGTCTACAAGTAAAATGAGTTTTCCATTTTTTGCTTCCTCACACGGAAATTCAATGAACACATCATCTACATCAGAGACTCCAAAACAATAACCACGATTGCTATCACTGGATGCGAAAGATGGGTCAACAATCCCTCTGGACGCTTGACTACCAACTTCCACCATCCTACTATCTGACATGGAGGGTGTGTCAACAATCTTTAAAGACGCATGATTGACACCTTCCATTTCAGCTGGCCTATCTTTAGCAAAATTTTGGGGTTCCCGGTTTATCGGCCGTACCTGGGCCCCCCGTAGTTTCCTTGAGACTTTTCCACGTCTTTGCGTTTGTAACAATCGGCAATCCTGCGTCCGGGTTTCCTGCAAAAGAAACATTTGGTTTCGGACTTACTCCGATTAGGCCCTACATTTTCCTGTTTTCCCTTAATATGGCCTGTTTTTGGAGTATAATTCCCTTGCGGCTTTGTATTTTTTGCGAACGATGTACAAGATAGATTGAACTCATGCCCATATTGCTTACATTTTATACAGAAGGGCGTATTTTTCCTTTTAAAACATTCGTCGCTTGTGTGTCCCTTCTTGTAGCAGAAGGAACAGGTAGGAACTTTCCTTTGACCGTTTTGAGGATTTTCTTTATTTTCTCAGTACTGATCTGCCTTAAATGGCACTTTATTATTTCTGTTTTGGTGGAACGGCACGGTGGTTGCCGTGCAAACTGGATTTGGTGAGTTATGGGTTCTAGCTGGATTATTTTTAAGTATGTGTTTCTTAGAAGTTTAAATAATTCTTCCAAATTGGCAAATTTTTTCGAAAACACCAAATTAAACGCAACTCCGTATAGACATTGCTTTATGCAGGATATGAAATCTTCCAACTCATCTGGTTTTATTCCTTTGCTGGCTAATTCACACACAGCGATAAATTTGTGGACTTCTGTTCTCAAATTTTTTTATTCAGCTCCAGTGAGTACTAGAACTAGTCTACTAACCATCTGCGCTATCTCGTCTATACACATTTTTTTTGTTGTTTGTGGCTGCGAGTTCGTAAGTATCTTCCTTACAAGTGTACGGCGGCGAAGAGGTGTCTCTTCTGCTAAACTGCGTTTCTTCTCAAGATTTCTTACTTGGGCCTGGAGAGCGCTTATTTGCTCAGTGTCCACGGACGTTCTGAGTCTCTTTTCTATAAATTCCTCGGAAATATTTCTCTCCCTAAGTAATCCTTCTAACTCCTGATTCCTTCTGTGGAGTTCTACGTTCTTTGCGTCTAGTTGTTCAGCTTCCAACCCTTGTCCTTCACGACTAAACTTGCTTCACCCTGTGTTTCTAAAAGGTCTCTTAATTCTGTTAATGTAGCTTCTAGCTCCCCACCTGGTGCTAGTAATTTGTCATGCTGCAGTTTCGATTTTGTGAGCTCGTATTGCTCGTAAGTACTATGTTGCTTAATTAAATCCCACACGAAAGTGGTGGCTTCCTGAATTGCAATATCTGAGGAGATACTAACCTCCAGCAGAATATCCTGGAACACAAATCTATTTTTATGCCCTAGGGAACAATGGAATCCTAATACTGCTTAAACGTTTAACGTAAAATATCTTGTCTAACAAGATACTTCGCAGTATCCTACCGGCTGCGCCAAAATGTTGTGTCTTTCTTTCGACTCTTCTTAGATAACTTAATTTCTAGGACTTACCCCTTTTATTTCTTCTTCTCCTTTCCGTAATTCTTTCACGCACAACACAATTGTTTTTCAATATAGTTTTTTTTTTATTTAACAGTATATATATATTTCTTGCACAAATTAGTTTTAATTTTAACATATCTTATTTTCTTCAACAAAGTTTTTTTCTTTAAATATTTCCTTTTCACAATTTATATATATTCTTTCCACAATTTGATTTTATCAAGGATGTTGTACCCTTTACCTTTCTTAAGTGGGTCGATTCATTGCAATTTCCTCAGTAGGTTGTCTAAATCCCTTTAGACAAGCCATATGGTCAGTCCCTGAAAGAAGGAAGTAAAAATAATGAAATAGTATTTATAAAATGAATTAATGATACTTACCATTTTTACTTACCTTACCTTGCATACTTACCATATGGCAACCCAACTCTCCACATAAATTCCCCTTTTATGTTTTTGGGTTTTCGCGGTTCGCATTATGATCGACCGATGTTATCATCTACACATTCGGTCCTTGAAGTTTTTCCATCGAGATCGTACCATTCCGCGCCTTTTTCATTTTTTACAATTCAAAAGATTTGTTTTCTATAGTTTTATATTCTAAATCGTGTTAATTAAGTTGTGCGAAATGTCGTGTGATTTAAACGATTAATATACGTATTTATTGTACATACGTATAATCATACAATAATACTATTGTATATATAGAACTACTGTGCCATTACATACAAAAGATTGGTGCATGTGAATATATTATTAAAATTATACATATTGTGATTCTATGCAATAAAATAAACGCTGAAAATAAATATTGGTCCTTCGAGCCGACCGTACATAAAACGGCGCCATATATACATAAAACGAAACAAAGTGAAATAATATTAAGAGATGAGGTAAGTAGACAAAATTATGTATAAAGTGAAGTGCAAAACATTAAAAAACAAACACAAAAAAAAACTACATAGTGTCAGTGAACATATAATATACAAACACTAGACAAGTACATATTTTATATAAGAACAAAAAAAAAAACAGTACATAAATAGGCAAATAAAAGTTACATTAGAGTGTTTCAAAAAATTCTTTAAAAATTAAAGTGAAACGAAATTATTAAAACGTGGAAATAATTACTATATTTGTGCTAATACATTAGAGTGGCCCAAAAAAAAAAATTACAGTTTTTTTTGTTTTGTAAAATATCGTTTTATAAACTTAATTTTTTTTGAGCAAAGAACGACCCATCATCGCATCCAATGAGGTAGCAGCACATCAACACCAATCCTAGCAGCAGACTCACAACACAGATAAGGATAAAATTTCGGATTTTTTTAAATATATATTATATTATATTATATATATTCTCATATATATCTTCTTCGGTATATATATTCGCTTATATATACACAAATTTCATCTCTCTATATATTCTCTTATATATATTTCGTTTTGGTATATACATATATTCAGTTATATATATATACACATTTCTTCTCTTTCTTATGTGGCCATAACAACCGAATATCGATTTAGGCCGAAAATAACATGCTTCGCCATTTCATCTCTATATATTCTCATATATATACACAAATTTCTTAACTTTATATATTTTCATATATATATTGCATTTTGGTATATATATTCACGGGTATATATACATAATTCGTTTCAATTTTATATATCCACATATATATATACATCTATACATATATTCTCATATATATTTTCTTCGGTATATATATATTCCCTTAAATATATACATATTTCTTCTTTATATATATTCTCATATATATATTTTTCTAATTTACACATTATATCGATAACATTTCTGTTATCGATCGATCGATACATTTCTCTATATCGATATCGTCGCATAATCGATCAGCGCATTTTGGTGCATTTTTTGATACTCTCTTCACTCCACAAATCTTAATAGATTCGGTCAAATATGCCAGTAACCAAATCACCAGAAAAGCAGGAAATAGCCTCTGAAGGTCGTAGGGCAGAGTCAGCTGGCGCTATTCCAAAAGGCGCAGTGTAAAAAATGCCAAAAGTTCCATCCAAAACAAAAAAACCCCTAGGAAAAGAGCTTATGACTCCTCCATGAATGAGTTCATGGAGGGGTCATAAGTTTTCAACAATTCCGGTTGAAGAATTAACACCTTCTCTCCTGAAGGCTAAGCTCGAGGACTTGAGCTGCTATTATGATCAAGTCAAGTCCACGTTTAGAAGAGTAGGTTTAACGGATGAGGACGAGCTGCCCAGTAATTTCAAAATGGCAGCGAGAAATAAAATGGAACTCTGCCAAGAGCGCGTGCACACCATAAAAGCACAGATTTCGGATCTCTTAGAAGTTCAATCAGCCTCCAGATTGAAACTTCCATCACAAGCAGAAATTACCTCTATTTCTGCAACAGAGCAGGCAAATAATTCCGCGATTTGCCTGACTGTTCCTACTTGTGATACCGAAACATTTTCCGGCGGGTACGAAGAATGGACGTCCTTCCACGACATGTTTACGGCGGTTTACATAAACCACCCTAAACTCTCTTCTGTACAAAAACTGTATCATCTCCGATACAAAACTGCAGGAAAAGCTGGAGATATTGTGAGGCAGTACGCGCTCAACAACGAAAATTTCGAATTGGCATGGAATGCGCTAAAGGCCCGCTTCGAAAACAAGCGAATTCTGGTCGATAAGCAAATAAAAACTCTCTTGAACCTCCCTCAAGTGAGTTACGAGAATAGCGAGGCAATTCAGAAATTGCAAACCACGATCAATAATTCTCTGTCTGTCTTATCCTCTCAAGGCGTCTGGACAGAGAATTGGGACCCGATCCTGGTGCATATCTGCTGTTCAAAACTGCCTGAAGATTCCTTGGCTCTCTGGGAACAATCCCTAAGTTCCCGCAAGGATCTTCCAACATGGCAGCAGATGAACGAATTCTTGACTCTCAGGTATGAAGTCGTGGAGACCCCAGAACAAAACCCAAAACTTTTTTGCAGAAAGCAATCGGACATTCTCTTGTCCAATCTGCGAAGCCGCACATTCGCTTAAATCCCGTAGGCGGTTTAAAAAGTTAGTTGTTCGTGATAGAGTGAGGCTTGTTCGAGAACACAATCTCTGTGAGAACTGCCTGGCCTTTACTCACCATAAACGAGACTGCAAGAGCAAACACTCCTGTTTGCAATGTCAGTGAAGGCATCACACGATGCTTCACATACCAGCAGACAATATTCCCAGTAGGAACACTATGGTTTTGGCGCAAACCTCCACACTTCAGCCGCACAATAAGAAAAAGAGCACGCAGCAGACGATAACCCCCTCAAGAAATTCGAGAAGCCGGAGATCTTAGGACCGATCATCCGAAGATGAGCAACCCTGCTCATCATGCTCCAAATCTTCTTCAAAGGTGCAAGCATTGTTCACCTCAAATGAAGAAAGAACTCTTTTACCCACAGCTCTTGTCTCTATAGAGCATCTTGGAGAACTTCACAAGGTTCGAGCACTCATCGACCAAGGTTCTCAACGAACATTTATCTCTACCAAGGTACAAAATCGGCTGAGGCTTTCTTCGCAAGCAACTCACGTCGAAATTTCTGGAATGGGTGGCAAAACCATCCAAAACTCTAACCAGACTTGTACCGTTACGTTAGTCGCCCCAAAGGCTAATAAAAAGTTACAGACACGGGCAATTGTACTCTCACAATTGACCAAATTTCTACCCACATTTAAAATTTCTAAGCTCGATTGGCAGCAATTCGAAATGTTAGATTTGGCTGACCCGAATTGCTTCGTGCAGGTGCAAATTGACATGGTCATAGGTAGTGATTTGATTCCTCAAATCCTCCTAACCGGAATCCGCCATAATATCTGTGGAAGCCTTCTCGCACAGAATACGATATTTGGCTGGATAATTAGTGGCCCTATCTCTCAAAAAGTGTCAACATTCTCGACACAGGTAGAGGAAGTTTCCAATTAACTTCTTAGTTCTCAACTAAGGAAGTTTTGGGAACAGGAAGAAGTCAATCAGCCAGCTCAAGTATCGGAAGAAGATATAGCCTGTGAAGACTACTATCAGAGGACCACATCTCGTAGGTCAGATGGAAGATATGTGGTCAGGATTCCATTTAAATTCAGTTTTCCCGCTCTTACGGCTCTTGGTCACTCCCGAACCATAGCCTATAATCAATTTCGCAGTATGGAGAAAAATTTTTCAAAGAAAGGCGATCTCAAAGCCATTTACGATGAGGTTCTCGAAGAATACCTCACGCTGGATCATATGGAACCCACAGGCTCGCATGAAATCATCTCTGATGGAACGTATTTCTCCTTTTACCTGCCACATCATGCAGTGGTGAGGCCAGAAAAGAAAACCACCAAAGTGCGTGTTGTTTTTAATGCCTCAAGAAGCAGCGGCTCAGGCCATTCTCTTAACGACGTATTACATATTGGTCCCACATTACAACCAGATCTCATGGTTCTCATCCTGAGGTGGCGACTATATCAATTCGTTTTCAATGGTGATGTACAAAAGATGTACCGACAAATTCTTGTCCACCATGACGACCAGGATTTCCAGCGAATTCTCTTTCGCAGGTCACCAAATTCTCCAATTCAAGACTTCCGGTTGAAGACAGTCACATTTGGTGTAAATTGCGCTCCATATTTAGCCATTAGAACACTGCAACAATTGGCTAAGGATTCCAAGAAGAATTTCCCTCTCGTGGAAAAAATAATCTTCAAAGAAATCTATGTGGATGACGTATTATCTGGTTCTCATACAATTCCAGATGCAGTAGAATCTTTATCTCAAGTGATACAAGTCCTCAACTCCGCAGGATTTCCATTACGAAAGATTACTGCAAATCATCCTAAAATTTTAGAAAATATACCAAAATCAGAACTTCTCGATTCTGATTTTCTAAAATTTGAAAGTGCCAGTGCCACAAAAACCCTTGGGATACGATGGAATGCATTGACTGACACATTCTCGTACTCAGTATCGCCCATCGAAACAACATCCGCTGCTACCAAACGTCAAATTTTATCTGCCGTTGCGAAACTTTTTGACCCGGCAGGATGGCTCTCGCCAATCATGACTCAATCCAAGCTGCTTCTCCAAGAGCTCTGGTTAGAAGGCACCGACTGGGATGAATGCGTGAAACCCAGATCGCTCATCAAATGGAATGTATTTCTGGAGAACATTTCGTCCATTGGTCTCATCGAAATCCCTCGATGGGTACAATTCTCTCCCAAGAAGCGAATCCAGCTTCATGGATTTTGTGACGCTTCAGAGAAAGCGTATTGTGCAGCCCTGTACATACGATCAATGGACATGAATAATCAAATATCCTGTCATATACTGGTGGCTAAAGCAAAAGTTGCACCTCTGCAGACGGTCAGCTTACCACGTTTGGAATTGTGTGGCGCCGTTTTACTTTCGCACCTAGCCAAGTCCGTTAAAGAAACTTTAGATGTCGAATTCTCAGACATATTTTTCTGGTCCGATTCTCAAATCGTTCTCGCATGGCTGGAAAAACCACCTCACACATGGAAAACGTACGTCGCTAATCGTACAGCCCAGATACTCCAAAACGTTGGAAATGCTATCTGGCGCCAAGTCATCAGCAGCGAAAATCCAGCTGATTTGGGTACACGCGGATGCAAGCCCCAAGATCTTGTGTCCAATACTCTTTGGTGGAATGGCCCTGCATGGCTTCATCACTCCGAAGAAACCTGGCCAAAACCAACACTTTCCAGTACTTTGCCCCCCGAGCAAAGGAAAGTAGAGGTTCTTCTCACGTTAGATGACCATACCGATATTCTCGATCGGTTCTCATCATTTTCAAGGGCACTACGTGTGATTTCTTACGTTTTCCGTTTTGTCCATAACGGACTCTCTAAATTGCGAAAATCTTCTCCAATTTCGAATTCTTCACTCTCGCAGGACGAAATTCGTTTCGCAAAAAGCCGGCTAATTTCGTTAGCCCAATATTTTCCCAAAGAGCTGAAGGCTCTTCTCAGCTCAACCGCAGTCAGCAATAAAAGCTCTTTGCTGACTTTAAATCCTTTTCTCGACAAGGAAAATCTCATGAGAGTAAATAGTCGATTAGCTCATTCTGGTCTTAGCTATAATGAGCGCCACCCCATAATTCTTCCTGAAAAATCCCGATTTTGCGTTTTGTACCTCGAGTTTCTCCATACTCTGCTCCTACACGCAGAACAAAGGCTCATGTTCCGAATGGCTCGACAAGAATTCTATATTCCTCGTCTTAAGCCCCAAATAAGGAAATGCATATTTCTATGCAAAGTTTGTACCATCCACAAACAAAAGGTTCGATCACAGATTATGGCAGCTCTGCCGCCTGAACGGTGTACCTTGTCGGTATCTTTCGCGACCACAGGTTTTGAATTTGCAGGCCCATTCCAAATTAAAGCATCTATGCTTCGAACTGCTGCCTTTCTCAAAGGGTATGTGGCTGTATTTGTATGCTTTTCCACAAAGGCCATTCACTTGGAATTGTGCTCTGATCTCTCTACAGAGGCATTCCGCGTCGCATTCGCCAGATTCGTTGGCAGAAGAGGCCTTCCCCGCAAAATCATGTACGGATAATGGTACAACTTTCGTTGGAGCTCAAAGAGCCATGAGTGAAGAATTCCTCAAATTCTCTAAGGAGGTGTCCAAAGATATTCTGGCCCAATACTCTCCGCAAGGTATTGACTGGGTTTTTATTCCTCCCAGTGCGCCTCACATGGGCGGTCTCTGGGAGTCGGCAGTCAAAAGCTTTAAGGCTCATCTCAAAAAGACTGCCGGCAATCACAAATTCCGCTTCGAAGAGTTCTCAACTCTAGACCATTGTCTCTCCTCTCTCAAGATCCCAACGAACTGACACCGCGCACACTCCAGGTCACTTCCTGCGAGGTGCTCCACTAACGGCCTTGCCCGAACCCAACTCGGAAGATATATCCCTAATAAACCGATGGGAAAAACTCAAGGCGCTTCTCCACCAGTTTAGCCGCAGATGGAAAACTGAGTACCTACAAGATCTGCACAAACGCTACAAATGGCAACACCCTCAAAAGGATCTGGAAGTAGGTCAATTGGTGGTCATCAAGGATGAGCTGCTGCCCCCAACGAATGGAGTCTCGGACGCGTCACTCATTTGTATCGAGGATCTGACGGCCACATCCGTGTCGCAGATATTCGGACCAAATCGGCCGTTCTCAAGCGGCCCATAGTAAAATTATGTATTTTGCCGCTCGCGTAAAATCGTAATATCCAAAAAAAATCTCTTTTTTTCGCTATCAGACTTTGACTCAAGCCCTTAAGCTAATTTCGTTTTTCAATTCTATCTTTCCAGTTCCGCCCATAGCGATCATCATCGGTGCCAACTATGTCATCAGCTCCACGCTCTGCGGTATTGCCGCGGGTTTTTGGCGATGAACACAAGCCAGAGGGAGGATGTGGTGCGAGCGCTTCGATACTGCCGCAACTGCCTGGCTCGGTCGCACGGGACCGGGTCGTGTGATTCGCCAAACTCGTGCAAAAAATGCAGATTGGCGCATCACACGCTCCTCCATCCGGTCCGGTCCGCTACTGGGCAGGGGCCGCCGAATAGCCGCACCGCCCAACAGCGTCGACGACGTAATCGTGCGCCACGTGGACGACCTGAAGGTGGACGCACGAGGCATCGTCCTGAACCCCGGCATCGGCGCAGATCTGAGGATCTCCGCCACGGATTGCAGCGAAACCCTCCGCGCTCTCGTCGTGTCGAGCAACGACATGTAGCTTCCACCCCGAGCAGCTCCCATCCTAGACAACGACCGACTCCCGATGTTCGTCGGAGGACAGCTCGAGCGATCGAGGACGCGATCGGTTCACTGTCCCGTCTACGAGATGCACTCAATTAATGCACGAGTGCATGCGGGCCGCGATGTCTAAATCCCTTTAGACAAGCCATATGGTCAGTCCCTGAAAGAAGGAAGTAAAAATAATGAAATAGTATATATAAAATGAATTAATGATACTTTCCATTTTTACTTACCTTACCGGTTCGCGTTATGATCTACCGATGTTATCATCTACTCATTCGGTCCTTGAAGTTTTTCCATCGAGATCATGCCATTCCGCGCCTTTTTCATTTTTTACAATTCAAAAGATTTGTTTTCTATAGTTTTACATTCTAAATCGTGTTAATTAATTTGTGCGAAATATCGTGTGATTTAAACGATTTATATGCGTATTTATTGTACATACGTATAATCATACAATAATACTATTGTATATATAGAACTATTGTGCCATTCCATACAAAAGATTGGTGCATGTGAATATATTATTAAAATTATACATATTGTGATTCTATGCAATAAAATACACGCTGAAAATAAATAAGGTCATAATTATAACTTATTTGTAGTAGGTGATTTTTATTATTAATACTTCATGCGTTCAATGATATGTATGCCTGGTTGTTGCTTATTTCGTTTTTCTTTTTGGCTTTTGGTTTCTTTTCACTGTGTATGGTTGTTTAATTATTTCATAATCATATAGCGAGGTACGATGACCCGTTGGTTCTTTTATTATTGTTTATTATTTTATTTATTGTTTATTCATTATTTTTCTTCTTCTTCGTTCTTTGTTTTTCATGATTGTGAAATTGTTCCATAATCATATAGTGAAGTACGATGACGCTGATCACGCATTTTTATAAATATACTACAACCCATTTTAGCCAATGATAATTACATTATGCATAATGTCTTGATTATCATTTATTAATGGTTACAGTAAATACACATAATAAAATGACATAACGATAATAATGTTGCTATAACATTTGTAGCGAGTCAAAATGCATAAATAAGATGAGCATTATTTTGACTCACAACAAGCCTATTTTCGTGTCAGTCACAATAGTGATGAGTAACCAAACATCGAAACTCGTTACAATATATTTAAACAGTAGTTGAAATAATTATATTGTAACGAGTATCGATAGTTGGTTACTCATCACTATTGTGACTGACACTATTGGAATAAAAACAGAATAAAAACGTAACAATTGGTGTCAGAAGTGGGATTCTGTAAAGATGGTGAAAATTGACCAACTAAAAGTGGACCAGCTTAAAAAGCTGTTGATAGAGATGAATCTATCGTCATTAGGTGCAAAGGCGGAACTGCTGGTGAGGCTGAGGCAAGCTATGGAGGCCAAGGGAATTAATGTAGAAGAACATGAGTTCTTCGAGGAAGCCGATATACAAGCAGTTGTGTACGCTGAGGAAGAGAGCAAAATAGATTCGAGTGGTCAAGTCATGGAATTCATGAAAACCATGATGCAACAGCAACAACAACAGCTACAAGAACATTCTGCTGAATTGCGTATGAAAATTCAAGAAGGTTCGTCTCGCCAAGAAAGCGTTATGGGAGAGTTCCAGAAAACAATTGACTCCAAGCTTTAAGAACATTCGGCTCGTCAAGAACATGTCATCGAAAAACTACAAAAGGGAATTGAGATTAGATTTCAGGAAATTTCCGGAGCTATTAATGACAAAGTCACAGAGCTGAAAGAACATGTGGATGATTTGGATGATAAGCTGAAGGAACATGTAGACAGACATGATGACTTGGAAGAAAAGCTTGAGAAATTAGAGCGCGAACTTAATATAATAAAAATAAGTGGAGCAACCGCATCAGTGATAAGAGAGTCAACTACAATTAAACTAAAGCCACCAACATTTGACGGAAGCACGCCATTCAATATCTTTAAGCTTCAATTCGAGACAACAGCTTCGAAGAATCAATGGGATGATAGCGACAAGACTGCTGCTTTAATAGTCGCATTAAAAGGTAATGCTTCCGAAGTGTTACAGATGATTCCAGAGAAAGATCGTGGTAGCTGCCAATCACTGATGGACACACTCCAGCGGAAATATGGAAATGAATACAAGAGTCAATTACATCGAGTGGAATTGAGATCGCGAGTGCAACGGAGTAATGAGAGCCTTCAGGAATTCGCTTCCGATATTGAGCGCTTATGTCATCTAGCGTTCTCCGGTAATTCGGAAGAGTTCGTCGGAAAAATAAAAATAGGGGCATTCATAGATGGCATACGTGATGGAGAGACAAAGCGTGCCCTAGTCATGTCACCAAGGAATACTTATGCCGAAACAGTCAGTAGTGCCTTGACGTTTGAAGCCGCCAGTTTGATGTGTCGACCAATACCACGGGTACGCCAACCAGAAACAGATACAGCAGATCTGGTTGAAGCAGTGTGTCAGGCAGTCAAGTCCGTAGTGCAGCCTGAAGTACTGGTAAGTGCTTTATTTGCGACAAACCAGGACACATGGCGCGTGACTGCCGTCTACGACGAAAGCGATCAAGATCGAGTTCTCCAGGAAGACAAAAGAAGGAGAATAAGGTGGATAGTGATCGCTCCACTAACACAAATCCATCGTTAAACTAAATCGAGTCAGTTCAGCGGGTCGTGAACTGACTCCAACAGTGGGTTGCCCCATCATTCACATTTCACAACTACAGCGTGTGCCAAGCAGCTTGACTATTGATGGAAAATTGGACAATATGGAATTCATGTTAACCCTGGACACTGGTACATCACATTCTATAATCAAGATCGATTTGGTAAAGAGGTTTGAGCCTTTAATGGGAATAAAATTGCGTACAGCAACGGGTGAGGATGCACAAATTCTGGGTAAGATAAAGAAACGAGTATCTATTGGAAATTACACGTGGGAACATGAATTCATTGTGGCTGACATCATCGATGACGTAATAATTGGTGTTGATTTTATGATTGACAACGGATTTACGTTAGATTTAAATCAACGGATACTGCGCTATGCAAATGTCGAACTACCATTGAACATCGGTTACAAGCGGAGTGGAAACATCAAACGAGTACTGGCATGTCAACGCCAAGAAGTTCCAGCAAAATCAGAAGCGGTGATTTGGGCACAGATAAATGTGGATGATGGGACAGGCAAGTTGTAGTTAGTGGAAGCAGATAAAGAAATACAAAATAAAAACATCATACTTGGTAGGACGTTAGTAGAACCTAAAGAAAATGGAATAGTACCGGTGCGAATATTAAATCCAACTAATACATCTACAGTTGTGAAGAAAGGAATGGTGATTGGTCATTGCCAGGAAGTTACTGCCGTAGTAGACTGCGAAAATGGTTCGTCGATAAAAAGTGGAAGATCAAGAACTGTCAGAGCGGAAATAAAAGCACAGATGGAAGAATGGGCAGGTGTGCTTACCAACCAGCAAAAAGAAAAGGCTTTACAACTATTGGAGAAGTACAGTTCAATCTTTTCTTCAAATGAAAAAACTGCAGGACGAACAACCATCGTGAAGCATTACATTGACACCGGTGATTCTAGACGAATTCGTCAAACACCACGACGAGTTCCATTGGCCAAAAGAGACGAAGCCATTAAGCTGATTTCCGGTATGTAGAAACAAGGTGTTATTGAACCATCAGCGAGTCCATGGTGTTCACCAGTTGTGCTGGTAAAGAAGAAGGATGGAAGAACTCGATTCTGTGTGGATTACAGAAAGCTAAATGATATTACGAAAAAAGACAGCTATCCACTGCCAAGAATCGATGACACTCTGGACACATTATCTGGTGCGAAGTGGATCTCAACTCTCGATTTGCAAAGTGGCTACTGGCAAATAGAACTTGGTAAGGAGGACAAAGAGAAAACAGCTTTCAGTATTGGCGATGGTCTATGGCAATTTACAGTTATGCCATTTGGCTTATGCAATGCGCCAGCTACTTTCGAACGTTTGATGGAGCGTGTACTCAGAGGCCTACACTGGAAAACGTGCTTGGTGTACCTCGATGACATTATTGTGATGGGAAAAGATTTTAACGACCACCTGGAAAAGCTGAAAGAAGTATTTGAGCGTATACAGTCAGCAGGGCTTAAACTGAATATGAAAAAGTGTTCACTCTTCAGGCGAGAAGTTAAATATCTTGGTCATAAAGTAACAACAGAAGGGGTACATACCGACGAGGACAAAGTAGCAGCAGTACAAGAATGGCCTATTCCGTCGAATCTTGACGAGTTAAAAAGCTTCCTAGGCTTATGCACCTACTATAGACGATTTGTTCCTGGATTTGCAAACATCGCCAGCAGTCTGCATGAGTTGATAAGAAAGAACAAACCATTTGTGTGGGGCGAGGACCAACAGAAAGCATTCGAACAGCTGAAAGAAAAACTCTGTTCAGCACCAGTATTAGCGTATCCAATACCTGGTCAAAAGTTTGTGTTGGAAACAGATGCGAGTGGCTATGGAATAGGTGGTGTGCTCTCTCAGATCCTAGATGGGCAAGAAAAAGTAATAGCATACTACAATAAAATCCTGTCGAAGCCAGAAAGAAACTACTGTGTCACTCGAAGAGAGTTACTCGCAATACTGGAATGTGTAAAGTATTTCCATAAATACTTGTACGGTCAGTCATTTCATCTACGAACTGACCACTCAGCGGTAAGGTGGTTATTGCAATTTAAAAACCCAGAAGGACAATTGGCGCGCTGGATTGAAAGGCTGCAGAGTTATGATTTTACCATCGAGCATCGTAAAGGAGGACAACACGGCAACGCGGATGCTCTATCTCGTCGTCCTTGCAAAATGGAATGTAAACATTGTTCTCGAACGGAAAGCAAGGAGCACATTGTCGACATACGACTTACGAATGTATTGTCGGAAGAGTCATGGACCACCGAACGAGTTCAAAAAGATCATCGGAACGACCCAGATCTCGTAAAGATTATGGAATACAAGCAGCAGGGCATACGTCCAGATTGGCAAGAAATGGCTAATGAGAGTCCAATAGCAAAGGCATACTGGGCGCAGTGGCAAAGCCTGCACTTACGAGACGGATGTTTATTCCGAGCATGGGAAAGTGAGGATGGAAAAATCACTAATGATCTTCTAGTGGTACCCCAGGCAAAAATAAATGAAGTGATAACTGGGTATTACAATGCCTCCAGTGGAGGGCATTTGGGAATCACCAAAACCGTCGAGAAAATAAAGAAACGATTTTATTGGGTTGGATGTCATGACCATGTCGCTGATTGGATTCGGAAGTGTAAGCAATGCGCAATGGCCAAAGGTCCCACTAAGAAAAGTCGAGGTAAGATGCACCAATACACCGTGGGTGCTCCATTTGAGCGAATTGCTATGGACATAGCTGGGCCATTTCCAATAAGCAACGCAGGAAACAAGTATGTTCTGGTGGTTATAGATTACTTCAGTAAATGGCCTGAAGTATACCCCATTCCAAATCAGGAAGCTAGTACAGTTGCGGATGTATTCGTAAACCAATGGGTTACTCGTTTTGGTGTACCGATGGAGTTACACTCAGACCAAGGTCGAAATTTCGAATCAGTTGTATTCCAAGAGATATGCCGTATGCTGGGTATATACAAAACTCGTACAACACCTTTGCATCCACAATCTGATGGTATGGTAGAACGATTTAACCGTGCCTTGGAGGAATATTTGAGAAAAGTCGTATATAAATATCAAAGAGACTGGGATGTTCATATACCAATGTTCCTCATGGCATATAGATGCGCACAACATGATACGACGGCTACTACACCGGCAATGGCAATTTTTGGAAACGAGTTAATACTGCGAGCTGATTTAAAATTTGGAGTCGTAACACCAACGAGATCAACCGAAGGTAATTACACTAGCGAAAAGCGGGAACAGTTGAATGAAGTACATCAGTTCATCAGAGAGCGGTCGCAGATGATAAGCGATAAGATGAAGGCCAGGTATGACTTGAAAGCAAATTCAAAAGGGTTCTATGAAGGAGAGCTTGTAATGCTTCATAATCCACAACGAAAGAAAGGCCTGTCCCCTAAACTGCAGACTCATTGGGAAGGACCATATGAGATTATAGCAAAGATAAATGACGTAGTGTATCGTATTCAACGTGCCTGGAATAAAAGAGCAAAGTTTAAAATAGTGCACTTGGAGCGACTTGCGCCATATCGAGGGGAAGTAAAAAACTTGTTCGGGACGAACAAGGTTAAGAGGAGGGCAGTGTAACGAGTATCGACAGTTGGTTACTCATCACTATTGTGACTGACACTATTGGCAGCATCGACATGAATGTCAACAAAAAGAAATAAGCGATAACCAGAACAAGCCGACGAGAAAGGAAGAGAAGAATCTCGATAAAGGAAGATTCTGGGGTGTTGCCAACAGAGTATAAATAGAGCCAGTGTTGAGCAGTGACAATCAATCGAATTCTGAACGTGACTGCGCAAATATCTATACAGAGGCAAAAGTTGCTAGTACGTTAGAGTGTTATTATAAATAGTTAATTGTAAACAGAGTTGATTGTAAATAGAGATTATTAAATAAATTGTTGCTGTATATAGTTGTATAAAATAAGTGTTGCAGTTATTATTAACAGAATCCAGTGATCGAACAAGGTAATTCAAATAGAATTAAACGCTCACAGAATAAAAACGTAACAATATGTTAGATATAGTCCACTATGGAATATTATAATTTTGAATTTTTCGGCAATGAGCTGTTTTTGTAGAATGTTGAAATAGTTTGCAGCTGTCCTCTTCTAAATTCACACGTTATTTAGTTGTTAAAACGAAAGAGCTTGATTTAATGTTTGTAATAATATATATTAATTAATCGTTCTATGAAAGTATTTTCTCATATATTTGTACCTAATGTATGCTTTGATTGTTGAACTAAAATGCATACATGTTAAAAATAAAATATAAACTGTTTATGAAATATTGAAAAGTCTGTCCTTTACCCTTTTTTTTAACCATTTAGCTCACTTTTGCCGCGGTTATATTACTAATCAATTGAGCGCCAATCAGGGCGTTCATTTACCGTTTGAACAATTTAGTTTGTTGGTGGTTACATCTGATTTCTGAGACAGAGGTGTAATAATTGATCAAATTAAGGGGCACAACTAGTTAGACCGCCTGAAAAAAGGTAATTTTCGTGAATTGTTTAAAAAAAAGCATTGCATCGAATGTTTTAAAATTGTGCAGATATATTTGTGCATAAATAATGAATACAAAGTAATTTTTCCAAATGAAAATATTCGATTTTCAGCAAGTTATCCACCATCTCCTGAGTCTTCAAAAAAAAAAAGTTTTCCCCACTGCTGCAGTGATTGTAGCCTTCGCAGTGCCTGAAATAAAAAAAAACAAAAATTTTATTAAACTAGGTTATATTTCCTATACAATGGCCGTCGATTGTAAAAAAATAAATGAAATGCAACAAAATGGCGGTTTTTTGAAAAAAAAAAAAATTAAAATCTTGCTGAAAAATCTGATGGTTTCTGGCCTGGCATAATTATATTTTTCATCCAATCATAAAACTGGAGGGTCATTGTATGGAAAAACAAATACAAAATAAGCTAAAAGAAGACCCAAGTCGATCGGATGATTTGTTATCAAGTTACAGCTGCAGCAAATTTGAAAATGTAGTTTTGAGAAAAACGCGTTTAAAGATAAAAGTACTGATTTAATTGTTATAAATTTTTAAACATACTTAGAGCTAATCTGCTATTTTCACTTGAGATTTTCACTTGAGATTTTAATATGTTATTTTTAAAGGTATAAATGATCACAAATGCAAAAACAAAAAAAAAAACAAATTTTCAACGTTTCCAACTAGTTGTGCTCCTTAATTGTGCTGCATTAAATTTCAATTGATTTCACAATGGATACTGCGCTGAATTATTTGATAAAAGAACATCCATATATGCTGAGAATGTGTGTTTTTGGAACGATAATCATAGAAGTGTACTGAGAAACATAATTTAGTTAATAGAGAAAGCATCATCGAATCGGCAAAAAAGAAAACGATAAAGTGGGAAAAAAATGGTGAAAGAACGAAGTACAAACGGATCTCTCACGTTCCTGACAAAGGAATTACAACACAACGACTTCTGGGCCTTCAAAAATTTCATAAGGATGACCGATGCGAAATTACAGAACATCCTGCGGCTCATTGCAAAGGACATAAAAAAGTTAAGCGCCAGTTGGAAATGCAATACCGCCAGATCAACAACTGGCAGTACTGGTGTCAATAGTTGTCAATTCTTTCCTATATTGGATTCAAAGGACTGAAATTTTGACCGGATATCATGTTTTTCAATATCGCAAGCAATTTTAGACAATCGCTGTTGCATAGCATCTAGGGCCTGTTCCCCTTTTTTTCCCGACTATAATAACTTGGATTTCTTGTATCCCACAAGCGTTCATTCATTTACAGTAGAGCAATAAGTTCTTCAGCTCTGCTCCACGGAAACACCATTTCTAAATAAAATAATAAATTTAAAGTTATAGGGTTTTTTGCTTAACGAGAAAATTCTGTCAATCAGTACATACTCAGAATGGTATGGTGGTGTTTTCGCAAGGTAACGTGTCTAACTGCCTCAACCGGGTGGGGCTAGCGCAATCCTTGTTGAACTCATCGCAAGTCAACTCACTGGCTGTCATGTAGTTTGATCTGAGCGCTATGTGATGATACCTTTATTTGTTAATGAGGGGTAGTCATATAGCTTGCTCTGCTTACTATGTGATGGCGCTTTCATTATTATTAATGGGGGCCCTCCATGTGGCGACCACCGGGCAACGTCCTCCTGGCACCCGCTGGGAGGCGGCTAAAGTGAGTGGCGAAAATCTCCTCGGTTAAAGGTTGTGCGTTGGGTTTGGGATCCGCCACATAAAAAACCCCCAAATGAAAAAAACAAAAATGCCTCGGATAAGGACTACCGCTTTTGTTGATGACCCCCGCAAACGAAAAAAGGACAACGATTTACGGATATGCACCTGGAATGTCCGATCCCTTTATAGGGAGGGTGCCTCTATCCAGCTGGTTGATGTCCTCGAAAAATACAGAGCTAACATCACCGCTCTCCAGGAAATGCGATGGACAGGACAGAGCTGCTCCAAAAGAGCGTCCTGTGACATCTACTACAGTTGCCATGCTGAAAGGCACGAATTAGGATGTGGATTTTTGGTCAGCAATAGACTACGACATCTTGTCTCACAGTTCACGCCTGTGAACGAACGGCTGGCCACAATCCGCATCAAGGCAAAATTTTTCAACATCAGCCTTATATGCGCCCACGCTCCGACGGATGAGAAGGACAATGTGACCAAGGAGAGCTTCTTTCAGCGCCTCGAAGAAGCTTATGACCGTGCCCTCGCCACGATATCAAAATCGTGCTTGCCGACTTTAATGCCAGGGTGGGCAAGGAAGGTACCTTTGGTCCAACTGTCGGAAAATTCAGCCTCCACCAGAACACCTCCGATAACGGAATGAGGCTGATCGACATCGACTCGGATCACTACCTTGTTGCAGCTAAGGTGCGTACACGCCTATGTGTCGCAAATAACAAGAGAAGTCCCACACAGAGAAAGCTCGACGTCAGTAAGCTGCGATCACCAGAGAGAGCAGATGCATTTTCCACTCGACTATCGGATCTGCTTATGTAGAACACTCCCTCACTTCATGATACATGCGCACGGTGGACACATATATCCCACTCCATGACTACTGCTGCCGAGGAGGTAATCGGTTACTACCGGCCTCTGAGGAATGAGTGGTATGATCAGGAGTGTCGCGACGCTACCGCAGAGAAAGACGCCGCCTACAGAAAAACCCTGCGTCCAGGCGCAACGCGAGCTGTTAAGGAGCGGTATAGAGAGAAAAGGAGTGCAGAGAGACGTCTTTTCAGGCGCAAGAAGAGGGAGTTTGGAAAGACGCGAGTGTGAGGAGATAGAGATGTGTACCGACAAGAATGAGACTCGAAAATTCTTCGAAAATATCAAGCGCCTGAGTGGAGGTTTAAATCCCGGAACCTCTTCTTGTCGTGATGGAAATGGGAATCTGGTTACGGATGTCCAGAGTGTACTGAGCCTATGGAGGGAACACTTCTCCACGTTACTGAATCGCGACGCTACGAACAATTCCGCCAGTGGAGGAGTTTGCCCTATAACCCCAATTACAGATGATGGTGTTGATATTCCACCACCCGACTATGACGACGTTGAAACGGTCATTTTAAGGCTGAAGAACAACAAAGCTGCAGGTGCTGATTGCATGCCTGCCGAGTTGTTTAAGACCGGAGGCGATGAGCTGCTCACCCGCATGCACCAGCTCATAAGCAGAATATGATCGGATGAAAGCATGCCTGATGATTGGAGGCTCAGTGTTCTCTGTCCTGTACATAAAAAAGGAGACCCCACAATTTGCGCCAACTACCGTGGAATAAGTCTCCTGAGCATCGCATACAAGGTTCTATCGAGCGTACTGTGTGAAAGGTTGAAGCCTATGCTCAGCAACCTGATTGGACTTTATCAGTGTGGCTTCAGACCTGGTAAATTCACCATCGACCAGATTTTCACACTGCGCCAAATCCTGGAGAAGACCCAAGAAAAACAGATCGACACACACCACCTATTTGTTGATTATAAAGCCGCTTTCGACAGTCCGGTAAGGGATTACCTCTACGCAACAATGTCTGAGTTCGGTATTCCTGCAAAGCTCATTCGACTTTGTAGAATGACACTGCATAACTCCCGTTGTGCAGTGAAAATTGGGAAGGACCTATCCGCACCGTTTAATACCGAACGGGGTTTCAGACAAGGTGATTCGTTATCGTGCGACTTCTTCAATTTTATTATGGAGAAAATAATACGAGCTGCTGATCTACGACATAATGGCACTATCTTCAACAAAAGTGTCATGCTGTTAGCGTATGCCGACGATATTGACATAATCGGCATGAAAACGCGAGCGGTCAGTGCAGCATTCTCAGAGTTGGAAAGAGAGTCGCGACGGATGGGTCTCACGGTGAACGAGGGCAAGACGAAGTATCTAGTGTCAACAAACAAAGAGTCCCGGCGTCTTGGACAGCACGTCACTGTTGACAACTACGCTTTTGAAGTAGTAAGGGACTTTGTCTATCTTGGAACCAGCATTAACAGCAGTAATGACGTCAGTTTGGAGATCATGCGTAGGATAACTCTTGCTAACAGGTGTTACTTTGGGCTGAGTAAACAATTGAGAAGTCGAGCCCTCTCTCGAAGAACGAAAACTACACTCTACAAGTCTCTCATCATGCTTGTCCTAACATATGGCGCTGAATCCTGGACAATTTCCACCTCCGATGAGCGAATGCTTGGAGTTTTCGAGAGAAAAGTCCTACGCAAGATCTTTGCGTTGGTGGCGAGTAACGAATAAGGTACAACCATGAGCTGTACGAGCTGTATGCCGATATTGACATAGTAAAGCGCATCAAAATCCAGCGGCTGCGCTGGCTAGGTCATGTCGAGCGAATGGAAGAACACGCTCCAGCTAAGAAGGTGTTATATTCGGAACCCGCTGGAGGACGGCGCAGAAGAGGAAGACCAAACCTCCGGTGGAAAGACCAAGTACTGGAGAACCTGACGGCGCTTGGAATTTCTAACTGGCGCCAGCTAGCGAAGAACAGAGATGGCTGGCGAAGCATGTTATTTTCGGTCTAAATCGATATTCGGTTGTTGTGGCCACATAAGAAGAAGAAGAAGTTGTCAACATAACAAATTTGTATGAACACAAACCCGTAAAGCAATATGCACACGTCATAAACGAAGAGAACATTAACCGAAAAGGGCAAATAAATTTTTGTTATTCTTGTTTTATATAGTACGCGGTTACTTAAAACAATTTTGATTGAATAAAAGGGGATTTTTATAAATGTGCAACTAACTACTGGTCACTTTAGTTTACATACATATTTTCGCGGTATATTTATTGTTTCCTTCTAATTTTTCTAATGTTTCTTCTAATATTTTCTATATTTTACAATTTTGTATAAACGTTTGCAGTTTTATTTACCTTTTGCATGGGATTTTGACACTTCTTATTTGCCTACTATTCGTACTGTTTCGTTTATGACGTTGCAGGTCACAATATGTATTTCTATCATTCTTGAGATGCCAGCACGTAATAACACGAAAACTGTAATATTTTCAGTATGTATCTGACTGTGAGGCATGTGTGACTGTTGTTTGTATATGCGGATGTACACTATATCGCTTTTATATAGTTTGTGCATACGTATTGTATTGTATTGTATTTGCCTAATATACTTTCGAATTAATCGTCATTATTGGTATATTATTCGATGGTTGCTCTCTCTCGCACTCTCTCTCTTTCTCTCTCAACGCACACACACCATATATTGCAATGAACCCTTGAATATGGTCTATTGCTTTGTATCGTTGTGCACATGTTGATTTCTTTTTCATTCTCCCTTTCTCTAAGCTATATATTCCTTCCTTCTCATGTAACGAAAATAGCTTTTAAAAATTCGCACTCCATTTACGACATCGTCGCCTAAGAAGTTTTACTTAAAAAAAAACGGTAACACATTATGTTGCATTTTCTTTTTTTGTCCGGCAAAAATCCGGAAATAACTGCCTTGAGGCGGTTAGCCAAGGATTGTTTTTTAAGACTCGGATGGGCATTCGAGCATGCAAGCCTTCCATAGGATAGCGATTCCTGCACCCCCTCTCCCAATCCCACCACCCCTTCCCACTGGGTTGGATTGTCTGGCTGGGGGCCCAGGTTAAAAAATAGATCAGCTGCTAACGGAGTATAGAGATATCTAGCGACGATTATTTAGCCTTATCTGTGTATTCGGATCTCTGCACACGCTCGTCAGAGAAGGGATTTTTTTTATGGAATAAAAAAAAAATCAAACCAAAAGAAACAAAATCGGTAGAGGCAGCGAAAGCTGTGAAGGATAGACCAGGGCCTACCCATACCGAGAGTCTCTTGAGATCTAAGACAAGTTCAAGTTTGCCACTATCAACCAACTATCAACCAACAGGGCGTCGGTTACCAGATCGACGTTCGCGGCTGCACCCAACCACGGCCAAATCAGTTGCTAAAGAGCCCTCGGAAATGTGGATCCCTAATTTAGCGAAATCCTTCAGCGAGTCTTGGTGATGGCGGTGGTCGACAGAAATGACGATGATGGCTTCATCGCTTCATCGAATTGGAGACTGCTAGAATGGTCACGCTTCAGGGAGTTAGTTAATCCTAATATATCTGAAGCTCCTTCGGCAATAACTAACACAAATCAGATCTACACCACAGTCTGCTGCATCACAAAAATTCTCAACAAGGCATTCAAGTTGTCCTGTCCGATTCGAAAAAAATATGGGAAAGGAAAACCTCCAGGGTGAATCGCGAGCTCGATAGTTTGAAAAAAAGGTTGTAGCAAGCTCTTCAATTGCGCTAAAACTTATAAATGCAACCTCAGGAAACGCCACAGAGAAGCCTGGAAGAACTTCTGCAGAAATATAAAAGACGCTTCTGAGGCTTCTAGACTTGGGAAAATCCTATCTAAATCACCCCATACTCCAAGTGTTCTGGTCAAACCACTAGTAAATGCACACTTCTCAAACGATCCGTCTGAAACTGAAGCCCCACTTGATTAGAAGCCATTACCGTTCGACTATTCAATAGTCGTATCGGAGAAGTTTACTTGGGCGATAAATACGTTCAAGCCCTACAAATCGCCTGGACCTGACAAGATAATTCCAGCACAGCTACAACAGGTAGCCAAACTGATTCTTCCATGGCTAAAGCAGATTTTCATTGCCTGCATAAGCCTTGGCTACATTCCTCAATTCCTTTTCTCTGGAGAAAAGTCAGAGTTATCTTCATACCTAAGGCTGCAAGGAGCTCCCATACAAGCCCAAAGGACTTTAGACCAATTAGTCTATCGTCATTCTTACTCAAAACACTGGAAAGATTGCTAGATGTCCATTTAAGATATACCATTAGCACGACATGTTGTCTCCTCAACATGCGTACACAAAGGGAAAGTCCGTTGAAACGGCGTTGCTATCAACTGTAGAAAAATTTCTTCATAATAAAGAATTTCCACTATCGGCTTTCGCTAATATTAAAGGTACCTTCAACAATATTCAGCCCAAGGCAATCACGGAGGCTTTTGCACGTCTTGGGGTGGAGGTAACGCTTAGCAGATGGATAGAACGGCTATTGAAAGATAGACTCATTATATCCGAGCTGGGTGGATCTACCATCACGAAACGTATAAGAAGAGGAACCCCACAAGGTGGGGTACTCTCTCCTGTCTATGGAACTTGGTAGTTAACGATCTACTACTATGGGAAATAGAGAGGAAGGAGTGCGGAGTGATTGCGTATGCCAATGACGTTGTCTTGTTGGCGACTGGAAAATTTCCGAAAGTCCTAAGGGACATTATTCAAATCAATCTTAATGGTACCAAAATGGGCTAAGGATAGGGGCTTAAATGCAAACCCACAAAAAACTGAGCTGATTTTGTTCTCTACAAAGCATAGAACATCAACTTTAAACGTTCGCGCTCTATGGGGGTTGCATTAATTTTGTGAGAAGAAACCTGCTATCTAGGAGTGGTCCTAGACCGAAAACTAAACTGGAAGAAAAACATCATTTGTAGGGTTGAGAAAGCCAGTACTGCACTGCAAAAGTGGGGGTTGCAACCGAAAATTGTTTGTTGGATTTACAAAGAGCAGCTTTTTTTTATTAACAGGAGCACTTAGCTTCTGCATCTTACTCCGCTTGACTTACTTGGTAAGCAGCTGGCGGCCAATTCCGTATTACGACACACCGGCTTGCACCAATGGACATCAAAGTCCTTCGGAAATGAAAGCATACTGAATAATTTTAATATTGAAACTTCACTTGATTATATTAAGCCTACATACGCCTTTGAAAGGAAATTCCTAACCTCGTTCCCTGATAGGTTCGCCTGGGAGGCGGAAGGATTCATGCCAAATTATACTCTCATCTTTACTGATGGCTCTAAGTTTGATGGAAGGGTGGGAGCAAGTGTGTATTCCGAGTCAATCAGCCTAAATATTTCTTTCCGCCTGCCTGACCACTGTAGTGTGTTTCAGGCAAAAGTTAACTCGAATTGACCCACGACATTTTTTTTCGAATTTCAAAAAGTTTTTTAGAAGCATACTCTTTATATGCAAAATAAAAAAAAACTGCATCATTAGTTTGTTAATCCTTCACAAAGGAATGTCCTGTTTACACATATACACAAAACTGCTTTTAGCCTTTCAAAAAGCTAAAAAAGTTTGATTTTGTTGGTATTTATTCGAAACAAAAATAAGGAAATCTTTTTTTATATTTGTGTTAAAATAATACAGATAAATATTTTTTAAGGTTCTGTATGCTATTGTTTGAAGCAATGCAAACAGAGTCCTACATCGCATTTATTACAAGCTGTACGTACGATATACTTGCATGTATCTCCTGCACATTCTATTAGATTAACAAGATGACCGGTTCTATCGTAGCGAAGAGTATTTTTTACAGAACTCAATCGTATCTCTGACGGTCTGTTACATGTTTTTGGCTCATTACCGTAGTGCTTGCAGTAGTACATGACAACATCTCACTTCAACTCCATTAGTGTTTTATTGCTACCAGCACGTCGATAAAGGAGCCAGCTATTCTGAATACTTGCATCGATAAGCCAAGTGAAAATGCAATGCCATCATTTTTTGCCTCGAAAGCCTATGCGAGTTCCTGAAACATTCTGATGAAATATTCCGCTTAGAACGCATGGATGTGGGACTGGTATTTTCTGTTTTTGTTGACTGCTGTAACGAGATGTTGCTGATTCCGATTCAGAACCGAAACAAGTCGATGCCAGACACACCACCGCGTTATCCACCTATTTGTCAAGTGAATTCCGGTTTCTTTGATTTTTACATTTTGCTAATAGCGTCGTTGTTTTTTTCGTAAATCATTTTTATGGGGAATCGGACAACTCTTAGGGATTCGATTTTCTCGAATTGTTTCAGTAGCATGGTAGCCTCGGTTGCTCAGATAAGTTAGCAATGGTATCACAGTGAAGAGGTTGTCGCAATAAAATGCAAAAGGGAGTTTTTGTACATTTTCCGTAAAATCATATATCATGCTTAGAAGTGGTGTTGCGCATGTGCCGAATTTTTCCTCATATTTAGGATCCGACCTTGGATTCTTACCTTGGTATATTTCAAAGTGGATCATGTATCTATTGGGTGTGCATAGAGACCAAGCTTTGTATCCAAAACAAATCGGATTCCCCTTTATAAGTTGCTAGCAACCATGGCGCCCGAAATAAGCAATCGTACTCTCGTCGTATGAAAGATTTTGTTCTGGGTGAAAGTTTTCCAACATTTTGGCCTTGATATGATCTGTTAGTGGACGAAGTTTTCATAATGTGTCAGGTCTTTCGGTTTACATAAGGATGACTCGAAGTGAAGAATCCAATCTATCTCTTGGAAGCGATTTCTTCGCATAGCATTGTACACCATTCTGTTACGTAGATCATCATCGTTGCTCCACATATTTCTAATGGACCATATTAGATTGTAGCCAGACACAGTGTATTCTTTGTAGCGTTTTTGATGATGAGTAGCATATAAATTTGAACATTCGCATGTGTTCAAGCAAATCAGCTTTGAAAAATTCATGAGGCCTTAGTTTACGACAGTTTTCGTAATTTGCTTTGGGGAAAATTGGAAACACTGCAATTGAATTATCTTTGTGCCACGTGAAATTGCTGTCTTTGTTAGCTGCTGGGATTGCAACATTAGGCTTCAATGGGTTCAAGCGACTTATCTTCTATGATGAGCTCTGCAAACAATCATCTAGCATAGGGACAGAATGAGTCACATCATCGAATCCGGTATCAGAACTAGATTGTTTGCCATCAAAGCAACTTTCAATTCGACAATCACCTTCTAAAACGATTTCGCATCCTGGCTTAAGCTGTGCTGCGCATAGATTGTCTGGTATCCATCATCATTGTCACCATCATCTTCGCCACTTACATCTCCCTCAATATACGGTGGCTCAATATAAAGTGCATGCATATTCGTTGCAACATCGTTTTCGTCATTCCCGCATATTTCTTCCAAAAATCTAAAGCTTCTTGCAAAGAGAGTGGTCCTTGAAAAATTAAAAACGAGAGAGGAACACGACATACAACCAAAATATTTCCTAAAATTCAAAAAAAAAAAAACAAGATAGCAAAACAAAAACATTAGACCGGAAACAAAAAACTTCAAAAAAAGATCACAAAAAATATTTTTTACAGCAGCACACTTATGGGACATTACTCCCTTCATCAAAATACTCCAAAAAACCACATTTCATTACGCGATCAAGATAATTAGTATATATTTTAGACGTACTTACTTTTTCATGTCCCTTTTTTGCACTCAACATTTTGTCTTCACTTTATGATACACTATTTTGTACAAACAAACACGCACTGACGCGCAAATGATTTTAAGTGAAAGCAGAATCAATTTCGCGTTCAGCATGCTTTTCAAAGTAACGGTATCTGTATTTGATTGTAAGTTATAATCGTGTACAGACGTGCCTATCGTGCGTTGCCATATGGCAACACTGGGTCAATTCGGGTTAAAGCGATTCACACTACACTAACTTGGTTCAAACAGAGCATTGTCTCCTGCAGAGACATTTGCATCTTGAGCGACAGCCAAGCTGCAATTAAGGCCCTGGACTAATTTCTCGTGAAATCGAAAACCATTCTTGACTGCCGCAAATCTCTTAACGAGATGGCTGAGCAGCACAATATTCTCCTGTGCTGGGTACCCGGACACAGGGGTATACGAAGAAACTGCATATCCGATGAGCTTTCAAGACAAAAGAATCTCTAACCCATGCAAATTCTCGGTTAAAGATACCCATAGCTACGTGTAAGCATAATTTGGAGGTTTTCACCACCAACGTCTTCCATAAAAGATGGACGGATACACCCATCTGTAAGACAACGAAATTACTGTGGCCCATACTCAACAAGATACGTTTACACAAACTTGCGGATCTTAATAGAGTAGACATCTCGACTTATGTGGGAGTGGTCACTGGTCACTGCCTCATAGGTCCTCACGCTGTGAGATTAGGTTTGGGTAACCTCACTCATGACTTCTGCAGAAGCTGCAGAGATGAGAAGGAATTTGAAACGATCTCACATCTACTATGTACCTGCCCTGCTTTATATAAAAATCGCAAAAAATTTCTAGGACACTACCAGCTGAGTGACCTTGCCCAATTATCCCAGATTGACATTGTCAATCTCCTAAAATTGATTCAATATTCTGGTTGGTTCAGCTAGCAACTAGGTGGAGGTATAATCCGCGTGGTGGACGGGCCTAAATCTGGCCTATGTTCGCTCTCTCATCGAGGAGGGCGGCCGCTCTAACCTAACCTAACCTATGTTGCATATCTCTATGTTGGTGTGGAAATTGCAACATAAATAAATTTAGGTATAAAAAAAAAATAAATATGTGGCACTTAAAGCCCCAAAGGCCTCATTGGCCGAGCTTCTCTTCCATTACTGTTGTGCGTCCTAAATTTTGGACAGTATTAGAAGGGACCTACTTATTTTAGTCGGTTCCGAACGGCAGAACACTTGTGACATCACTTCTTCTGAGCTTGTTATGCATCAGCCGGGGATTGAACCACGTCGTACAGATCAGAAGGCGAACACACTAGCCACTGAGCTACGGCACCCAGTATGAATTTAGGTATTCTATCACAAAAATGCTCAATTTGCAACGTCAATTTTGTAGATGAGCCCCTCTTAGAGGTAAGTATGCTAATATACGATGCACACAGACCACTGAAAGCTGGCACAAAATATACATCAAAATGTACTCGAATTCTATACTCCATGTCTGGTTCAGTCACATCGATGTTCGACATTCTTCTACAAAAAATAAAGAAATTAAATCACATTCTTCACAAATATATACGATACATGGCTAACAATTAGAAACCACTCACTATCACTGCAACTCACAGCTATCGAATCAGTCTCTAGTTTTTTACATCGCCGGAAATTGTGTTTTACCTCATCAATTGTGTAAATCGATAAATAAATAAATAGATTAATACATTTATTTCTAGTTAAATAAATAAATAAGCACACATACGGCAATCCATGTAAATAAAAATAAACACTTCAACGAAATGTCAAATATATGGTGAAATGATTTTAATGATGCACATAGTTCTGTTTCTAACTGTAAAATTTTAACATTATTTTACACATACGAACTTATTTACATGTAAAACTAGTAAATGCTAAATAATATACATTTTTTGCAAATATAATAATATATTTCCTAAGTATATATATGTAAATTTCAGAAAAATTTGAATAGTTCTATATATATATATATATATATATATATATATATATATATATATATATATATATATATATATATATATATATATATATATATATATATATATATATATATATATATATATATATATATATATATATATATATACACATATATACAGTGGCTCACAGCTTATTTCGTACAGTGTATATATTTTTATGTACATGGCTGTAACATCGAAACTAAAAAACTTATCGATAAGTTTTGTATGTAGATGTCTGTGTATGTGTTTAGTAAACCTAATAAGAAAACGGGGAACCCCAAAAATTGATCTTTTTGTCATGCAAGAGAGAAAAACTATTGATCAGCTGATTTTCAGCTCACATCTTATTTCGTACACAAACTTCAATGTAAGTAAGTTTCATTCTGCCGCGCAGTTACAAAGTTTTTTTGAATTGTATGAGTTTTTGGACCTTTTTAACTATTATAACAATTTTTATTATTATTATTTTAAATAGTTAAAGTGCTGTAAATTAAACATTTAGCGTTATGGGTCGTCGTACAACGATGGAACAGCGTAAACTGGTAATTAACCATTTTAGGAAAGGTCAGAGTGTGCGAAAAATTGCTGAAATGACAAATTTAAGTGCCTCAACTGTCCAATACATCATTCAACGCTTCGTTCGCGAAAATCGGTTGGAGAACAAGGGCAGAGAAGCACCTAATAAGATTTTCAACGCATCAGACGAGCGTTATATTGTACGAAAAATTAAGAAAAATCCAAAGTTATCTGCTCCGAAGTTGGCGCAGAGGTTCAGCGTGAAATAGGAAAATCATCCAGTACTGAAACTGTCCGACGTGTGCTGCGCAATCATGACTTGAACGACCGAAAGAAACCATTCATTTCAAAAATGAATATACAACGCCGACTTGACTTCGCCAAAGAGCATATTATTAAGACTCCTGCGTTCTGGAATACCGTTATTTTCGCGGATGACTCTAAGTTTAATATTTTTGGCTCGGACGGAATGTCATATGTTTGGCGTAAAGCGAATACCGAGCTAAACAAGGAGAACCTTAAGCCCACAGTGAAGCATGGTGGCGGTAGCGTGATGGTTTGGGCCTATATGTCAGCAGCCGGAGTAGGTGAATTGGTTTTTATTGAGGGAACAATAGACAATGAAGTACCTCGAGATTCTGAAAAACAATTTACTTCAAAGTGCAGACAAACTGGGTTTGCGGGAAGAATTTCGGTACTACCAAGATAATGACCCAAAACATAAATCTGGGATTGTGCAATCTTGGCTTATTTGAACTGCCCACACTTGATGTCTCCACCACCACAGTCACCTGACATGAATGTGATTGAAAATCTTTGGTTTATTTTGGACAATAAAATAAGAACACACAAGATTTCTAATAAGCAAGACCTAAAGAAGGTACTGACGGAGGAATGGAAAAAAATCACACCAGACATCACTCAAAAATTGGTGGATTCAATGCCAAATAGACTCCAGGCTGTCATTAACGCTAAGGGATGTCATACTAAATATTAAAATCAACTTACTTTGTTTTTAGTTTGAACTTAAAGAGACTGTACGAAATAAGCTGTGACATGAATTTTCCTATTTTTTTCTTATTTTATTTTTTTATAGTGTCAAACACTAAAATTTTGAAAAAGTAAATTTTGGAAAATAAAAAACAAACCTTCCTTTCAAAAATGGCATTTATATTTTGTTCAAATTTTTGCTATATTAGGAATTACGACTGCAGCAATTCCTAATATACGAAATAAGCTGGGAGCCACTGTATATATATATATATATATATATATATATATATATATATATATATATATATATATATATTTATATATATACATATATATATATATATATATATATTTATATATATATACATATATATATATATATATATGTATATATAAATATATATATATATGTATATATAATATATATATATATATATATATATATATATATATATATATATATATATATATATATATATATATATATATATTAATATATTACAACTACTTGTCTGCTATTTTTCATACCTTTTTACCACTATAATTTTAAGTTGAAAGGGTGTGTGAAAAGATATAGCTGACCTGTAGCCGAAAATTGCCAGAGAGTAAAGCATAACAACAATAGGTGGTAGAACACGGATAGAATGTGTCTGAAAAAATACATATAAAAAATGCAAATTCTCTGAGTGGGAGAGTCAGTTTCAGTATAATATTATAAGCACAGCAGTGGTGAAAGGCGAACTTCGTTGTAGAGCGAGATGGCGTTGTCACATATTCGCCCTGCAATTTGGCTCGCTTAAACACAAAGCATCGATTGAAAAAGAAACAAAAGAAGCTAAATATCCAACGCTGCTCTTTGTGTACGTTTCATTTTGTTGCATGTCAAACTAGAAATAGATTCAAGTCGACGACTGCTTTAAGTGTCGTCATGTTGCAATGTCGTAATGTTGCACTTATTTAGTGCTTCAACGTAAGAAACCCATGTTGTCTAATAACATACAGACGGCAGCATTAATCCGGATTAACGACGCACTTAATCCGAATAAAATGCTAACTTGACAGAAGGCAGTATTGCGGACTAACTAAACAGCTGATTGCTGTTTTATTAGTTCTGCTCACTTACATTAGTATCACTATCAATTTCTGTCATCTGTCACTCTCGATATGAGAAAATCCACAAGTACGTGAACTGAAAACTATCAGAAACTTATAAATTGACATTCACAGTTCGTAATTGACAGCTGGGTTTATTTGTTCGCTAATGCTTTTCATGTCGAAAATTGTTAACAATTGTTGAAAGTTTTTTATAACGAACACAATATCAATTTTTCTGCAACGTTGCCATCGTAAATTGCCTAATACTCTTTAATTTTGAGAATTACCTCGTGGAATTAATGGGAATGCAGTTAATGCGCGAGTCAATTCGAATTAAATCGTTAATCCGGATTAACGCTGCCGTCTGTCAGGGCTATAAGTGTTGAGATAAGTTGTTAAGTTAATTTAAGTTAAGTTGACTTAAGCCAAAATTTATTTTTTCAAACAAAGATATTGAAATTTTTGTAGTTTATGGTAAAGTAATATGGTAAAAATACATGAATGATAGAATTAGAAGTCATCATTAGAGAGGATTTGATAGCGCTGAGACGTAACACTGGTGCAGATGTAAGGTAAATGACAAAATGGTGAACAAATTGAACAGTAAACAATACCGAATAATTAGTAAATAAAGAACCCGTTACACCAAAGTGACGTCACACATATGATTCTGTCAAATTCACTGAGAACCCATTATAGTCAAATCTTCTGTGATCTTTTCGTTCGGTTCTTACGGTGTTGCTCTCGCTCTCAAGTTATTACAAACTATCACAGTTTTTGAGTTCTCGTACTCCAAAACCTGTAAGGTAAGGAAAATTGAGAGGTCAAAATGACATTTCAGTTTAAGGAGAAGTTGCAAATTTTTACTGAATATATTTGTACTTGTAGAAACTTGCAAGTTAGAAAAACAGCGGATCGCAAATAAACTAACAAACAAGCATGCGAATAATTGCAATTTACTTAGTGGAATATCAGCTGGTCGTGAAACTTGCAGTTTTTGCTGGTTTTGCGTTCTCGTACTTTTTGGTATATTTCTTTGGTGGATAATTTTTACTGGAAAATTGCGAAAACATATCAATTATTGTGATTGTCAATCATATGATTTAATAACAGCCGCCTTATTCGGTTATTATATTACCAATCAATTGAGCGCTAATCATAGCGTTCATTTTCCGTTTCACCAATTTAATTTGTTGGGTAGTTACACAAGATAGCTGAGACAGAAGTGTAATATTTGATCAAATCAATTGTTCTACATTAAATTTCAATTGATTTCACAATGGATACCGCGCTGATTGATTTGATAAAACAGCAACCATATATGCTGAGAATGTCTATTTTTGGAGCGATAGTCATAAAAATGTACTAAATAATTGAGTTAATAAAAAAAGTATCATAAAAAAATCGCAAAAAAGAAAACGATCAAGTGGGATAAAAAAAATTTTAAAAAAACGAAGTACATTCCTGACAAAGGAATTAGAAATTACATAAAGATGACCGATGCGAAATTCCAGATCATCCTGCGGCACATTGAAAGGATATAAAAAAATGTTAAACGCCAGTTGGAAGTGCAATACCCCCAGATCAACAACTGGCAGTGCTGGTGTCAATTCCCTATATTGGCTTCAAAGGACTGAAATTTTGACCGGATATCATGTTATTCAATATCGCTAGCAATTTTAGACAATCGCTGTTGCATAGCATCCAGGGCCTGTTTCCGTTTTTCCTGACTATAATAACTTAGATTTCTTGTATCCCACAGGCGTTCATTAATATCCAGCATATTAATAAGTTCTTGTGTTCTTCAGGTCTGATCCACGAAAACACCATACTCAGAATATAAAACAAGAGGGAATATCTTTCTTTAAAGAGAATTTATATAATTAATATAATTATGTTCATTAATTAATTTATATAATTAATAGACATGTACGCAACACCTGTAAAGTAATATTGCATTATTTAGAAATATTTTTTCTAATATTTTATTTTTCTTTATATAAAATTGGATATGGCAGCACTGGTGAAATTGGTCTGATTGTAAACCAACAATTTTTTTTATTAGCGTTCAATTGATTGGTTATATAACAACGGCATTAGCAGCACGAGATGGAAGCAACCTCCCATCATCCGTTGTCATCCGCGGTACAAATGCAATCTGGCAGCCTTGACGTGATTGAATAAAAGTATAGGTAAAATAATTACCAATGATTCATACGCTTGATTTACACTTGTACTGGTATTAACTTTTATTAACGAACTGCATTAATAAGCTTGGTGACACCATTATAATATTGAGAGTAACGGAAAATTACTAAATAATTATTCAACTTGTGAACAAGAGGAGCGTGGTTATTATACACATGTGGCCGAAGACTCTTGCAGCCTTTACCCTTCTTGTGAGCGTTAGTTGCTTTCAAGATGATGTGTCAATATTGGATGAAGCAACTAACCCGTTCACCATAGAGGGTAAAATTTACTCTCCTGAGATGCACACCGCTAACTTTGACAACAAATGGCATGTCGAAACCATGCTATCTATCAACAGTGGCGAATTTAAGGGATTTCTACATGAAGATGGATCTTTTATCATAAGTGGCGTTCCTGCCGGCAGTTACTTACTACAAATTTTTAATCCTGATTACTACTATGAACCAGTAAATTAGGTTAACGATAGTTACGATTAAAAACGATGTTTATCTGGGTAATTATAGGTTCGTGTTGAAGTAGGTTCCAAAGGAAAGGTCCGTGCGCGCAAGGTGAATCTAGTCCAACCATCACAAAGTATACAGCTACCTTATCCACTAAAAGTAAAGGCTCTAACTCGTTTTAAGTATTTCCAAACAAGGGAACAATGGAAAGTGTGTATGGTTTTGAAAATATTTAGATTTACAATAACATTTTATTTGAAGGTTACAGATTTGCTGTTCAGCCCCATGGTCCTCATGATGATACTGCCATTACTGCTAATGTTGCTTTTACCGAAAATTATCAGTGATCCAGAAGCAAAGAAAGAGATTGAGAATATCCAATTTCCTAAGGTGAAACTTCATTTATCAAAATGAATTCCTTTTCATGCAATATTTTTAGATGACAAATGAAATGCCTGAGATAAGTGAAATGATAACTTCCTTATTTAGTGGTGGGCCTAAGCAACCAGAAAAGGAGAAGAAACCTGTTCCTTCTAAACAAACTAAAAAGCGTAATCAATAGTACGTACCAGCCCAAATTTCAAAAAAAAGAAATAAATTTACGTACCAGCCCAAATTTCAAAAAAAAGAAATAAATTTCTAAACAAAGTGGTGAATTTATAATGAGAAGCAAATAAACTGCTTAACTTTATTTCAAAAATCCGATTGTATTTTGTTTCGAACCGCATCGTTCTTCCTCCATGTTTAGTGATTTTGACAATTCCTCGACAAGATTTTGAGCTGCCAAAAGTCCCGATTGTATGCAGTTAAACATTGTTCCTTTGTGCAAAGAACCATTTCCTACGGAATGTACGTTGGAAATGTAACCTAAAACCACAAAAAATTTCGCTGCATTTAATTAGCAACTACACATTCAAATTTATGGCACCTATTACGGTTTGCAACTCAATTTAGTTCAGCCGACAGAAATGGTTAAGAGCAAATTCTTGATCTCTGTATCAACCCAACTTCATTGTTAATTACCCCCCTTCAGCCATCACAACTAAGTTGAGTTGTCATTCATAATAGAGGCATATTTTCTGACTTTTTCCTTTCTGTTGTGAGACTGCTACAACAACACTTGTAGTACTACATTCCTCCTCTTCTGCTGATGGGTCCACTACACAGAAGTCGCCTATTTTGCAGACCGTTACTAATATTGGTATATTGTTGGTTTGTATGCGCGTGCAATCATATGGATCGTCAGATATAATTAAATCTGACTCTCCAGCGTCCATTAGCATTGCTGTAACTCGTGGAATTTTTATGTTATACAAAGCAGCTTTGGCAGCAAGAGAAACGGCATCAAAGAGATTTCCACCACATTCCAATATCTGCAGTAGGTAATTAGAACGGAATATATCATGCGTTTAATTTCTTACCAAAATGTCAACAAACAGTTTCCAGCATTGTTGTCCTGGTAATATACACAATGCATTTAACTCAAAGGCCATAGGTGACTCGTAAGCATTATTTAAAGTATCAATCAACTCTTGCGCTAATTCTTCGCCTCCCCGGCCTTCAAATTCTGGTGCTGCATTTGCCGAGCTGCGTTAAAACGAAGAGCATTAGGTTTATAATCGTGTAATTAGTGAACAAGTAAGGTAATGAAAAATAAAGTAGGCTGACTTCCTAAACACAGCTTGCTTTGTAATCGAACAATGTAATGTAAGTATATTCCTATACGCAACTGTATAAACTTTTGACGAAGTATAATGTTCTAAAATGCAATAGCATGTCTACGAATAGAGATTACCACAACTAGATAACGAAAATCTATCTACCCGTTTATATAAGCTGCATTCTTTTGTAACCGAGTTGCAAAAGAACACCAACTCGCATTAATTTTCCCCTTTACTTGAATATAATTTCCCTTTAGTTACTTAGCAACGCTGGTGGTATATATGGTTGTTCGTGAAATTTATAAACGAAATAACAAAAAACAATTCAGCGGAATCTGTGGTAAATATATTCGTTTATTTAAAATAAATTTTTATTTGCGCTTGCTTTATTTTGTTTATATTTACAATAATTTGACATGTTCTCGAAATTTCCCAAGCACATTCCAGTAGTCTATTCACAATAGTGCTGTTTTTTTACTTTCCAACACTATAACTCAGGTCAATTAAAATATAAGCAAGTTCAATTGAACTCAATTGAAATAGACGATGTCGCTTATTTTTGTTGTTGTTTTGCATGCAGTACGGCAAATATGTCAGTGTTATTTACAACTCGCGTGCAAAAGAATGCGGCTATAGTAAGATTTACTTCTGTCGGTGTTATATTACAAATCAACTGAACGCCAATCAAAAAAATGGTTTCAATACAAAATGAAAAATGAAAGACCAATTTCACCAATATTGCCTTATGCAATTTTATAAATAGAAAAAGAAAATGTGTACATTTATTATGTTGACAACTTGGGAAGGATTGTTAAATTTTGAACATTAATTATATAAATTCCCTCTAAAGAAAGCTATTCCCGTATTTTCTCGTTAAGCAAAGAAATTCTACAACTTTAAATTAGTTATTTATTTAGAAATGGTGTTTTCGTAGAGCAGACCTCTCACTGAAGAAGTTCATACTCTCTTTCAAATTAATGAACACTTGTGGGATACAAAAAATCCAAGTTATTGTAATCTGGAAAAACGGGAACAGGACCTAGATGCAATGCAACAGCGATTGTCTCAAATTGCTAGCGATATAGAAAAACAAATCCGGGCAAAATTTCAGTCTTATGAAGCCAAAATATGAATTTCATTTTATTGCTTCTTTTGAGGTGTAGTTCTTATTACTAAAATGGGACTGAAGTCCGCGGAAAAGGCGATAATCGCAAGGTGCAATATCCGAAGAGTAAGGTGGGTCCGGAATTAACTCCCATCCGAGCTCGTTGAGGTCATTGTTGCGGTATGCGGTCTTTCGTTGTCGTGGTGAACCAAAACCGTCTATTGACTAAAGACGGTCGATTTTTTTCAAGTGCTTCATTCAGATTGGATAGTCGATGGCTGCGATCGTCTGGTTTGATTCCAGCAGCTTAAAAAAAATAATACCAGCCATATCATACCAACAGGAGGCCATCTCTGGAGGTTGGTTCTGATGTTTCATCTTTATCTAACCACTGGCGTATGCTAACAGGATTATTGCAAAGGACCCATACGGTTTAAAAAACTTTCATTTTCAAGCTGAGAACACACATTCATTGTCTGCTGAAGGTTTGCGACGGAAAGTTTATGCGAAACCCATTTTCCCAGCTTGGAAACCTTGCTCAATTGAACCAGGTGCCTGTAAACTGTTCCATGTGATAAATTTAACCTTCCAGCCATCATATCGACTGTTAAACTTGGCTCAACTTCCACGAGTTCCAGCAAGGCGTAGGAGTTAAAGACCTCAGGACGATCAAAGCGTGGGGCATCCTCAACTCGCAATCACCACTTCGGAATTTGGCGCAGTCCTTACACTCACAGTATTCTCCCCATGAGTTGCGCTTATTTCTGCAGCAGCAGTTGTTGCATTTTTTTCACCTTTATAAAAAACAATACAAAATATGCCTCTTATGCTCGTTCGAAGATTCCATTTTATTTTTTAACAACGCGCACTTCTATTCGCGATCAAAATCACTTGTTGAATCCACAATACAATATTGAAAAAATAACGCAGGAACTTATGGACTGACCTGATATATATATATATATATATATATATATATATATATATATATATACATATACATATATATATATATACACATATATATATATACACACACATATATATATATATATATATACATATATATATATATATATACATATATATATATATATATATATACATATAGTATATATATACACATATATATATATATACATATATATATACACACACACACATATATATATATATATATACATATATATATACACACATATATATATATATATATATATAAATATATATATATATATATAAATATATATATATATATATATATATATATATATATATATATACATATATATATATATATATATATCTCACCCTCACAGTACCTCACATAAATAAGTTTCCATTGCATCCTGACGTCAATAACGCTCTATCTAGATGATTGTCATGCACTTCATTTTTAAGAACTGTTATCTAACAGGCTACTGACACCGGAAGACCCGTAGCAAGTCGGTGTTAGTTGCTTTCCAATTTGTGTAATTTCACGTTTCAAAATAAAATAAAAAAATAAAACATAAAAATCTACAAATTGGCTAGATTTTGAATTTATTCAATTCTAACCTGGAATAATTAGTTTTTATAACTTTTTAGGCACTTCAATGAGAAAATTTAAGCAGTTCGCACTGGAAGAGCGTAAGGTTATATTTGAAATGCGTAAAACTAGCGATGCCCACAGAAAAATTGCTAATGTTTTAAAAAAACTGCACACAGCCATTGGAAATGTTATTCGCGCAGTCAAACAACATTTGCGGTTATGCCCTAGAAAACGTGCAAGTAGGCAAAAATTACATCGAGAAGGGTTGAGGAAAGAATTAAAACCATTTCGAATACAAATTCATTAATTTTGGTTCCAAAAATTCGTGCACAATTGCAAATTGAAGCCTATGAAGCGCAAACTATATGAAGAAAACTTCATTCCTTACGTTAGCAAACAAAATAAAAAAAAAGAATAGAGTTTTATCAAAATCATGGTTTAAAAATTAATGAATTTTGAAAAACTGTGCTTTGGACAGATGAGTCCATGATTCACTTGAAGTACTCTGGCAGGATTTATGTATAGAAAAAAAGAAATGGAGTCATTGTCTTATAAATGCACTAAAGCCTACGTTTGATGGATCAGAAAAAAGATTAATATTATAGGGTTTGTTCGCAGCAGCACTAATTTTATATCGGGACTCGCAGCACTAATTTTATATCGGGACTCGCAGCACTATTTCTATTTCGGGACTCGCAGAACTAACTTCATGATCACATAATAAACTATCATTTTATATGGGAATGTACTAAATCTCGAGATCATATACGAAACTGTAATTCTCTTATTCTCTCTGAATTTAGTGATCATACATACAACTGTAAACTCTCTCATTGCAGTTGACTAAAATTTTATCTATTTCTTTCATTATCTCATTCTTATGTACATATAATCATAAGCATAGCCTAACTTTAATATTCTACAACTGTTAACTTCACTTCTACTGCGACCACGATTCAATAAAGTTGATAAAATTCTTTAAGAGTTTATAATTTTCAAATTGCAAATAGGTGGAGCAAATCAGCTCTTCCTCGAAACATTTGGTGACCCCGTCGTGATCGGGTTAGAAGTCATTTCGCGTTATAACTATTTGAGTTTTAACTAAACCACATTTTCGTTTCATTTTTCGCAAATTCGAAGTTAATAAAACTTAAAATAAATCAATTTTGTTGCGGCAATATATAAGCACATAACGGAGGTAACTGGTGATAATACCGTTACTCCTATTTACATACATATCGTACGGCACATATTTATTTGCAAAGCCAACATGCCAAAAGGCAACAAATCGAAAAAAGGCAATGACGTCACATCAGCAGATGTAACGATTAACAGCTCAGATTCAATTTCATTTAACAATAGGAAAAGTGCATCGATTAAACATCAACTAATGGCATTAAATAAAACTTTGTCGGTGCAGCGTCTTGGTGAGCTCGATGAAGTCGAACTTTCTGTCCACGTGGAGTGGATGCACGATAGCTTTGACCGCGTGCAGTCGATTCTCGAAGAAGATGGAACAGGCCGTCAGAATTTTTCGACATGTACCTAGAAGTCAATGCAAAGCTGTCACGCGAGCTCAATTTACATCGAAGGACAAATGTAAGGCACTCATCCACCGTTAGGCATTTCGCATTGGATGAATCACCGTCCACATTATTTTCATCGTTACGAAAATCTCGGCTTCCCGAGTTGAAAATACCGAAATTCAGTGGAGCATACATCGATTGGCCTAATTTCTTCGCCATGTTCAGCAGTGTTATTGACAAGTACCATTTGCTCACTTGAGCCAGTTGATGAGAATTATGACAAAGCCGTGGCGCTACTAAAGAATCGATTTGATAATAAATTACTTGTTTTTCAGGCACACGTTAAGGCGATTTTCGGCCTTAAAACTGTTGATAGAAGTTCTGCTAGTGGCTTGCGAGAATTGAGCGACAAATTCAATTCACATCTTCGCGCACTTTACACCTTGGCAACACCTGAACAAATTTTAGATGGGTTACTAATACATCTTGCCATCAGAAAATTCGATCAGAAGACACAGAAGAAATGGGAAGAGCACTTGCCAGTACAGACATTGCCAATTTTGAATTCAATGACCTCGTTTTTGGCGAAGCGGTGCCGCATGATGGAAAATTTGGAAAGTGCTAAGGTAAGGCTAAGCTACTAGGGCAAAAATTTGCGCTACAAGGAAGCTAAGCGGCCTCAACTTTGTTTAAATTGTCTACGCAAAGACCATAGCCTACAACGATGTAAGGCTGAGCAATGTCGTCATTGCTCAGCGAAACACAATTCTCTTCTTCACATGAACCCAATTTCGTCGTCTTCAAATCCACAAGAAATTGAAGCTACAACCTCGTCACAACAAACACTCATTTCATCGTTAACTTCACGTTCAATCTCTCAAGCTTCGAAATCTATCGGCAGTAGTAATATATTGCTAGCTACAGCGATGATTTTAGTAAAAAATCGTTCAGGCATCTTCGTTCCATGCCGCGCTATTCTCGACTCAACATCTCAAATAAATTTCGTAACTACTCGCTTGGCAAATCTGTTGCAACTTCCATTCAAAAAATCAACAATTGTGATCTCCGGTATTGGCGAATCCAACTTCGTTGCCGACAAGGAGATTGACGTTTTCGCACAATCGCAAGATAAAAGCTACAACACTTCGTTCGCTGCTGTGGTCACACCCAGCATAACAGATTATCAACCTAACTTCAACCTTACTTCGGAATGGAAGATACCATCAAATATTACTCTTGCAGATCCACTATTCTTCAAACCACAGCGCATTGACTTGCTTATTGGCGCAGGTTTATTTTTTGATTTGATGTGTGTTGGCCAAATTCGCATTGCTAGTAATTTGCCAATGTTACAAAAAACTCGACTGGGTTGGGTTGTGTCTGGAGGTGTTTCATACACCACCAAACAATCATCGTCACTCGCAGCTTGCACCAAAAACGTATCTGAACAACAACAAAACAACAATTCGTTGAACGATATTGTTAAAAGATTTGGGAAATAGAGAACTGTTTCGACTCTGCTCCTCCATCTTCTGAAGAAGACGATTGGTGTGAGCAGCATTTCAAAGAAAATTTCACTCGTTTAGATTCGGTACGTTTGCCTGCAAAAAGAAACTTGAGCGCTCTTGGCGACTCACATAATCGTGCTCTTCGAAGATTTAAAAACTTAGAGCGAAAATTGGAAAATAATCATGATTTGAAAACTTAATATATTTCCTTTATGAATGAGTATGCATCGCTGCACCATATGTCACTGGCAAAACCACAAGCCACAACAACAACTTATTTTCTACCACATCACTGCGTGCAAAAGCTTGACAGCATGACTAAGCTTAGCGTCGTATTCGATGGCTCCGCAAAAACAACAACGGGCTACTCGCTAAATGACGTTTTGTTAGCGGGCCCAACTATTCAGCCAAAATTGTTCAAAACTCTTTTACAATTTCGATTTCGTAAATTTGCTCTTTGCGGAGACATATGTAAAATGTACCGATGTGTACGTGTGACATCTCCAGACGAATATCTTCAATGTATATTATGGCGTGAGCATCCACTCGATGAGATAAAGGTATACAAGTTGGACACTGTAACATATGGTACGAAATCTGCTGCCTTTTTGGCAATTCGTGCTATGCAACAACTTTCGTACGATGAAGAAGAGTCATTTCCAATCGTGAGAAGAGATTTATATGTTGACGATCTCATTTCAGGCGGAGATACTATAGAGGAAGTGGTTGAGATCAGACGTCAGGTTAAAGGTTTACTTCAGCGTGGAGGATTCAACATTCGTAAGTGGTGCTCAAACGAGACTAGTACGCTTCAAGGCATTGTTGACTCAGAACATGAGAGTATGTTCAAATTCCATGATGGAACTTATGTAACGAAGACTCTTGGCCTCGTCTGGGACCCTAACACTGAGAATTTCTTATTCTCTTTTTCGCCTATCGCACATAACGCACGCGCAACAAAGCGTACGATACTTTCACATATCGCTAAATTTTATGATCCGCTTGGACTTGTTTCGCCAGTTATTACGAAAGCAAAAATTCTCCTACAAACCCTTTGGAAGGAAAAACTGCAATGGGACGAAAGTTTGCCTCAGTCGTTGCTAGCTAGCTGGACTGACATTTGTGCTCAGTATGGTTTAGTGAGCAGTTTTAAATTTCCTCGTTTTCCTCATTCCAGTTGGTAGATTCATGCCTTTTGCGACGCAAGTTTGGCAGCGTTTGGTGCATGCGTCTACATTCGTTCGGAGTGTGATGGTTTCTTAAAATCATGCTTACTTTGTGCAAAGTCAAGAGTCTCGCCTCTGAAGAGTTTAACCATACCTAAATTGGAATTGTCTGTAGCGTTATTGCTTGCGGAATTGGTAGCATCCATATCGCAAGATTTTCCACATCCTCACACCGTTCACTGCTGGTCAGACTCAATGGTCACTCTATCTTGGCTTCGCGAACAACCATCAAATTTCAACATTTTTGTATCAAATAGAGTGAGCCAGATTCAAACGCTAACTCAAAGTATGACTTCGAATCATGTGCCTACTTCTTTGAACCCGGCCGACATCCTTTCGAGGGGATGCACTCCGAATGAACTACTAAAATGTTCATGCAAAATGTTGGACACACGTTCATATGAGATGCTTACCAATTCAACAATCTCACGCAACTTGATTCGGCGATCATTCATAACAATATCGAGGATTTTCTTGATATTTTCTTCAGTAACCACCTCTATGGCCTTCCTGTTGATGGTATTGTTGCAGTGCTTGTTCGGCCGCGTTTAAATTCAGCAATCCACTATTTTACCATATAATCTGATGGAGCAGACTCACCGTAATGTTTATCGAACTTTTCTTTTGTCTCTTTCGCCGTATTCTCTTTCAAATAATAGTGTTTAATCACTGCACGAAATTCGCTTTTTCCCATTTTTCAAGAAACACAATAGTTGGTTACTTCAAACGACTACAACAAATAAACTAATCGATGAATTTGGGTGAAATTTTAACAGCTGACATTTGACAATTTCAAAAAAAAAGTTTTTGTGTTTGTGCTGCCTTTTTCGTACTTAGAGCTTCTTTATCAACCCGCCCTCGTATATGAATGCGAGAATACTGGAATGAATACAAGGATGAAACAATGCGACAAAAATGGAAGCTAATATACGATTTGATGTTAAAAAACGTTGTACGTTACATAGTTTCGTGGCGTGAAAATTCAAGCCAAAATTAAGTGCTTGACATGTAAAGAAAAAATTGTTACCGTCAGCTCAACAAAAATTTGAGGCCTTTTGTCGCATTTTCTAAAAATGTTTGTGGTATTTGTTCGGTATCAGAAAAAATCACAAGACAGTCTACACAAAACACAAAAAAATCATTTTCAATAAATAAGATTTTTCAAAATGTAGATATAGCTTTTGCCATCTTAGAATGGAAGACTTTTTTTAACAATAACCATAGTTCCGAATTATGTAAATTAATAATAAGTTTATATCTTGACATACATAGATTTTCCACATCCTCACACCGTTCACTGCTGGTCAGACTCAATGGTCACTCTATCTTGGCTTCGCGAACAACCATCAAATTTCAACATTTTTGTATCAAATAGAGTGAGCCAGATTCAAACGCTAACTCAAAGTATGACTTGGAATCATGTGCCTACTTCTTTTAACCCGGCCGACATCCTTTCGAGGGGATGCACTCCGAATGAACTACTAAATTCTAAACTTTGGAACAATGGTCCACCATTTTTATCAAAAGAGCACTCAAATTGGCCGAATAGAATCGATTTTTTAACGGATTTACCCGAACGGCGACGGAAGGTTTTAATTACTTCTCAACTACGCGACATAACGCTCGATTGCAAATACCACAACTCCTTTCACAAGTTGCAGCGTATCTTTGCATACGTTTACCATTTTTGCCATCCGCGCAGTACTCACGTTGATAGCCAATCGCTGACTCCACTGAACATCAAAAGGCGTACACACCTACTAATTCGTCATATTCAACAAGTTCATTTTGCAGCTGAGCTCAAAGCGCTACGGTTTGATTAGAAACTTAACTCGTCAAGCAAACTGCGCTCATTAAATCCATTTGTCGACTCATTCGGGCTTCTTCGCGTTGGAGGGCGCTTGCAAAACTCATTATTGGACTTTGAAGCAAAACATCCACTTCTATTGCCAAAGCATCATCCAGTCACTAACGCAATAATTGACTACTTTGCTTTGTATCGTATCTAATGCTGTGTGAACCGGTGCGTTGTCTTGAAGAAAGAGCACTTTTTACTTTAAATGTGGTCGTTTTTTCTTGATTGCATCATTCAATTGATCTAATAATGCACGATAATACTTTCCTGTGATTGTGGATCCTTTTTCAAGATAATCGATAAACAATATTCCGAGTGCATCCCAAAATACAGTAGCCATAACCTTGCCAGCCGATTCACTGCCTTCGCATTCTTCGGAGCACTTCCACCAGCTTCCACGCATTGTTTCGATTGATTTTTGGTTTCAGTTATGTAGTGGTGGACCCACGTTTCCTCAATAGTTATTAATCGACGCAAAAAATCAACAGGATTACGCTTTATCATGTCCAAACACCACTGTGAAGTGGTCTCTTGAACTCGTTTTTGTTCGATACTGAGCAAACGCGGCACCCATCTTGCCGATACCTTTTTCATATGCAAATGTTCATGCAAAATGTTGGACATACGTTCATATGAGATGTTTACCAATTCAACAATCTCACGCAACTTGATTCGGCGATCATTCATAACAATATCGAGGATTTTCTTGATATTTTCTTCAGTAACCACCTCTATGGCCTTCCTGTTGATGGTATTGTTGCAGTGCTTGTTCGGCCGCGTTTAAATTCAGCAATCCAATATTTTACCATATAATCTGATGGAGCAGACTCACCGTAATGTTTATCGAACTTTTCTTTTGTCTCTTTCGCCGTATTCTCTTTTAAATAATAGTGTTTAATCACTGCACGAAATTCGCTTTTTCCCATTTTTCAAGAAACACAATAGTTGGTTACTTCAAACGACTACAACAAATAAACTAATCGATGAATTTGGGTGAAATTTTAACAGCTGACATTTGACAATTTCAAAAAAAAAGTTTTTGTGTTTGTGCTGCCTTTTTCGTACTTAGGTAGCTTCTTTATCAACCCGCACTCGTATATGAATGCGAGAATACTGGAATGAATACAAGGATGAAACAATGCGACAAAAATGGAAGCTAATATACGATTTGATGTTAAAATACGTTGTACGTTACATAGTTTCGTGGCGTGAAAATTCAAGCCAAAATTAAGTGCTTGACATGTAAAGAAAAATTAGTGGGGAGTGAAATGCCGTTACCGTCAGCTCAACAAAAATTTGAGGCCTTTTGTCGCATTTTCTAAAAATGTTTGTGGTATTTGTTCGGTATCAGAAAAAATCACAAGACAGTCTACACAAAACACAAAAAAATCATTTTCAATAAATAAGATTTTTCAAAATGTAGATATAGCTTTTGCCATCTTAGAATGGAAGACTTTTTTTAACAATAGTTCCATAGTTCCGAATTATGTAAATTAATAATAAGTTTATATCTTGACATACTTGTTTTTTAAAGCAGAAATGTGATAGAAAGTAAATAATATATCAGAGAGATATTTATAAAATTGATTTTATTTTATAATCAGTAATTATGTATTAAGTTTATCACGTACAACAATAATAGCCACATTCTTTTGCACGCGAGTTGCAAAAGAACACTGACTGAAACAGAATTGTTTCTTTTTTGTTTTTATTTCGTTTATAAATTTCACGAACAACCATATATACCACCAGCGTTGCTAAGTAACTAAAGGGAAATTATATTCAAATAAAAGGGAAATTAAATGCGAGTTGGTGTTCTTTTCTCGGTTACAAAAGAATGCAGCTAATGTTCGAAAAAGATCATGGATGAAGCGAGGTGAAGCTTCGCATACGGTGGGGAATCCAAGAAAGGTAATGCTGCCTGTCTGGTGGGATTAGAAGGGAATTCTTCATTACGAGCTTCTGCAAATTAGTCAACAATTAACGAGATTTAAGCAAGCAATTCAAGTAAAACGGCCAGAATTGGTCAACGGAAAAAGTGTTGTGTTCCATCATGACAACGCCAGACCACACGCATCTATGATGACCCGGCAGAAAAAGAGACAACTTGGCTGGGAAGGTTTGATGCACGGTAATAATGGTAGTGATAATGGTGTAAATCTAAATTCCGTAGAGGCCTGCAAAACGCACAAATTTGTAACCGAAGTTTTTCGAACACCCAATATATATGTATGTGCGTTTGTTTACATCTTCAAAACACTCCATTGATATTAGAATAGCCGCTCTCTTTAATTCTCTTAGGTTTATGGGAAGCTATAGAATTATCTATAAATTTTCGTGGTTTTCAATCATTGGATTGGCAGTCCCTTTACGGGGTTCAGATAGAATGTAAGCCCAGAAGAAATATTGGGGACGTAAAATTAATTTCACCATCCCAGAGGCAATTCTTATGCAAATATAGAGTTATTTGTCTGTTTTCTGGTATTTTTAAGTTTATGTGTGAATCGTTGCAGTGTTAATCGAACGATATCACTCATAATTGAGCATAACTTCTTACTATCTCATACACGCTAAAAAAACAATGCCAGCAAAGCATTGTCACAGCTATCAAGTCAAGAGACACTGAGTACACGTATCATAAATACAGTGGATGGTCAAACAAATCGCGCTTTCTTGAATTTATCCACTTGTGCGAGAAACGGGTCTTTTTCGCGAATTACTGCAACCAGTTTATCCAAAAGGTTACAATAGTATTCTACAATGAGAAAGGTAAAACAATACAATAGTTTATTGTTTTACCTTTCTCAAGATAATCAATCAACAATATCTCTTATGCTTCCCAAAAAACTAATGCCATAAGCTTTTTGCTGATCGTGTGCTCTTCAATTGCTTTAGAGCTGAACAGCCAGGTGTAATCGTTCTTGTTTCAATTTAGAATCATGGTGGTAGATCCAAGTCTCATCCATAGTTATAAAACAACGCGAGAAATCGGTTTTATTATACTTAAAACTCTCCAAATTACGCTGAGAAATTTATTTTCGATTCAGTTTTTGTTGAATTGTTAATATGCAGCAACAGTTTTTCAAACAGCTTTTTGATACGTAATCCTTCATGCAAAATATGGAGTACTCAATCATCTGAGATGCAAAATTTGCAACTACCAAAAAAAGTTTTTATGTTTGTATTTTTATAAGAAATTGTAACGAATAGGAATGGTTATTGTGAATAGCACAACTAATTGGAGCATCGAAACAAATGTCAACAAAAAGAAATAGGCGATAACCAGAACAAGTCAACGAGAAAGAGGAGAAACTCGACTACGATAAAGGATCATTCTGTAGCGTTGCCACAGAGTATAAATAGGGCCAGTTGTTAACAAATTAATCAATTTAATTCCAAAAGTGATAGAGGTAACAAACAGCATCAAGGAATCGAGGCAACATCACACGATAGCAAGTAAATTAAAGTGTTTGTAAACAGTTAAATACTTGATTAAATAAATTTTTGTTGTATATAGTTAGTACAAAATAAATGTTGCAATTATTATCGACAGAATCCAGTGATCGAACATGCTGATTCGAGTAGAATAAAATGTTCAGAAAAAAAACCCAACAATGTTAAAATAGTATAGAAAATGTCAAGTTATAATAGATTATTATATTAAAAGAAATACAGTAACTGCGGTGAAAACCACACAGCCAGTAAAGAGGCTGTTCTGTATACGTCAGCATTAAAGAAAATCTTATGCCTCAATCGGAACCAGCCAAAATTGTTCCTCCCGTACCTGCTACTCATAATGCTCGTTCTAGTGAACCCCAATAAACAGTCTTATACGCAAATATTCTCAAAGGAACTCCTTCGACAATACCTTCTAATGAAGAGAATAGTTCGCTTAAGAAAACAATGCAATTGTTTATAGCAAATGACACAATTCATGTGTTCAATGCAGAACATTATGCAAGACATTATACGAAACCAGAATCTGCTTTTACAATCCCTCCTGGCGAAACCACGAGTGCTTTAAAAATCTGCCACTGGACTGCAAATGGCGTAAATCAACATAAAAATGAGCATAAACTTTTTCTCAAAGAACATTCCATAGATCTGAAGAATATATCAAGGGCTTAACAATATCAACTATTTACTGTGCACCCAGATCTAGTATTTATAAGGAGCAATTCATACATATCCACTGGGGATCACGTTTAATAACTCCTAAAGGAAGCTGTTGTCAGTGGTAAATACCCTTGGACTTTAAAGCTATCTTCCGATCATTCTCCCACGATTATAACCATTATCTCTGAAAACTCTCATCAGAAAAACGAAAGAAGCTATCTGGACTATAAGCAAACAGACTGGCTCAAGTATAAAATGTATATCAGCTCACATCCCAATATTAAAATTTCTCTCAAATCAGAACAGGATATAAGCTCAGGTATTTCCGAACTAACGGAGCTGCTTTCTTAAGCACCAACCCGGCAAGAACGTACCCCCAAGACGTTCTAGAGCTCCTTTCTAAAAAAAAAGATCTATAAGGCGTGAATGGTAAAAATATAGATCCCCATCTCTGAAAAAGAAACTGAACGATTGTACCAAAAAACTTAATCGTCTTTTAAAAGAGAAAGAAATCTCTGAATTTCATGAATATGTCGAGACTCTCTGTCCTACAGAAAACTTAAACTTCTCACTATGGTGAGCAACTACAAAACTAAAAAAAACCTTTACAAGCAGAGTTTCCAATCCGTCTCCTCAATGGCGATTGGGCAAGAAGTGATGCAGAAAAGGAAATTGCTTTTGCAATTACCTACTGCAAGTGTTCACCCTAACTGCAGCATTAATGGAATATCAATCTAGAAAAAAAAAGAGTTTATAAACGCGATCAAAGGACTTAACCCTAAAAAATCTCCAGGACGTGATTTGATTACAGGACAATTCCCAAAATAGCTGTAATGCATATCATGCATATATTTAATGCAATGATTCGCATCGATTGCTTTCCGCAATCATGGAAAACTGCACAAATTATCATGATCCCCAAAGCTGGAAAAGATCCCACAAACTTCTCATCCTAAAGACCCATTAGTTTGTTATCAATTTTCTCAGAACTCTTTGAAAATTTGATAATAAAGCGCATTAGAAATGTGATTAACCAGAAAAACATCATAGCTAAGCATCAGTTTCGTTTCTGAGAGAAGCACAGCACTATCAAGCAAGTCCTCCGCTTTTGTAGACACGAAAGAAAGTATTACTGTTCAGCAGTATTTCTTGCTATAATCCAGGCGTTTGATGTCTTCTGCACAAATTAAAAAATATGTTGCCTTACAACATCCACATGTTACTGGAAAGCTACCTTTCAGGTCGGTAAATTGTGGTAAGACATAAATGCTTCACCTCAATTGAATACCCCATTCACGCTGGAGTAGCACAAGGCAGCGTATTGGGCTCCGCGATATTGGCAACACAACTTCTCCAAGAACATGTAAATACTCTTCAATAATGGCTTGGCTGCTGGAGAATAAAAATCAATGAATCCAAATGTGTCCACATCACGTTTGCTCTATGCAGGAATTCTTGTCCACCTGTGCTTATTAACTCCAAGCCGATCCCTCAGGCTTCAAACACAAAATATCTCGGAATGCATCTCGATCGTAGACTCACATGGACAAAGCATATAAGTACCAAAGCAACCCAAATAAAGCTTGAAGTAAATGAATTGGGCTGGCTCCTAAGCACACACCAAGCTCAAACTGGACTTCTTTATACTGCTGTCATTAAAGCCATATAGACTTATGGTATCCAACTCTGGGGTGGAAAAACTCCACAGAACCCAGTATAAAATCCTTCGAATGATTACCAATGCTCCTTGGTACAATAAAAACGTCTATATCCACAGAGACTTACACATTCCGATTGTAACTGATGAAGTTTCCACATTTGTTAAGGACTATTTAGCTAAGCTTGAGACACCCCAATGGTTTGGCGTTACGCCTATTGAAAAGCCAAGGACATATCCGTCTTAAGAGACAGGACATTTAAAATTGAAGGCAATTTAAATGTATTGTGTATGATTTATGTCATATTTTTCTTAGCTAAACCGTAATAGTTCAAACCATTGGCAACGAGGATTTGGTACATTATGTATATATACAAGTATGATAATTACGATATAATACAATTACATTAATAATTAACGATGTAACAGTTCGTAAAAATATGAAATCAAGTTTTGGCGTTCATTATGACGTTAACTAATTTTGGAACAATTGCAGAATAGCCCACTTAAGGGAAAAAAATTCTTCGTAGTCTTATTTTTGGAACATAAAAATCCAAATTATTTTTGTCGCTGAAGTCCATATGTCACAGCTCAAGGTCACAGTTCAAATTTGCGACCGAAATTACTCAATAAATTCGCCGTTTTTCCTTACAATATGAGTATTTTTAATACCTTTACAGTGAAATATAACATTTTATACCTTTTTTTGGTGTTGGCGAACAAAAATTTTTTATTTTTATTTTCACAAAAAGAGCTCTATACAAACACATTTCGTTTTTTCTTTAAGTGGGTTATTCTGCACTTATGCCCAAATTTTTATAGGATGAGTGATGCTTATAGGAAAATACCTTCTGAAAGTATTTTTTATCATACTATTATAAAACAAAGGCAAGCAAAGACAGATTGAATGCGTCTTTGTTACACGAATATAGTCACTTATTGGTATAGCGTTTTCTCTTTCACATTCTCACATAAGTGAATATAATAGCTACAACCTGTCCCAACCAACTTTTAAAATGATACGGCAGGGACATTCGTGACCTTTAATGTCACGAATTCTTATCATGTCTTATTTGGTCTTTACAAAACAAATGCGTTAGCCTTGACAATATAGAAAGCCAATTATTAAACAAGTCAAATATATACAAACAAATTATATTACCAGTCCACAAAGAACTCTATTTTTCCCATATTTGGAGTTGCGTGTTTTGGTCGATCAATTTCAGTTTTTATACCAACTAATATATCTGAATTTGCCAAACGAAGCCTTGCTGAACCACTTGCGTTGCTGACTACATTTGTTTCTAATTCCATAGGACGGTAGCCACGTCGAGTGCGTCCATCACAGCGAAAATCTTCCTATAAAATTCAACAGCATTGCTTATTGACCGTCTCCACTTAATTTAGCTTACCTCAACACCATGTAATATAAATGTTTTCTCTGCTTCACTTAATATTATATTTGCCATTACCACGATTCAATTTATTTCGAAAGCTATACTAAATACCTTACAAAACCTAGAACTGAATACTATCTGTTAAAATAGACACACATACCAATGTAAATTTTCATTTCATATGCACGGCGCCTTCAACAAAAGACGTACCATTATTATTCCCGCCAAAAAAGTTCACCTCTTTATTTGATAGTTGAAACGCCCATTTCAGGTAGTGCTAATTAAACGACAATCGACAATAATTAAAATACATCTATTTCAATTTTCCGCTGAAATGGATTGTGCACAGATGTGTAAAAAAAATAAAAAATCAATCAATATTGCTGTGGTTATGACCATCTTTTTATTGCTGGAAGAAAAAATTCGTTGCTTATTACAATAGAAAATTCGAAATAAACATTTATTATCCGATCCAATTTTTTTGGTTGCTGAGGATTGTAGTAATTTAAAATGTTGGGTGGTAACGAGGTTGTGCTAGTCACCTACAGAGTGATTGCTATAGAGGACAGCAACCAGAACTTATTTCTTTTTTATTTCTAACAAAAACAAATATTATATATTGTAACGAGTATCGATAGTTGATTACTCATCACTATCGTGACTGACACTATTGGCAGCATCGAAACGAATGTCAACAAAAAGAAATAAGCGATAACCAGAACAAGCCAACGAGAAAGGAAGAGAAGAATCTCGATAACGGAAGATTCTGGGGTGTTGCCAACAGAGTATAAATAGAGCCAGTGTTGAGCAGTGAGAATCAATCGAATTCCGAACGTGAATGCGCAAACATCTATACAGAGGCAAAAGTTGCTAGTACATTAAAGTGTTATTGTAAATAGTTGATTATAAACAGAGTTGATTGTAAATAGAGTTTATTAAATAAATTGTTGCTGTATATAGTTGTATAAAATAAGTGTTGCAGTTATCATTAACAGAATCCAGTGATCGAACAAGGTAATTCAAATAGAATTAAACGTTCACAGAATAAAAACGTAACAATTGGTGTCAGAAGTGGGATTCTGTAAAGATGGAGAAAATTGACCAACTAAAAGTGGACCAGCTTAAAAAGCTGTTGGTAGAGATGAATCTATCGTCATCAGGTGCAAAGGCGGAACTGCTGGTGAGGCTGAGGCAAGCTATGGAGGCTAAGGGAATTAATGTAGAAGAACATGAGTTCTTCGAGGAAGCCGATATACAAGCAGTTGTGCACGCTGAGGAAGAGAGCAAAATAGATTCGAGTGGTCAACTCATGGAATTCATGAAAACCATGATGCAACAGCAGCAACAACAGCTACAAGAAAATGCGTCTCGCATTGACTCCAAGTTTCAAGAACATTCGGTACGCCAAGAGGGCGTTATTAGTGAATTACGTACGGAAATTCAAGGAAATGCATCTCGCATTGACTCCAAGCTTCAAGAACATTCGGCTGAATAGCGTATGGAAATTCAAGAAGGTTCGTCTCGCCAAGAAAACTTCATTGGAGAATTCCAGAAGACAATTAACTACAAACTACAAGAAATTTCTGGGGCTATTAATGAGAAAGTTGCAGAACTAAAAGAACATGTAGATGAAATTTCCGGAGCCATTAAAGAAAAAGTTACAGATCTGAAGGAACATGTAGATGATTTGGAAGATAAGTTCGATAAATTACAACACGATCTCAACCAACTAAAAATAAATGGGCCAGCCACATCAGTGATTAGAGATTCAAGTACAATCAAACTAAAGCCACCAACATTTGACGGAAGCACGCCATTCAATATCTTCAAGCTTCAATTCGAGACAACAGCTTCGAAGAATCAATGGGATGATAGCGACAAGACTGCTGCTTTAATAGTCGCATTAAAAGGTAATGCTTCCGAGGTGTTACAGATGATTCCAGAGAAAGATCGTGGTAGCTATCAGTCACTGATGGACACACTCCAGCGAAAGTATGGAAATGAATACAAGCGTGCCCTAATCATGTCACCCAGGAATACATATGCCGAAACAGTCAGTAGTGCTTTGACGTATGAAGCCGCCAGCTTAATGTGTCGACCAGTGCCAGGAGTACGCAAACTAGAGGGGAAAACATCACATCTGGTTGAAGCAGTGCGTCAGGCAGTAAAATCAGTAGTTCAGCCTGAAGTAACAACAGGTCGACGTGAAAACAAATTTAATGGTAAGTGCTTCATTTGCGACAAACGAGGGCATATAGCGCGTGATTGCATTCAATCGAATATGAAAGGTAGAACAAGGAATCAACGCAAAAATAAATTTGCCGGTAAGTGCTTCATATGCCATCGAAGAGGGCACAAGGCGCGGAATTGTCGTCTTCGAAACAAGCAACAAAGATCGAATTCACCAGGACAACGAAAGGACGATCGTGATGTCATTCATCGTAGTAAAGCTTATACTCCATATCGTCGTACTTGCACCGTAGATAGTAAACATTGATCTCGGGAAAGAAACCAGAATCACATTGTTAACCTACGTCTTACGAATGTATTGTCGGAAGAGTCATGGAAAACCGAACGAGTTCAAGAAGATCAGCGGAACGACCCAGATCTCGCAAAGATTATGGAATATAAGGAGCAGGGCATACGTCCAGATTGGCAAGAAATGGCTAATGAGAGTCCAATAACGAAGGCATACTGGGCGCAGTGGCAAAGCCTGCACTTACGAGACGGATGTTTATTCCGAACATGGGAAAGTGAAGATGGAAAAATCACTTATGATCTGCTGGTGGTACCCAAGGCAAGAATAAATGAAGTGATAGCTGAGTATCACAATGCCTCCAGTGGAGGGCATTTGGGAATCACCAAAACCGTCGAGAAAATAAAGAAACGATTTTATTGGGTTGGATGTCATGACCATGTCGCTGATTGGATTCGGAAGTGTAAGCAATGTGCAATGGCCAAAGGTCCCACTAAGAAAAGTCGAGGTAAGATGCACCAATACACCGTGGGTGCTCCATTTGAGCGAATTGCTATGGACATAGCTGGACCATTTCCAATAAGCAACGCAGGAAACAAGTATGTTCTGGTGGTTATAGATTACTTCAGTAAATGGCCTGAAGTATACCCCATTCCAAATCAGGAAGCTAGTACAGTTGCGGATGTATTCGTCAACCAATGGGTTACTCGTTTTGGTGTACCGATGGAGTTACACTCAGACCAAGGTCGAAATTTCGAATCAGTTGTATTCCAAGAGATATGCCGTTTGCTGGGTATATACAAAACTCGTACAACACCTTTGCATCCACAATCTGATGGCATTGTAGAACGATTTAACCGTACCTTGGAGGAATATTTGAGAAAAGTCGTAGATAAATACCAAAGAGACTGGGATGTACATATACCAATGTTCCTCATGGCATATAGATGCGCACAACATGATACGACGGCTACTACACCGGCAATGGCAATTTTTGGAAAAATTTAAGACTGCCAGCTGATTTAAAATTTGGAGTCGTAACACCAACGATATCAACCGAAGGTAATTATACTAGCGAAAAGCGGGAACAGTTGAATGAAGTACATCAGTTCATCAGAGAGCGGTCGCAGATGATAAGCGATAAGATGAAGGCCAGGTATGACTTGAAAGCAAATTCAAAAGGGTTCTATGAAGGAGAGCTTGTAATGCTTCATAATCCACAACGAAAGAAAGGCCTGTCCCCCAAACTACAGACTCATTGGGAATGACGGAGTATATCGTATTCAACGTGCCTGGAATAAAAGAGCAAAGTTTAAAGTAGTGCACTTAGAGCGACTTGCGCCATATCGAGGGGAAGTATAAAAACTTGTTCGGGACGAACAAGGTTAAGAGGAGGGCAGTGTATCGAGTATCGATAGTTGATTACTCATCACTATCGTGACTGACACTATTGGCAGCATCGAAACGAATGTCAACAAAAAGAAATAAGCGATAACCAGAACAAGCCAACGAGAAAGGAAGAGAAGAATCTCGATAAAGGAAGATTCTGGGGTGTTGCCAACAGAGTATAAATAGAGCCAGTGTTGAACAGTGAGAACCAGTCGAATTCCGAACGTGAATGCGCAAACATCTATACAGAGGCAAAAGTTGCTAGTTCATTAAAGTGTTATTGTAAATAGTTGATTATAAACAGAGTTGATTGTAAATAGAGTTTATTAAATAAATTGTTGCTGTATATAGTTGTATAAAATAAGTGTTGCAGTTATCATTAACAGAATCCAGTGATCGAACAAGGTAATTAAATAGAATTAAACGTTCACAGAATAAAAACGTAACAATATCGTTGGAGCAATCAAAAACCGAAATCATTTTTCAAATTACCAACATAAGACTAAACAAAAGAGGTAATAACACCACCTATATTGTTTTTCACATAATTAACCGATGATAATTTACAGAGCGGTAAGATGCAAACTTTTGTTTTAAGTTTCATAGCAATTTATTTAATATGCTCTTACCAAGCGCGGAACAGCAGCCAGAATACAAGAAATACCTATTGCTTGTATTCTTGAATCTTCTTCCTCAAATAAATATATATTTAACATTGAATAAATAGATTATTACATTTTTTTGTAGTTAAATAATTAAATATGCACACATACGGCAATCCATGTAAATAAAAGTAAACACTTCAACGAAATGTCAAATGTATGGTGAAATGAATTTGATGATACACATGGTTGTGTTTCTAACTGTAAAATTTTAATATTATTTTACACATACGAACTTATTGACATGTAAAATTAGTAAATATTAAATAATATACATATTATATAATATACATATATATATATATATATATATTATATAATATACATATGATGTAAATCAGTAAAAGTTGTAACTGGTTTGTGTTTATTTGGCATTTTATTTTATTATACCGTAGAATTAATTGTGCTTAATTGCATATATATATATATATATATATATATATATATATATATATATATATGTATATGTGGCACTAAAAGCCACACATATATATATATATATATATATATATATATATATAAATATATATATGTATATTTATATATATATATATATATATATGTATGTATATGTGGCACTAAAAGCCCCGAAGGGCTAATTGGCGAAGCTTCTCTTCGATTGCTGTTGTGCGTGTTAAATTTGGACAGTATTAGAAGGAACCTACTTATTTTAGCCGGATCCGAACGTCAGAACCCTTGTGACATTCCTTTTTTTGGGCTTTGTCACAGAGTTCTTTTAGAAGTTTTTTCATGGCATGTTGTTACTGTCGGAAGAATTACCAAGTGCTTGCCGAAATGTGGGTATCGTTCGAAAGAAAAATCTTTTCGATATTTAATTTGTTATGCATCAGCCGGGGATTGAACCACGACCTACGGATCAGAAGGCGAACACACTAACCACTGAGCTACGGCACCTACTTCGTTCTACAAAAACTTATGGGAAAACTGCGGTCACACTCAAAATCTGCCGATTTACGTAAAGAAATTTCTGGTTTACGGTTAGCGGACGAAAATCTAAACAGGAGTTCACCTGTGGATTTCTATTGGTTGGTGACATCTACCCACCATTAATACTGGATGGCATAAAAAAGAGCATTCTAGGATCTCTAATTGCGCAAAATACCGTTTTTAATCAGCCTCGATAAAGAAATTTCTCGGTTCTGGGAGATCGAAGAGTTCTCAAAGGCTACCAAAAAATCACTAGGAGACATATATTGCGAAAACCTTTTCACGAAGACAATTTTTCGAAACAAAGATGGGCAGTTTATAGTATCGCTACCATTCAAGCAGAATTTTCCCGAGGAATTACCGATAGGAGATTCACGCAATTCGGCGCGAGCTCAATTCTTTCGTAACGAAACACGAGTACTTAAGACTCCTCAATTTAAGAAAGAATACGATTAAAGGAACTCAGCATATCTGCATATGAAGAGAATTGCTAATAAATCGATCGTAACACCCAATTCATCATACTACCTCATCATGCCGTAGTGAAACCAGATAACACCACTACTAACCTCCGTGTTGTCTTTAATGCGTCTTGCCGGACTTCTAATGGCAACAGTCTCAATGACGATTTATGTACTGGGCCAATATTACAATCGGATTTAATGATTCTAATCCTGAGATGGAGGCTCTATCGTTTAGTCTTTAATGCCGACATCGAGAAAATGTACCGACAGATTCCCGTACATCCCGAACATACCCCATACCAACGTATTTGGTTTAGAAAATCTCAAGACGAAGACTTCGAAAGTTTTAAGTTGTATCTCCCCATAAGGACTCTCTTGCAAATTGCGCAAGAGAATGTAGTAGCTAATCACATTGCTTCCAATATTTTGAAGACATCAATGTACGTAGATAATGTACTTGCTGGAGGTTATACGTTGAAAGACACAATCACGGCACGGAATGAACTGAAATGGACCTCAAATCACCAATGTGTTATGGATGACCTCGCTTCAAATCAACTTTTGAATTCCGAGTTCCAGAATATCTCTGAGACGAGTATTGCGAAAACCCTAGGTTTATGATGGAATGCGGTTTCCGATTGCTTCTTCTTTTCTCTAGGCCCCCGCCCGAACAAAGCTTCGTTTACTAAACGCGAGATTCTCTCAGTTATTGCCAAGCTATTCGATCCTGCTGGATGGTTGGCACTGAAAATTGTTGTTGTGAAGATGTTGATGCAACAATTGTGGCTAGACAATATGGATCGCGATGAAGGGATTGAGCCACTCAGCAGCCGGCTCCAACTATGCCCTTGAACTGGATGTATACGCCGTATTGAAAGGATGCAGTATTACCACATTTTTTTTAATATTCTTTATTTCAAATATTTTCTATGTCTAAGTCCTGAATTCGCTACCCAGTTCTTTTAATTTAATTTTCTCTAATTATAAGATTTTTACGAATTGTATTAAAAAAAAAAAAACTCGAATTAATTTCCCTAGTTATACGTTTCTCTATATTGTAATTTTTAGATTTAAATCAATAAGTTTTTTGAATTGCAGCTTTAGCATCTTTAGTTATAAGTATATTTAAATTGTTCTCTTTTTTAATCTAATCCCGATTTTTTCCTTGTAATCTCTTCGTCTGATGTGCGAGTTCCGTCTCTTTTGCAATATTCCTGCAAGGGGTGCTGAATATCTACGTCAGACTGAATTTGCGTCTACTTGGGTATTTTCCCCCTTAAAATGAGGGAATGGGTTGAGTGGTGATCTGGCATCACCGGTGCTGCTAATTCTTCCCATCCCTATCATTATCCCAGTACTGTTTTTTTTTTCTTTTGTCCACTCTCTCACTCTCTTACGACGTGTGCTCCTTTTTCCCGTTTCTCCACTCTCTCCCTCTCATTCTACATGCGTATTTTTTCCTATTCTCCGCTCTCCATCCCACACTCCATGTGTTTTTCTCCTCATGTTGTTTGTGTTGTTGATTTTGTTTTGATTATTGCGATTCGAACTTAGCAAAGTGCGCGCTTATATCTCCTTCTGAATTGAACAAAAAAATAAAGTTTTGTTTTAAGTGAATCTTGTAAATAGTGATTTTAAAATAATTAATTATAAACAAGAAAGAAAAAAACCAAAGAAAACATTTAATTCGATACATTACATGAAACAATAAAAATTAGTGCAAACAGTCCCTTAAAAGTGATCATAACAGACACTAAAATAAAACGTGCACCACATCGCAGCAAGCCTACCGGTATTCACTTGCTCCCCGCTAATCACAGGCGGGTGACTTGGTTTACCCATTATCAATAAAATTACTCCAAAAATTTAAGAGAGTAGCACTATTGATAGTGGGTGGAACTAATAGCTGCCTCATTAAATTTTCACAAAAATTCCTTTGCAGGCAACAGCGAAGCCTTGGCTATATTACCAATCAATTGAACGCTAATCAAAAAAATTGTTGTTGGTTTCAATACAAAATGAGAAATGAACTCCAAAAATAAACAAATGCATGTCAATCAGTTCTTATTGCTGTTCTCGCCACCAATCAGACCAATTTCACCATGCCATATGCAATTTTATATAGAGAAAAAGAAAATGTGAGAAAAAATATTTCTAAATAATGCAACATTTCTTTACGGGTATTGCGTAGATACGTGTTTATTATGTTGACAACTGCGAAGGATTATTATTTTTTAAACATTAATTATATAAATTCCCTTTAAAGAAAGTTATTCGCGTTTGCTTTATATTCTGAGCAAGTACTGATTGAGAGAATTCGCCCGTTAAACAAAAAAGTTCTATAACTTTAAATTTATTATTTTATTTAGAAATGGTGTTTTCGTGGAGCAGACCTCTCACTGAAGAACTTATTACTCTGCTGCAAATTAATGAACGCTTGTGGGATACAAGAAATCCAAGTTATTCTAATCGGGAAAAACGGGAACAGGCCGTAGGTGCTATGCAACAGCAATTGCTAGCGATGTAGCCAAACATGATATCCGGTCAAAATTTCAGTCCTTTGAAGCCAATATAGGAAAGAGTTGACAACTATTGTCACCAGCACTACCAGTTGTTGATCTGGCGGTATTGCATTTCCAACTGGCGTTTCACTTTTTTTTATATCCTTTTCAATGAGGCGCAAGATGTTCTGTAATATCGCATCGGTCATCCTTATGTAATTGTTGAAGGCCCAGAAGTCGTTATGTGGTAATTCCATTGTCAGGAATGTGAAAAGCCGTTTTTACTTTTTGTATTAACTCAATTATTTTTCCAATACACTTCTATGATTATCCAAACAAAAACACACATTCACCGCGGTAAACATTATGAAATCTATTGAAATTTAATGCATCACAATTATTTTGATAAAATATTACACCTCTGTCTCAGGAATCATGTGTAACCACTCAACAATTTAAATTGTTGAAACTGAAAATGAACGCCCTAATTGGCGTTCAATTGTTTGAAAATATAACCACGGCATTAGTTTCAATTCAAAATGAAAAATAAACTCCAAAAATGACATGCATGTCAATCAGTTCTGACTGCTGTACTCGACACCAATCTCACCAGTGTTGCCATATACAATTTTATATAGAAAAAAAGAAAATGTGATAAAAAATAAAAGAAAAGTGAAACGCCAGTTGGAAATGCAATACCGCCAGATCAACAACTGGCAGTGCTGGTGTCAATAGTTGTCAACTCTTTCCTATATTGGCTTCAAAGGACTAAAATTTTAAACGGATATCATGTTTTCCAATATCGCTAGCAATTTTAGACAATCGTTGTTGCATAGCATCTAGGGCCTGTTCTCGACTATAATAACTTGGAATTCTTGTATCCCACAAGCTTTCATTCATTTACAGTAGAGCAATATGTTCTTCGGTTCTATCTGGCGACCTCCGTATTATTTAGACTTATCTGTGTATTCGGATCTCTGCACAGATGGACCTTTCCTTCTCTGACACTCGTCAGAAAAGGGATGTTTTTTTTATGGATTAAAAAAAATCTAAACCAAAGAAACAAAATCGGGAGAGGCAGCGAAAGCTATGGAGGATAGACCAGGGCCTACCCATGCCGAGAGTCTCCTGAGATCTAATACAAGCTCAAGTTTGCCACTATCAACCAGCAGGGCGTCGATTACCAGACCGACGTTCGCGGTTGCACCCAACCACGGCCAAATCAGTTGCTAAAGACCCCTCGGAAATGTGAATCCCGAATTTAGCGAAATCCTTCAGCGAGACTTGGTGATGGCGGTGGTGGACAGAAATGACGCTAATGGCTTCATCGCTCCATCGAATTGGAGACTGCTAGAATGCAAGCTAGCAGAGGTCTTCAATCATCTGATGGAGGAGCATCCCAACCCTCCGCCCATTATACGAGAAGCTGGCTGGCATCAAGGCAACGTCAAGTTGATTGCCTACGCCGATCAACATATTCTCGACCTGTACAAGATTGCGATCACCAGAGCTGGAAAAGTATGGGCGGGTGCACGTTTAGAGGTGATAAATAGAGATGCTAATATGAACAGACCGTGCACTTCTACCTGGATCTCAGCGGAACCGAGTGACCCAACCATCATCATAAAAAACATCATGTTGTGTAATCCCAACCGCCCAACACACAACTGGCGATTACCCAAGTTGAATGAGGAGAAGAAGGGAATGTACCATAGGGCGACCATAATCGTAGACCAAGAATTCGTGGTACCCCTGGCAAAATCCGGTGGGTACATCAACTACTGTTTTTCGAGGATCAACCTACGAGTATATCGGAAAGACGATCTGGAAACACACACAGGCGATCAGTCTGTGGCAAAATGGATGGAGACGAAGGAGACGCTCCCTATCAGCTCCAGAATGCTCGTGCGGTAGGATGAGTTTCTGGACTCTGGATATGATGTGGTCAACGTTACTATCGTGGAAGCGAAAGTGACAGCGGTGAAGTGGCAGCGGTGATGCTTTATTGCCTCCAGATAAACCTGCAAAAGTCTAAGGCGGCCACAGCCACTCTAATTCTTCGCCTAGAAGCCGACGGTGAAGACATCGTTCTGGTCCAAGAGCCGTGGACAGTTGGCAACATGATCTTTGGACTAAGGACACTTGGATACAACTCAATATAGAAGCGTAACACAGGTAGACTTAGGGCCTACATACTTCTGAGAAAATCAATAACCTTTCTTTCTCTCTATAATTACAGCAATTTAGATACAACGTGTGCGCAGAGAATATAGGTATGTGCTGCATCAGCCTAACTCGCGCACAACCACCTGGAACCACCACCAAGCAACCTTAAACACCTGATAGAAGATGCCCAAAAATCCAGGGTTGGACTCATAATAGGAAGCCACGCCAACGCGCACCATACAATCTGGGGTTGCAGGGATATTAACAACAGAGGTAAATCACTGTTTAATTATATCCTTCCAACAAACTTTCTAGTGTGTAACAGGGGTGAGACCCCAACTTTCATAACAAAAAATAGGCAGGAAGATCTAGACTTAACACTTGCAACCGAAGGCATTGTAGACCATTTAAACTGGGGAGTATTGGATCAGCACTCCTTCTCTGATCACAGATATATACAGTTTGCCATAGATTTTAAACCTCCTGCTCCAGTAGTCTTTAGAAACCCAAAAAGGACAGACGGGTCACGCTTTAAGGAGTTAGTTAATTTTAATATATCTGAAGCTCCTTCGGCAATAACTAACACAAATCAGATCTACACCACAGTCTGCTGCATCACAAAAAGTCTCAACAAGGCATTCAAGTTGTCCTGTCCGATTCGAAAACAATGGGGGAAAGGAAAACCTCCAGGGTGAATCTCGAGCTCGATAGTTTGAAAAAAAGGTTGTAGCAAGCTCTTCAATTGCGCTAAAACTTATAAATGCAACCTCAGGAAACGCCACAGAGAAGCCTGGAAGAACTTCTGCAGAAATATAAAAGACGCTTCTGAGGCTTCTATACTTTGGAAAATCCTATCTAAATCACCCCATACTCCAAGTGTTCTAGTCAAACCAGATGGAATGTAAACCACATCCTCTACGGAAACGCTGCAAACACTAATAAATGCACACATCCCAAACGATCCGTCTGAAACTGAAGCCCCACTTGATTAGAAGCCATTACCGTTCGACTATTCAATAGTCGCATCGGAGAAGATTCTTCCTCTTCTTATGTGGCCATAACAACCGAATATCGATTTAGGCCGAAAATAACATGCTTCGCCAGCCATCTCTGTTCTTCGCTAGCTGGCGCCAGTTAGAAATTCCAAGCGCCGTCAGGTACTCCAGTACTTGGTCTTTCCACCGGAGGTTTGGTCTTCCTCTTCTGCGTGGTCCTCCAGCGGGTTCCGAATATAACACCTTCTTAGCTGGAGCGTGTTCTTCCATTCGCTCGACATGACCTAGCCAGCGCAGCCGCTGGATTTTGATGCGCTTTACTATGTCAATATCGGCATACAGCTCGTACAGCTCATGGTTGTACCTTATTCGGTACTCGCCACCAACGCAAATAGGTCCAAAGATCTTGCGTAGGCCTTTTCTCTCGAAACCTCCAAGCATTCGCTCTTCGGAGGTGGAAATTGTCCAGGATTCAGCGCCATATGTTAGGACAGGCATGATGAGAGACTTGTAAAGTGTAGTTTTCGTTATTCGAGAGAAGGCTCGACTTCTCAATTGCTTACTCAGCCCAAAGTAACACCTGTTAGCAAGAGTTATCCTACGCATGATCACCAAGCTGACGTCGTTACTGCTGTTAATGCTAGTTCCAAGATAGACAAAGTCCCTTACTACTTCAAAAGCGTAGTTGTCAACAGTGACGTGCTGTCCAAGACGCCGGGACTCTTTGTTTGTTGACACTAGATACTTCGTCTTGTCCTCGTTCACCGTGAGACCCATCTGACACGACTCTCTTTCCAACTCTGAGAATGCTGCACTGACTGCTCGTGTGTTCATGCCGATTATGTCAATATCGTCGGCATACGCTAACAGCATGACACCTTTGTTGAAGATAGTGCCATTATGTCGCAGATCAGCAGCTCGTATTATTTTCTCCATAATAAGATTGAAGAGGTCGCACGATAACGAATCACCTTGTCTGAAACCCCGTTCGGTACTAAACGGTGCGGAGAGGTCCTTCCCAATTTTCACTGCACAACGGGAGTTATGCAGTGTCATTCTACAAAGTCGAATGAGCTTTGCAGGAATACCGAACTCAGACATTGTTGTGTAGAGGTAGAGGTAATCCCTTACCGGACTGTCGAAAGCGTCTTTATAATCAACAAATAGGTGGTGTGTGTCGATCTGTTTTTCTTGGGTCTTCTCCAGGATTTGGCGCAGTGTGAAAATCTGGTCGATGGTGGATTTACCAGGTCTGAAGCCACACTGATAAGGTCCAATCAGGTTGCTGAGCATAGGCTTCAACCTTTCACACAGTACGCTCGATAGAACCTTGTATGCGATGCTCAGGAGACTTATTCCACGATAGTTGGCGCAAATTGTGGGGTCTCCTTTTTTATGTACAGGACAGAGAACACTGAGCCTCCAATCATCAGGCATGCTTTCAACCGACCATATTCTGCTTATGAGCTGGTGCATGCGGGTGAGCAGCTCATCGCCTCCGGTCTAAAACAACTCGACAGGCAGGCCATCAGCACCTGCAGCTTTGTTGTTCTTCAGCCTTAAAATGGCCGTTTTATTATCGTCATAGTGGGGTGGTGGAACATCAACACCATCATCTGTAATTGGGGTTATCAGGCATTCTCCTCTACTGGCGGAATTTTTCGTAGCATCGCCATTCAGTAGCGTGGAGAAGTGTTCCCTCCATAGGCTCAGTACACTCTGGACATCTGTAACCAGATTCCCATTTTCATCACGACAAGAAGAGGCTCCGGGATTTAAACCGCCACTCATGCGCTTGATTTTTTCGAAGAATTTTCGAGTCTCATTCTTGTCGGTACACATCTCTATCTCCTCACACGCGTCTTTCCAACTCCCTCTTCTTGCGCCTGAAAAGACGTCTCTCTGCACTCCTTTTCTCTCTGTACCGCTCCTTAACAGCTCGCGTTGCGCCTGCACGCAGGGTTTTCCCGTAGGCGGCGTCTTTCTGTGTGGTAGCGTCGCGACACTCCTGATCATACCACTCATTCCCCTGAGGCCGATAGTAACCCATTACCTCCTCGGCAGCAGTAGTCATCTAGTGGGATATATGTGTCCACCGTGCGCATGTATCATCAAGTGGGGGAGTGTTCTGCATAAGCAGATCCGATAGTCGAGTGGAAAATGCATCTGCTGTCTCTGGTGATCGCAGCTTACTGACGTCGAGCTTTCTCTGTGTGGGACTTCTCTTGTTATTTGCGACACATAGGCGTGTGCGCACCTTAGCTGCAACAAGGTAGTGATCCGAGTCGATGTTGGCACCACGGATCGATTTCACGTCCATCACACTGGAAGCATGCCTTCCATCAATCACCACATGATCAATTTGGTTTCTTGTACGTTGATCTGGAGACAGCCATGTCGCTTTGTGGATGTCGAGATGCTGAAATCTGGTACCACCAATTACCATGTTTCGTGCTGCGGCGAAGTCGATCAGCCTCATTCCGTTATCGGAGGTGTTCTGGTGGAGACTGAATTTTCTGACAGTTGGACCAAAGGTACCTTCCTTGCCCACCCTGGCATTAAAGTCGCCAAGCACGATTTTGATACCTCGGCGGGGGCAACGGTCATAAGCTTCTTCGAGGCGCTGAAAGAAGCTCTCCTTGGTCACATTGTCCTTCTCATCCGTCGGAGCGTGGGCACATATAAGGCTGATGTTGAAAAATTTTGCCTTGATGCTGATTGTGGCCAGCCGTTCGTTCACAGGCGTGAACTGTGAGACAAGATGTCGTAGTCTCTTGCTGACCAAAAATCCACATCCTAATTCGTGCCTTTCAGCATGGCAACTGTAGTAGATGTCACAGGACGCTCTTTTGGAGCAGCCCTGTCCTGTCCATCGCATTTCCTGGAGAGCGGTGGTGTCAGCTCTGTATTTTTCGAGGACATCAACCAGATGGATAGAGGCACCCTCCCTATAAAGGGATCGGACATTCCAGGTGCATATCCGTAAATCGTTGTCCTTTTTTCGTTTGCGGGGGTCATCAACAAAAGCGGTAGTCCTTATCCGAGGCATATTTGTTTTTTTCATTTGGGGGTTTTTTATGTGGCGGATCCCAAACCTAACGCACAACCTTTAACCGAGGAGATTTTCGCCACTCACTTCAGCCGCCTCCCAGCGGGTGCCAGGAAGACGTTGCCCGGTGGTCGCCACATGGAAGGCCCCCATTAATAATAATGAAAGCGCCATCACAGAGTAAGCAGAGCAAGCTATATGACTACCCCTCATTAACAAATAAGAGTATCATCACATAGCGCTCAGATCAAACTACATGACAGCCAGTGAGTTGACTTGCGATGAGTTCAACAAGGATTGCGCTAGCCCCACCCGGTTGAGGCAGTTAGACACGTTACCTTACGAAATCACCACCAGACCACCATCGGAGAAGATTACTTGGGCGATAAATACGTTTAAGCCCTACAAATCGCCTGATCCTGACAAGATAATTCCAGCACAGCTACAACAGGTAGCCAAACTGATTCTTCCATGGCTAAAGCAGATTTTCGTTGCCTGCATAAGCCTTGGCTACATTCCTCAACTCTGGAGAAAAGTCAGAGTTATCTTCATAACTAAGGCTGCAAGGAGCTCCCATACAAGCCCAAAGGGCTTTAGACCAATTAGTCTATCGTCATTCTTATTCAAAACACTGGAAAGATTGCTAGATGTCCATTTAAGACATACCATTAGCACGACATGTTGTCTCCTTCTCAACATGCGTACACATAGGGAAAGTCCGTTGAAACGGCGCTACATGCGTTAGTATCAACTGTAGAAAAATTTCTTCATAATAAAGAATTTCCACTAGCGGCTTTCACTAATATCAAAGGTACCTTCAACAATATTCAGCCCAGGGCAATCACGGAGGCTTTTGCACGTCTTGGGGTGGAGGTAACGATTAGCAGATTGATAGAACGCCTATTGAAAGATAGACTCATTATATCCGAGCTGGGTGGATCTACCATCACGAAACGTATAAGAAGAGGAACCCCACAAGGTGGGGTACTCTCTCCTGTCTATGGAACTTGGTAGTTAACGAACTACTACTATGGGAAATAGAGAGGAAGGAGTGCGGAGTGATTGCGTATGCCAATGACGTTGTCTTGTTGGCGACTGTAAAATTTCCGTAAGTCCTAAGAGACATTATTCAAATCAGTTTTAATGGTACCAAAATGGGCTAAGGATAGGGGCTAAAATGCAAACCCACAAAAATCTGAGCTGATTTTGTGGGAAGGAAAACATCATTTGTAGGGTTGAAAATTTGTTGGATTTACAAGGCGGTTATCAGGCCAGTCCTCCTATATGGGGTACTGACCTGGTGAACTGCATTTACTAAGTCCTACCATGTCACACTTCTTGAAAAATTACAAAGAGCAGCTTTTTTTTATTAACAGGAGCACTTAGCTTCTGCATCTTACTCCGCTTGACTTACTTGATAAGCAGCTGGCGGCCAATTCCGTATTACGACACACCGGCTTGCACCAATGGACATCAAAGTCCTTCGGAAATGAAAGCATACTGAATGATTTTAATATTGAAACTTCACTTGATTATATTAAGCCTACATACGCCTTTGAAAGGAAATTCCTAACCTCGTTCCCTGATAGGTTCGCCTGGGAGGCGGAAGGATTCATGCCAAATTATACTCTCATCTTTACTGATGGCTCTAAGTTTGATGGAAGGGTGGGAGCAAGTGTGTATTCCGAGTCAATCAGCCTAAATATTTCTTTCCGCCTGCCTGACCACTGTAGTGTGTTTCAGGCAAAAGTTAACTCGAATTGACCCACGTAATTTTTTTTCGAATTTCAAAAAGTTTTTTAGAAGCATACTCTTTATATGCAAAATAAAAAAAAACTGCATCATTAGTTTGTTAATCCTGCACACAGGACGCTCGGAATGTCCTGTTTACACATATACACAAAACTGCTTTTCAAAAAGCTAAAAAAATTTGATTTTGTTGGTATTTATTCGAAACAAAAATAAGGAAATCTTTTTTTATATTTGTGTTAAAATAATACAGATAAATATTTTTTAAGGTTCTGTATGCTATTGTTTGAAGCAATGCAAACAGAGTCCTACATCGCATTTATTACAAGCTGTACGTACGATATACTTGCATGTATCTCCTGCACATTCTATTAGATTAACAAGATGACCGGTTCTATCGTAGCGAAGAGTATTTTTTACAGAACTCAATCGTATCTCTGACGGTCTGTTACATGTTTTTGGCTCATTACCGTAGTGCTTGCAGTAGTACATGACAACATCTCACTTCAACTCCATTAGTGTTTTATTGCTACCAGCACGTCGATAAAGGAGCCAGCTATTCTGAATACTTGCATCGATAAGCCAAGTGAAAATGCAATGCCATCATTTTTTGCCTCGAAAGCCTATGCGAGTTCCTGAAACATTCTGATGAAACATTTCGCTTAGAACGCATGGATGTGGGACTGGTATTTTCTGTTTTTGTTGACTGCTGTAACGAGATGTTGCTGATTCCGATTCAGAACCGAAACAAGTCGATGCCAGACACACCACCGCGTTATCCACCCATTTAGTCAAGTGAATTCCGGTTTCTTTGATTTTTACATTTTGCTAATAGCGTCGTTGTTTTTTTCGTAAATCATTTTTATGGGGAATCGGACAACTCTTAGGGATTCGATTTTCTCGAATTGTTTCAGTAGCATGGTAGCCTCGGTTGCTCAGATAAGTTAGCAACGGTATCCCAGTGAAGAGGTTGTCGCAATAAAATGCAAAAGGGAGTTTTTGTACATTTTCCGTAAAATCATATATCATGCTTAGAAGTGGTGTTGCGCATGTGCCGAATTTTTCCTCATATTTAGGATCCGACCTTGGATTCTTACCTTGGTATATTTCAAAGTGGATCATGTATCTATTGGGTGTGCATAGAGACCAAGCTTTGTATCCAAAACACATCGGATTCCCCTTTATAAGTTGCTAGCAACCATGGCGCCCGAAATAAGCAATCGTACTCTCGTCGTATGAAAGATTTTGTTCTGGGTGAAAGTTTTCCAACATTTTGGCCTTGATATGATCTGTTAGTGGACGAAGTTTTCATAATGTGTCAGGTCTTTCGGTTTACATAAGGATGACTCGAAGTGAAGAATCCAATCTATCTCTTGGAAGCGATTTCTTCGCATAGCATTGTACACCATTCTGTTACGTAGATCATCATCGTTGCTCCACATATTTCTAATGGACCATATTAGATTGTAGCCAGACACAGTGAATTCTTTGTAGCGTTTTTGATGATGAGTAGCATATAAATTTGAACATTCGCATGTGTTCAAGCAAATCAGCTTTGAAAAATTCATGAGGCCTTAGTTTACGACAGTTTTCGTAATTTGCTTTGGGGAAAATTGGAAACACTGCAATTGAATTATCTTTGTGCCACGTGAAATTGCTGTCTTTGTTAGCTGCTGGGATTGCAACATTAGGCTTCAATGGGTTCAAGCGACTTATCTTCTATGATGAGCTCTGCAAACAATCATCTAGCATAGGGACAGAATGAGTCACATCATCGAATCCGGTATCAGAACTAGATTGTTTGCCATCAAAGCAACTTTCAATTCGACAATCACCTTCTAAAACGATTTCGCATCCTGGCTTAAGCTGTGCTGCGCATAGATTGTCTGGTATCCATCATCATTGTCACCATCATCTTCGCCACTTACATCTCCCTCAATATACGGTGGCTCAATATAAAGTGCATGCATATTCGTTGCAACATCGTTTTCGTCATTCCCGCATATTTCTTCCAAAAATCTAAAGCTTCTTGCAAAGAGAGTGGTCCTTGAAAAATTAAAAACGAGAGAGGAACACGACATACAACCAAAATATTTCCTAAAATTCAAAAAAAAAAAAACAAGATAGCAAAACAAAAACATTAGACCGGAAACAAAAAACTTCAAAAAAAGATCACAAAAAATATTTTTTACAGCAGCACACTTATGGGACATTACTCCCTTCATCAAACACTCCAAAAAACCACATTTCATTACGCGATCAAGATAATTAGTATATATTTTAGACGTACTTACTTTTTCATGTCCCTTTTTTGCACTCAACATTTTGTCTTCACTTTATAATACACTATTTTGTACAAACAAACACGCACTGACGCGCAAATGATTTTAAGTGAAAGCAGAATCAATTTCGCGTTCAGCATGCTTTTCAAAGTAACGGTATCTGTATTCGATTGTAAGTTATAATCGTGTACAGACGTGCCTATCGTGCGTTGCCATATGGCAACACTGGGTCAATTCGGGTTAAAGCGATTCATACTACACTAACTTGGTTCAAACAGAGCATTGTCTCCTGCAGAGACATTTGCATCTTGAGCGACAGCCAAGCTGCAATTAAGGCCCTGGACTAATTTCTCGTGAAATCGAAAACCATTCTTGACTGCCGCAAATCTCTTAACGAGATGGCTGAGCAGCACAATATTCTCCTGTGCTGGGTACCCGGACACAGGGGTATACGAGGAAACTGCATATCCGATGATCTTGCAAGACAAAAGAATCTCTATCCCATGCAAATTCTCGGTTAAAGATACCCATAGCTACGTGTAAGCATAATTTGGTGGTTTTCACCACCAACGTCTTCCATAAAAAATGGACGGATACACCCATCTGTATGACGAAGAAATTACTGTGGCCCCTACTCAACAAGATACGTTCACACAAACTTGCGGATCTTAATAGAGTAGACATCTCGATTTATGTGGGAGTGGTCACTGGTCACTGCCTCATAGGTCCTCACGCTGTGAGATTAGGTTTGGGTACCGTCACTCATGACTTCTGCAGAATCTGCAGAGATGAGAAGAAACTTGAAACGATCTCACATCTACTATGTACCTGCCCTGCTTTATGTAAAAATCGCAAAAAATTTCTAGGACACTACCAGCTGAGTGAACTTGCCCAATTATCCCAGATTGACATTGTCAATCTCCTAAAATTTATTCAATATTCTGGTTGGTTCAGCGAGCAACTAGGTAGAGGTATATTCCGCGTGGCGGTATCACAACGGTGCTAAATCTGGCCTATGTGCGCTCTCTCATCGAAGAGGGCGGCCGCTAAGAATCTAACCTAACCTATGTTGCATATCTCTATGTTGGTGTGGAAATTGCAACATAAATGAATTTAGGTATTCTATCACAAATTTCAATTTTCAACGTAAATTTTTGTAGATGAGCCCCTCTTAAGGGGTGAGAATAGAGGTAAGTATGCTAATATACGATGCACACAAACCACTGAAAGCTGGCACTAAATGTACATCAAAATGTACTCTAATTCTATACTCCATGTCCGGTTCAGTCACATCGATGTAAATCTTCGACATTCTTCTACAAAAAATAAAGAAATTAAATCACTTTCTTGACAAATATATACGATACATGGCTAACAAATAGAAACCACTCACTAACACTGCAACTCACAGCTATCGAATCAGTCTCTAGTTTTTTACATCGCCGGAAATTGTGTTTTACCTCATCAATTGTGTAAATCGTTTGAAAATTTGTAATATAAATAGATTAATACATTTCTTTCTAGTTAAATAAATAGATATGCACAAATACGGCAATCCATGTAAATAAAAATAAACACTTCAACGAAATGTCAAATGTATGGTGAAATGATTTTAATTATGCACATGGTTATGTTTCTAACTTATTTACATGTAAAACTAGTGAATGCTAAATAATATACATTTTTTGCAAATATAATAATATATTTCCTAAGTATATATATGTAAATTTCACAAAAATTTTATAAAGTTTTATAAATTTATGCAAAAATTTTAATATGAATGCAACAATGCAGTAAAATCCATTCACCATTATTGGTGAGTTACGATTTTCACAGGTGGAAAAATAGACTCTTTATAATAGTACTAAATGTTTTCTGATTTTTCATAATTATAGTGGGTGCCGTAGCTCAGTGGTTAGTGTGTTCGCCTTCTGATCTGTAGGTCGTGGTTCAATCCCCGGCTGATGCATAACAAATTTAATATCGATAAGATTTTTCTTTCGAACGGTACCCACCTGTCGGCAAGCAATTGGCAATTCTTCCGACAGTAACAACTTGCCATGAAAAAGCTTCTAAAAGAACTCTGTGACAAAGCTCAGAAAAAGTGATGTCACAAGTGTTCTGCCGTTCGGAATCGGCTAAAATAAGTAGGTCCCTTCTAATATTGTCCAAAAATTTAAGACGCACAACAGTAATGGAAGAGAAGCTCCGACAATGAGCCCTTTGAGGCTTTAAGTGCCACATATTTATTTTTTTTTTAGAATTTTGATGAAATATGACGTAAATCAGTAAAAGTTGTAACTGGTTTGTGTTTATTTGGCATTTTATTTCATTATTCTGTAAAATTAATTGTGTTTAATTGCATTTGACAACTTTATAAAACATATGTCTTAGGTTCCAAGGCGCCACGTTGTTTAGTATTTTTTTTTAAGCCATCGAAAATTAACAACCTCAGTGAATTTGAAAACAATGAAAAAATTGGTCACCGTTATGTAATTCAATACTTTCATTTGAAAGGTCTCAGTCCAACGAATATTAAAGCTATACTAGATTTTACTCTGGGGGAGTCTGCTCCTTTATTTACGACCATAAAAGATTGGGTTGCAGAGTTTAAACGAGGTCGTACGAGCTGCCAAGACGAACACCGTAATAGTCGACCAATTGAGGAGGCCAAAACTGAAACGATTAAGAAAATCCACAAAATGGTATTGGATGATCGCCGACTGAAGGTGCGTTAGCTAAGTGAAATTATAGGCATTTCAAAAAGTACTATACATCGTATATTGACCGAAAATTTGGAGATGAAAAAGCTGATTGCAAGATGGGTGTCGCGTTTGCTCACAATTGAACAAAACCAACGTCGTGAAGATGTTTCTATAGAGTGTTTGGCGATGGTTTATAGTAATTAATCCGAGTTATTGCGTCGATTTGTGACAACGGATGAGACATGGGTCCACGACTTCACACCTGAGACAAATGAGCAGTCAAAACAGCGAACTGCTAATTTGTTGCAGCATTTAAGTGATGAAATTAAAGAAAAAAGGCCGTATTTGGCGGAAAAGAAAGTATTGTTTCATCAAGACAATGCATCAGTTCACACACCCGTTTTTGCGATGGCCAATATCAATGACTTAAAGCTCGAATTGCTTCAGCACGCACCTTATTCGCCAGATTTAGCATCTTCGGATTATTTTCTATTTCCAAATTTTAAAAAAAATGGTTTGGTGGTAGAAGATTTGCAAACAATGAAGAAGTGGAGCCTGCGGTAGATAACTATTTTAATGAGCTGACGGTTCATACTATAAACAGGGTATCGAAGCTATAGAATATCGCAGGGAAAAGTGTATAGAGCTAAAAGGAGAATATGTTGAGAAATAAAGAAATATTTGTTTTTCTTTTTGTAGTTCTGGGACCGCCTTCGTATACGAGTATTATTATATTACAACTACTTTTCTACTACTTTTCATTCATTTTTACCATTACAATTTTAAGTTAAAAATGTATGTGAAAAGAAGAAATGGAAGAGTCAGTTTCAGATCTTCAGTTTTCTTCGTTTAATACCGTAGGATACTTAGAACTTTGCCTCTTATAGCCTAGACAGACGGCAGCCTAATTCTGGATTACCGGCACACTTAATCCGAATAAAAAAATTACCTTACAGACGGCAGTATTGCGGATTAACTAAACGGCTGATTGCTGTTTTATTAGGTCTGCTCACTTACATTACTATCACTATCAATTTCTGTCATCTGTCACTCTCTATATGAGAAAATCTACAAGAAGTACGTGAACTGAAAGCTATTTGAAACTTGAAAATTGACATTCACCGTTCTTAATTGACAGCTGGATTTATTTATTCGCCAACACTTTTCATGCTGAAAACTGTTAACAATTGTTGAAAGTTTTTTGTTAGCGAACACACCTAATATTTTGTAAAATGGATGGAGAAAAATTCACAATAGACAATTTTCAGCAGTGTTGCCATCGCAAATTGCCCTAATCCTATTTTATTTTGAGAATTAACTCATAGAGTTTATGCGGATTAGCTGCAGTTAATGCCCGAGTTAATTCGAATTAACTCGGTAATCCGGAATTAGGTTGCGGTCTGTCTAGGCTATTATATAAATGATAAAATAATTTTGCGTTGCCTTGTTGCGCTGATACTCAGTTCTGGGTTAGAAGCGCTGATACATTTTACAGCAGAGTGTCCAAAAGTTCGTTATGGAAGTGCAAACACAGATACTTATCGTCGGTGCAGACGAAGAAACACGCACGAGTGTTTTGACGACGAAGATAGATGCGTAAAAAAATAAGACGATGAAAGACACGTAAACATTGTTGTCGGCAAACAAAGACGTCTAAGCATATTTGACGACGAAGAAAGACACTTTATGACTTATTTATCACGCGAGAGTTGGCGTCATATCATTTAATTATTTTGAAATGTAATTCTTTAAAATTAATAATTATTACTTACCATAGTTACTAACATTAATTACCATAAATCGTGTATTAAATTTTATATATTGTTACGTTTTTATTTTGTGAACGTTTAATTCTATTTGAATATCAACTTTGTTCGATCATTGGATTCTGTTAATAATAATTTCAACATTTATTTTGTACAATTATATACAGCAACAATTTATTTAATCAACTCTGTTTACAATCAACTATTTACAATAACTCTTTTAATGTACTTGCTACTTTTGCCTCTGATACCGTGTCGATGATTCCGCAATCACATTCGGAATTCGACTGACTTTCATTTGTCAACACTGGCTTTACTTATACTCTGTTGCAACACTCCAGAATATTACTTTATCGTAGCCGAGATTCATCTCTTTCTTTCTCGTTGGTTTGCATTGATTATCGCCTATTTTTTTTTGCTGACATTCGTTACGATGCTGCCAATATTCGGGTCCTTCACAATTAATGATGAGTAACCAACCATCGATTTGGTTTTTTTTACCAACCATCGATACTTGTTACAATATTCTATTTTTTTTTACTGATTCATCATCACCCAACTAAACGAAAAGACATTGCATTCATTAGCTGCGTTCTTTTGCACACTCGCTTATATTTTAAGCGACCTGAATTCTAGTGTTGCAAAGTAAAAAAACAGCACGATTGTGAATAGGCTACTGGAATGTGCTTGGGAAATTTCAACAGCACTCAAATTATTGTAAATATAAACAAAATAAATCAAGTGAAAATAAAAATTTATTCCGCAGAATTGTTTCTTTTTCGTTTTTAACTTGTTTATAAATTTCACGAACAACCATATACACCACCAGCGTTGCTAATTAACTAAAGGAAAATTATATTCAAGTAAAAGGGAAGTAATATGCGAGTTGGTGTTCTTTTGCAACTCGCTTACAAAAGACTGCAGCTATTGTACACGATATTATATTTTTTGTTAATTATATTTACACGTCTTTCTTCGTTGTCAATTATATATACACGTTTCTTCGCCGTCAATTATGTTTACGCGTGTTTCTTCGCCGAAGTTTTTTTACTCGTCTCTCTTCGCTCGCGTCTTTCTTCTTATGCACCGACGATATAAAATTTATTGTTATGAAAAAATAGGAATATAATTACTTTAATATATATACTGAAAAACAAAGAGGTTTTGATTTTGTGCAAAGTTATCTGAAATGAAAAAAAATCCAAAGAAACAAAATTACTCCAAATGTTCTTTATACTTTCCATGAACCTTCAAATAAATTATCCAAAGTTATGTTGAGGTCACTGGTAGACAATTTTAATGAAGTCTCCAATGCTCAGAAAAGTAATAAGAATATTGTTACGTTTTTATTCTGTGAGCGTTTAATTCTATTTGAATTACCTTGTTCGATCACTGGATTCTGTTAATGATAACTGCAACACTTATTTTATACAACTATATACAGCAACTATTTATTTAATAATCTCTATTTACAATCAACACTGTTTACAATCAACTATTTACTATAACACTTTAATGTACTTGCAACTTTTGCCTCTGTATCAATGTTTTCGCAATCACGTTCGGAAGTAGATTGATTTTCCTTCTCAACACTGGCTCTATTTATACTCTGTTGGCAACACCCCAGAATCTTCCGTTATCGAGATTCTTCTCTTTCTTTCTCGTTGGCTTGTTCTGGTTATCGCTTATTTCTTTTTGTTGACATTCGTTTCGATGCTGCCAATAGTGTCAGTCACAATAGTGATGAGTAATCAACTATCGATACTCGTTACACTGCCCTCCTCTTAACCTTGTTCGTCCCGAACAAGTTTTTATACTTCCCCTGGATATGGCGCAAGTCGCTCTAAGTGCACTACTTTAAACTTTGCTCTTTTATTCCAGGCACATTGAATACGATACACTACGTCATTTATCTTTGCTATAATCTCATATGGTCCTTCCCAATGAGTCTGTAGTTTAGGGGACAGGCCTTTCTTTCGTTGTGGATTATGAAGCATTACAAGCTCTCCTTCATAGAACCCTTTTGAATTTGCTTTCAAGTCATACCTGGCCTTCATATTATCGCTTATCATCTGCGACCGCTCTCTGATGAACTGATGTACTTCATTCAACTGTTCCCGCTTTTCGCTAGTATAATTTCCTTTGGTTGATCTCGTTGGTGTTACAACTCCAAATTTTAAATCAGCTGGCAACCTTAACTCGTTTCCAAAAATTGCCATTGCCGGTGTAGTAGCCGTCGTATCATGTTGTGCGCATCTATATGCCATGAGGAACATTGGTATATGTACATCCCAGTCTCTTTGGTATTTATCTACGACTTTTCTCAAATATTCCTCCAAGGTGCGGTTAAATCGTTCTACCATGCCATCAGATTGTGGATGCAAAGGTGTTGTACGAGTTTTGTATATACCCAGCATACGGCATATCTCTTGGAATACAACTGATTCGAAATTTCGACCTTGGTCTGAGTGTAACTCCATCGGTACACCAAAACGAGTAACCCATTGGTTGACGAATACATCCGCAACTGTACTAGCTTCCTGATTTGGAATGGGGTATACTTCAGGCCATTTACTGAAGTAATCTATAACCACCAGAACATACTTGTTTCCTGCGTTGCTTATTGGAAATGGTCCAGCTATGTCCATAGCAATTCGCTCAAATGGAGCACCCACGGTGTATTGGTGCATCTTACCTCGACTTTTCTTAGTGGGACCTTTGGCCATTGCACATTGCTTACACTTCCGAATCCAATCAGCGACATGGTCATGACATCCAACCCAATAAAATCGTTTCTTTATTTTCTCGACGGTTTTGGTGATTCCCAAATGCCCTCCACTGGAGGCATTGTGATACTCAGCTATCACTTCATTTATTCTTGCCTTGGGTACCACCAGCAGATCATAAGTGATTTTTCCATCTTCACTTTCCCATGTTCGGAATAAACATCCGTCTCGTAAGTGCAGGCTTTGCCACTGCGCCCAGTATGCCTTCGTTATTGGACTCTCATTAGCCATTTCTTGCCAATCTGGACGTATGCCCTGCTCCTTATATTCCATAATCTTTGCGAGATCTGGGTCGTTCCGCTGATCTTCTTGAACTCGTTCGGTTTTCCATGACTCTTCCGACAATACATTCGTAAGACGTAGGTTAACAATGTGATTCTGGTTTCTTTCCCGAGATCAATGTTTACTATCTACGGTGCAAGTACGACGATATGGAGTATAAGCTTTACTACGATGAATGACATCACGATCGTCCTTTCGTTGTCCTGGTGAATTCGATCTTTGTTGCTTGTTTCGTAGACGACAATTCCGCGCCTTGTGCCCTCTTCGATGGCATATGAAGCACTTACCGGCAAATTTATTTTTGCGTTGATTCCTTGTTCTACCTTTCATATTCGATTGAATGCAATCACGCGCTATATGCCCTCGTTTGTCGCAAATGAAGCACTTACCATTAAATTTGTTTTCACGTCGACCTGTTGTTACTTCAGGCTGAACTACTGATTTTACTGCCTGACGCACTGCTTCAACCAGATGTGATGTTTTCCCCTCTAGTTTGCGTACTCCTGGCACTGGTCGACACATTAAGCTGGCGGCTTCATACGTCAAAGCACTACTGACTGTTTCGGCATATGTATTCCTGGGTGACATGATTAGGGCACGCTTGTATTCATTTCCATACTTTCGCTGGAGTGTGTCCATCAGTGACTGATAGCTACCACGATCTTTCTCTGGAATCATCTGTAACACCTCGGAAGCATTACCTTTTAATGCGACTATTAAAGCAGCAGTCTTGTCGCTATCATCCCATTGATTCTTCGAAGCTGTTGTCTCGAATTGAAGCTTGAAGATATTGAATGGCGTGCTTCCGTCAAATGTTGGTGGCTTTAGTTTGATTGTACTTGAATCTCTAATCACTGATGTGGCTGGCCCATTTATTTTTAGTTGGTTGAGATCGTGTTGTAATTTATCGAACTTATCTTCCAAATCATCTACATGTTCCTTCAGATCTGTAACTTTTTCATTAATGGCTCCGGAAATTTCATCTACATGTTCTTTTAGTTCTGCAACTTTCTCATTAATAGCCCCAGAAATTTCTTGTAGTTTGTAGTTAATTGTCTTCTGGAATTCTCCAATGAAGTTTTCTTGGCGAGACGAACCTTCTTGAATTTCCATACGCAATTCAGCCGAATGTTCTTGAAGCTTGGAGTCAATGCGAGACGCATTTCCTTGAATTTCGTGTATTAAATTTTATATATTGTTACGTTTTTATTTTGTGAACGTTTAATTCTATTTGAATATCAACTTTGTTCGATCATTGGATTCTGTTAATAATAATTTCAACATTTATTTTGTACAATTATATACAGCAACAATTTATTTAATCAACTCTGTTTACAATCAACTATTTACAATAACTCTTTTAATGTACTTGCTACTTTTGCCTCTGATACCGTGTCGATGATTCCGCAATCACATTCGGAATTCGACTGACTTTCATTTGTCAACACTGGCTTTACTTATACTCTGTTGCAACACTCCAGAATATTACTTTATCGTAGCCGAGATTCATCTCTTTCTTTCTCGTTGGTTTGCATTGATTATCGCCTATTTTTTTTTGCTGACATTCGTTACGATGCTGCCAATATTCGGGTCCTTCACAATTAATGATGAGTAACCAACCATCGATTTGGTTTTTTTTACCAACCATCGATACTTGTTACAATATTCTATTTTTTTTTACTGATTCATCATCACCCAACTAAACGAAAAGACATTGCATTCATTAGCTGCGTTCTTTTGCACACTCGCTTATATTTTAAGCGACCTGAATTCTAGTGTTGCAAAGTAAAAAAACAGCACGATTGTGAATAGGCTACTGGAATGTGCTTGGGAAATTTCAACAGCACTCAAATTATTGTAAATATAAACAAAATAAATCAAGTGAAAATAAAAATTTATTCCGCAGAATTGTTTCTTTTTCGTTTTTAACTTGTTTATAAATTTCACGAACAACCATATACACCACCAGCGTTGCTAATTAACTAAAGGAAAATTATATTCAAGTAAAAGGGAAGTAATATGCGAGTTGGTGTTCTTTTGCAACTCGCTTACAAAAGACTGCAGCTATTGTACACGATATTATATTTTTTGTTAATTATATTTACACGTCTTTCTTCGTTGTCAATTATATATACACGTTTCTTCGCCGTCAATTATGTTTACGCGTGTTTCTTCGCCGAAGTTTTTTTACTCGTCTCTCTTCGCTCGCGTCTTTCTTCTTATGCACCGACGATATAAAATTTATTGTTATGAAAAAATAGGAATATAATTACTTTAATATATATACTGAAAAACAAAGAGGTTTTGATTTTGTGCAAAGTTATCTGAAATGAAAAAAAATCCAAAGAAACAAAATTACTCCAAATGTTCTTTATACTTTCCATGAACCTTCAAATAAAATATCCAAAGTTATGTTGAGGTCACTGGTAGACAATTTTAATGAAGTCTCCAATGCTCAGAAAAGTAATAAGAATATTGTTACGTTTTTATTCTGTGAGCGTTTAATTCTATTTGAATTACCTTGTTCGATCACTGGATTCTGTTAATGATAACTGCAACACTTATTTTATACAACTATATACAGCAACTATTTATTTAATAATCTCTATTTACAATCAACACTGTTTACAATCAACTATTTACTATAACACTTTAATGTACTTGCAACTTTTGCCTCTGTATCAATGTTTTCGCAATCACGTTCGGAAGTAGATTGATTTTCCTTCTCAACACTGGCTCTATTTATACTCTGTTGGCAACACCCCAGAATCTTCCGTTATCGAGATTCTTCTCTTTCTTTCTCGTTGGCTTGTTCTGGTTATCGCTTATTTCTTTTTGTTGACATTCGTTTCGATGCTGCCAATAGTGTCAGTCACAATAGTGATGAGTAATCAACTATCGATACTCGTTACACTGCCCTCCTCTTAACCTTGTTCGTCCCGAACAAGTTTTTATACTTCCCCTGGATATGGCGCAAGTCGCTCTAAGTGCACTACTTTAAACTTTGCTCTTTTATTCCAGGCACATTGAATACGATACACTACGTCATTTATCTTTGCTATAATCTCATATGGTCCTTCCCAATGAGTCTGTAGTTTAGGGGACAGGCCTTTCTTTCGTTGTGGATTATGAAGCATTACAAGCTCTCCTTCATAGAACCCTTTTGAATTTGCTTTCAAGTCATACCTGGCCTTCATATTATCGCTTATCATCTGCGACCGCTCTCTGATGAACTGATGTACTTCATTCAACTGTTCCCGCTTTTCGCTAGTATAATTTCCTTTGGTTGATCTCGTTGGTGTTACAACTCCAAATTTTAAATCAGCTGGCAACCTTAACTCGTTTCCAAAAATTGCCATTGCCGGTGTAGTAGCCGTCGTATCATGTTGTGCGCATCTATATGCCATGAGGAACATTGGTATATGTACATCCCAGTCTCTTTGGTATTTATCTACGACTTTTCTCAAATATTCCTCCAAGGTGCGGTTAAATCGTTCTACCATGCCATCAGATTGTGGATGCAAAGGTGTTGTACGAGTTTTGTATATACCCAGCATACGGCATATCTCTTGGAATACAACTGATTCGAAATTTCGACCTTGGTCTGAGTGTAACTCCATCGGTACACCAAAACGAGTAACCCATTGGTTGACGAATACATCCGCAACTGTACTAGCTTCCTGATTTGGAATGGGGTATACTTCAGGCCATTTACTGAAGTAATCTATAACCACCAGAACATACTTGTTTCCTGCGTTGCTTATTGGAAATGGTCCAGCTATGTCCATAGCAATTCGCTCAAATGGAGCACCCACGGTGTATTGGTGCATCTTACCTCGACTTTTCTTAGTGGGACCTTTGGCCATTGCACATTGCTTACACTTCCGAATCCAATCAGCGACATGGTCATGACATCCAACCCAATAAAATCGTTTCTTTATTTTCTCGACGGTTTTGGTGATTCCCAAATGCCCTCCACTGGAGGCATTGTGATACTCAGCTATCACTTCATTTATTCTTGCCTTGGGTACCACCAGCAGATCATAAGTGATTTTTCCATCTTCACTTTCCCATGTTCGGAATAAACATCCGTCTCGTAAGTGCAGGCTTTGCCACTGCGCCCAGTATGCCTTCGTTATTGGACTCTCATTAGCCATTTCTTGCCAATCTGGACGTATGCCCTGCTCCTTATATTCCATAATCTTTGCGAGATCTGGGTCGTTCCGCTGATCTTCTTGAACTCGTTCGGTTTTCCATGACTCTTCCGACAATACATTCGTAAGACGTAGGTTAACAATGTGATTCTGGTTTCTTTCCCGAGATCAATGTTTACTATCTACGGTGCAAGTACGACGATATGGAGTATAAGCTTTACTACGATGAATGACATCACGATCGTCCTTTCGTTGTCCTGGTGAATTCGATCTTTGTTGCTTGTTTCGTAGACGACAATTCCGCGCCTTGTGCCCTCTTCGATGGCATATGAAGCACTTACCGGCAAATTTATTTTTGCGTTGATTCCTTGTTCTACCTTTCATATTCGATTGAATGCAATCACGCGCTATATGCCCTCGTTTGTCGCAAATGAAGCACTTACCATTAAATTTGTTTTCACGTCGACCTGTTGTTACTTCAGGCTGAACTACTGATTTTACTGCCTGACGCACTGCTTCAACCAGATGTGATGTTTTCCCCTCTAGTTTGCGTACTCCTGGCACTGGTCGACACATTAAGCTGGCGGCTTCATACGTCAAAGCACTACTGACTGTTTCGGCATATGTATTCCTGGGTGACATGATTAGGGCACGCTTGTATTCATTTCCATACTTTCGCTGGAGTGTGTCCATCAGTGACTGATAGCTACCACGATCTTTCTCTGGAATCATCTGTAACACCTCGGAAGCATTACCTTTTAATGCGACTATTAAAGCAGCAGTCTTGTCGCTATCATCCCATTGATTCTTCGAAGCTGTTGTCTCGAATTGAAGCTTGAAGATATTGAATGGCGTGCTTCCGTCAAATGTTGGTGGCTTTAGTTTGATTGTACTTGAATCTCTAATCACTGATGTGGCTGGCCCATTTATTTTTAGTTGGTTGAGATCGTGTTGTAATTTATCGAACTTATCTTCCAAATCATCTACATGTTCCTTCAGATCTGTAACTTTTTCATTAATGGCTCCGGAAATTTCATCTACATGTTCTTTTAGTTCTGCAACTTTCTCATTAATAGCCCCAGAAATTTCTTGTAGTTTGTAGTTAATTGTCTTCTGGAATTCTCCAATGAAGTTTTCTTGGCGAGACGAACCTTCTTGAATTTCCATACGCAATTCAGCCGAATGTTCTTGAAGCTTGGAGTCAATGCGAGACGCATTTCCTTGAATTTCGTGTATTAAATTTTATATATTGTTACGTTTTTATTTTGTGAACGTTTAATTCTATTTGAATATCAACTTTGTTCGATCATTGGATTCTGTTAATAATAATTTCAACATTTATTTTGTACAATTATATACAGCAACAATTTATTTAATCAACTCTGTTTACAATCAACTATTTACAATAACTCTTTTAATGTACTTGCTACTTTTGCCTCTGATACCGTGTCGATGATTCCGCAATCACATTCGGAATTCGACTGACTTTCATTTGTCAACACTGGCTTTACTTATACTCTGTTGCAACACTCCAGAATATTACTTTATCGTAGCCGAGATTCATCTCTTTCTTTCTCGTTGGTTTGCATTGATTATCGCCTATTTTTTTTTGCTGACATTCGTTACGATGCTGCCAATATTCGGGTCCTTCACAATTAATGATGAGTAACCAACCATCGATTTGGTTTTTTTTACCAACCATCGATACTTGTTACAATATTCTATTTTTTTTTACTGATTCATCATCACCCAACTAAACGAAAAGACATTGCATTCATTAGCTGCGTTCTTTTGCACACTCGCTTATATTTTAAGCGACCTGAATTCTAGTGTTGCAAAGTAAAAAAACAGCACGATTGTGAATAGGCTACTGGAATGTGCTTGGGAAATTTCAACAGCACTCAAATTATTGTAAATATAAACAAAATAAATCAAGTGAAAATAAAAATTTATTCCGCAGAATTGTTTCTTTTTCGTTTTTAACTTGTTTATAAATTTCACGAACAACCATATACACCACCAGCGTTGCTAATTAACTAAAGGAAAATTATATTCAAGTAAAAGGGAAGTAATATGCGAGTTGGTGTTCTTTTGCAACTCGCTTACAAAAGACTGCAGCTATTGTACACGATATTATATTTTTTGTTAATTATATTTACACGTCTTTCTTCGTTGTCAATTATATATACACGTTTCTTCGCCGTCAATTATGTTTACGCGTGTTTCTTCGCCGAAGTTTTTTTACTCGTCTCTCTTCGCTCGCGTCTTTCTTCTTATGCACCGACGATATAAAATTTATTGTTATGAAAAAATAGGAATATAATTACTTTAATATATATACTGAAAAACAAAGAGGTTTTGATTTTGTGCAAAGTTATCTGAAATGAAAAAAAATCCAAAGAAACAAAATTACTCCAAATGTTCTTTATACTTTCCATGAACCTTCAAATAAATTATCCAAAGTTATGTTGAGGTCACTGGTAGACAATTTTAATGAAGTCTCCAATGCTCAGAAAAGTAATAAGAATATTGTTACGTTTTTATTCTGTGAGCGTTTAATTCTATTTGAATTACCTTGTTCGATCACTGGATTCTGTTAATGATAACTGCAACACTTATTTTATACAACTATATACAGCAACTATTTATTTAATAATCTCTATTTACAATCAACACTGTTTACAATCAACTATTTACTATAACACTTTAATGTACTTGCAACTTTTGCCTCTGTATCAATGTTTTCGCAATCACGTTCGGAAGTAGATTGATTTTCCTTCTCAACACTGGCTCTATTTATACTCTGTTGGCAACACCCCAGAATCTTCCGTTATCGAGATTCTTCTCTTTCTTTCTCGTTGGCTTGTTCTGGTTATCGCTTATTTCTTTTTGTTGACATTCGTTTCGATGCTGCCAATAGTGTCAGTCACAATAGTGATGAGTAATCAACTATCGATACTCGTTACACTGCCCTCCTCTTAACCTTGTTCGTCCCGAACAAGTTTTTATACTTCCCCTGGATATGGCGCAAGTCGCTCTAAGTGCACTACTTTAAACTTTGCTCTTTTATTCCAGGCACATTGAATACGATACACTACGTCATTTATCTTTGCTATAATCTCATATGGTCCTTCCCAATGAGTCTGTAGTTTAGGGGACAGGCCTTTCTTTCGTTGTGGATTATGAAGCATTACAAGCTCTCCTTCATAGAACCCTTTTGAATTTGCTTTCAAGTCATACCTGGCCTTCATATTATCGCTTATCATCTGCGACCGCTCTCTGATGAACTGATGTACTTCATTCAACTATTCCCGCTTTTCGCTAGTATAATTTCCTTTGGTTGATCTCGTTGGTGTTACAACTCCAAATTTTAAATCAGCTGGCAACCTTAACTCGTTTCCAAAAATTGCCATTGCCGGTGTAGTAGCCGTCGTATCATGTTGTGCGCATCTATATGCCATGAGGAACATTGGTATATGTACATCCCAGTCTCTTTGGTATTTATCTACGACTTTTCTCAAATATTCCTCCAAGGTGCGGTTAAATCGTTCTACCATGCCATCAGATTGTGGATGCAAAGGTGTTGTACGAGTTTTGTATATACCCAGCATACGGCATATCTCTTGGAATACAACTGATTCGAAATTTCGACCTTGGTCTAAGTGTAACTCCATCGGTACACCAAAACGAGTAACCCATTGGTTGACGAATACATCCGCAACTGTACTAGCTTCCTGATTTGGAATGGGGTATACTTCAGGCCATTTACTGAAGTAATCTATAACCACCAGAACATACTTGTTTCCTGCGTTGCTTATTGGAAATGGTCCAGCTATGTCCATAGCAATTCGCTCAAATGGAGCACCCACGGTGTATTGGTGCATCTTACCTCGACTTTTCTTAGTGGGACCATTGCACATTGCTTACACTTCCGAATCCAATCAGCGACATGGTCATGACATCCAACCCAATAAAATCGTTTCTTTATTTTCTCGACGGTTTTGGTGATTCCCAAATGCCCTCCACTGGAGGCATTGTGATACTCAGCTATCACTTCATTTATTCTTGCCTTGGGTACCACCAGCAGATCATAAGTGATTTTTCCATCTTCACTTTCCCATGTTCGGAATAAACATCCGTCTCGTAAGTGCAGGCTTTGCCACTGCGCCCAGTATGCCTTCGTTATTGGACTCTCATTAGCCATTTCTTGCCAATCTGGACGTATGCCCTGCTCCTTATATTCCATAATCTTTGCGAGATCTGGGTCGTTCCGCTGATCTTCTTGAACTCGTTCGGTTTTCCATGACTCTTCCGACAATACATTCGTAAGACGTAGGTTAACAATGTGATTCTGGTTTCTTTCCCGAGATCAATGTTTACTATCTACGGTGCAAGTACGACGATATGGAGTATAAGCTTTACTACGATGAATGACATCACGATCGTCCTTTCGTTGTCCTGGTGAATTCGATCTTTGTTGCTTGTTTCGTAGACGACAATTCCGCGCCTTGTGCCCTCTTCGATGGCATATGAAGCACTTACCGGCAAATTTATTTTTGCGTTGATTCCTTGTTCTACCTTTCATATTCGATTGAATGCAATCACGCGCTATATGCCCTCGTTTGTCGCAAATGAAGCACTTACCATTAAATTTGTTTTCACGTCGACCTGTTGTTACTTCAGGCTGAACTACTGATTTTACTGCCTGACGCACTGCTTCAACCAGATGTGATGTTTTCCCCTCTAGTTTGCGTACTCCTGGCACTGGTCGACACATTAAGCTGGCGGCTTCATACGTCAAAGCACTACTGACTGTTTCGGCATATGTATTCCTGGGTGACATGATTAGGGCACGCTTGTATTCATTTCCATACTTTCGCTGGAGTGTGTCCATCAGTGACTGATAGCTACCACGATCTTTCTCTGGAATCATCTGTAACACCTCGGAAGCATTACCTTTTAATGCGACTATTAAAGCAGCAGTCTTGTCGCTATCATCCCATTGATTCTTCGAAGCTGTAGTCTCGAATTGAAGCTTGAAGATATTGAATGGCGTGCTTCCGTCAAATGTTGGTGGCTTTAGTTTGATTGTACTTGAATCTCTAATCACTGATGTGGCTGGCCCATTTATTTTTAGTTGGTTGAGATCGTGTTGTAATTTATCGAACTTATCTTCCAAATCATCTACATGTTCCTTCAGATCTGTAACTTTTTCATTAATGGCTCCGGAAATTTCATCTACATGTTCTTTTAGTTCTGCAACTTTCTCATTAATAGCCCCAGAAATTTCTTGTAGTTTGTAGTTAATTGTCTTCTGGAATTCTCCAATGAAGTTTTCTTGGCGAGACGAACCTTCTTGAATTTCCATACGCAATTCAGCCGAATGTTCTTGAAGCTTGGAGTCAATGCGAGACGCATTTCCTTGAATTTCCGTACGTAATTCACTAATAACGCCCTCTTGGCGTACCGAATGTTCTTGAAACTTGGAGTCAATGCGAGACGCATTTTCTTGTAGCTGTTGTTGCTGCTGTTGCATCATGGTTTTCATGAATTCCATGAGTTGACCACTCGAATCTATTTTGCTCTCTTCCTCAGCGTGCACAACTGCTTGTATATCGGCTTCCTCGAAGAACTCATGTTCTTCTACATTAATTCCCTTAGCCTCCATAGCTTGCCTCAGCCTCACCAGCAGTTCCGCCTTTGCACCTGATGACGATAGATTCATCTCTACCAACAGCTTTTTAAGCTGGTCCACTTTTAGTTGGTCAATTTTCACCATCTTTACAGAATCCCACTTCTGACACCAATTGTTACGTTTTTATTCTGTGAGCGTTTAATTCTATTTGAATTACCTTGTTCGATCACTGGATTCTGTTAATGATAACTGCAACACTTATTTTATACAACTATATACAGCAACTATTTATTTAATAATCTCTATTTACAATCAACACTGTTTACAATCAACTATTTACTATAATACTTAAATGTACTTGCAACTTTTGCCTCTGTATCAATGTTTTCGCAATCACGTTCGGAAGTATATTGATTTTCCTTCTCAACACTGGCTCTATTTATACTCTGTTGGCAACACCCCAGAATCTTCCGTTATCGAGATTCTTCTCTTCCTTTCTCGTTGGCTTGTTCTGGTTATCGCTTATTTCTTTTTGTTGACATTCGTTTCGATGCTGCCAATAGTGTCAGTCACAATAGTGATGAGTAATCAACTATCGATACTCGTTACAATATGTTAATACCAACAATATTGCGCTACTGAGTTCAATATAAACATCTTTACATTTTAGTATTGGCAGTGTTTTTTATACTGTTATGTTTTTATTCCGTGAGCGTTTAATTCTATTTGAATTACCTTGTTCGATCACTGGATTCTGTTAATAATAACTGCAACACTTATTTTATGCAACTATATACAGCAACAATTTATTTAATAAACTCTATTTACAATCAACTCTGTTTATAATCAACTATTTACAATAACACTTTAATGTACTAGCAACTTTTGCCTCTGTATAGATGTTTGCGCAGTCACGTTCGGAATTCGATTGATTCTAACTTCTCAACACTGGCTCTATTTATACTCTGTTGTCAACACCCCAGAATCTTCCTTTATCGAGATTCTTCTCTTCTTTCTCGTTGGTTTGTTCTGGTTATCGTTTATTTCTTTTTGTTGACATTCGTTTCGATGCTGCCAATAGTGTCAGTCACAATGGTGATTAGTAACCAACTATCGATACTCGATACTCGATATCGATACTGTAACATTCCGTAAATGTGTCTATTGTTTTATAGTTTTTCTGCACGTGAGTAGTACAAATTTCAGCAAAATACTTATTTAAAAATATAGAAAAATATAATTTTATTTTAATAACAAATGCAAAGGCTTATTTAACATATAAATAAAAATATAATTTAGTAGTTGAGTACTCCATTTGAAAACCTTAAAATTCATATTTGTACACAACGAAATTAACAAAACAGACTAATATGCCGATATTTCATCTACAATAATAGGTACTATATTGATATAGTACCATATAATATAATTAACAAAGTACGGCAATTGTGACATTCGTTCTCATGTCATGCACAGGATATTCTAAAACATGTTTAGGTAGCGTCAAAATATAAGTGAAAAAAGCATGTCAAAATCTGTTCAGGCAATGTCAAAATTATTAACCCTCTGGATGAGTACACAATTTCACAATTACAATTAAAAATATATTTTCAAGTTGATGTAATTAAAATTAATAATTAATTGATAATCGAAAGAAAAACTATAAAAATGCATTTGAGATATTTGACGCTTATGCACAACCTTATGTGCCATCATATTTTCGAAATTTTAACTTTGATAGATTTCACAAAACTGTCTTGTCGGATTGCGGTACTGTTAATTATATGGCCTAGTGTAATTAACAGTACGGCAATCCCAGATTCGTCAAGTACTACGACGAGTTCCATTGGCCAAAAGAGATGAAGCCATTAAGCTAATTACCGATATGCAGAAACAAGGTGTGATTGTACCATCAGCGAGTCCATGGAGTTCACCGGTTGGGCTGGTAAAGAAGAAGGATGGAAGTAGTCCATTCTGTGTGGATTACAGAAAGCTAAATAATATCACGAAAAAAGACAGCTATCCACTGCCAAGAATCGATGACACTCTGGACACGCTACCTGGTGCGAAGTGGTTCTCAACGCTTGATCTGCAAAGTGGCTACTGGCAAGTAGAACTTGATAAGGAGGACAAAGAAAAAACAGCTTTCAGTATTGGCGATGGTCTATGGCAATTTACAGTGATGCCATTTGGTTTGTGCAATGCGCCAGCTACTTCCGAACGTTTGATGGAGCGTGTACTCAGAGGACTACACTGAAAATGTGCTTGGTGTACCTCGATGACATTATCTTGATGGGAAAAGATTTCAACGACCACCTGGAAAAGTTGAAAGAAGTATTTCAGCGTATACAATCAGCAGGGCTTAAACTGAATATAAAAAAGCGCACTCTTCAGGCGAGAAGTTAAATAACTTGGTCATAATGTAACAACAGAAGAATACAGAACAGAACAACATAACAACGAGGAGAAAGTAGCAGCAGTACAAGAATGGCCTATTCCGTCGAATCTTTACGAGTTAAGAAGCTTCCTAGGCTTATGCACCTACTATAGACGATTTGTTCCTGGATTTGCAAACATCGCAAACATGGAAACAGATGCGAGTGGCTATGGAATAGGTGGTGTGCTCTCTCAGATCATAGATGGGCAAGAAAAAGTAATAGCATACTACAGTAAAATCCTGTCGAAGCTAGAAACAAACTACTGTGTCACTCGAAGAGAGTTGCTCGCAATACTGGAATGTGTAAAGTATTTCCATAAATACTTGTACGGTCAGTCATTTCATCTAAGAACTGACCACTCAGTGCTAAGGTAGTTATTATAATTTAAAAACCCAGAAGGACAATTAGCGCGCTGGATTGAAAGGCTGCAGTGTTATAATTTTACAATCGAGCATCGCAAAGGAGGGCATCACGTCAACTCGGATGCTCTATCTCGTCGTCCTTGCAAAATGGAATGTAAACATTGTTCTCGAGTGGAAAGCAAGGAGCACATTGTCGACATACGACTTACGAATATATTGCAGAAGGAGTCATGGACAACCGAACGAGATCAAGAAGATCAGCGGAACGACCCAGATCTCGCAAAGATTATGGAATACAAGGGGCAGGGCATACGTCCAGATTGGCAAGAAATGGTTAATGAGAGTCCAATAGCAAAGGCATATTGGGCGCAGTGGCAAAGCCTGCACTTACGAGATGAATGTTTATTCCGAGCATGGGAAAGTGAAGATGGAAAAATCACTAATGATCTTCTAGTGGTATCAAAGGCAAGAATAAATGAAGTGATAGCTGAGTATCACAATGCTTCCATTGGAGGGCATTTGGGCATCACCAAAACCGTCGAGAAAATAAAGAAACGATTTTATTGGGTTGGGGTCAAGCAAGTGTGCAGGTGTGCGAGTGTGTAGATGTGCGAGTGTGTTTGGGGTCAGGCATATTCGCTCGTCTGCGTATTTGCAGATCTGCATTGTTCTTTGCAGGGTCAGAATATCCGTAATACAGCCGTAGCTTTATATACGGCGCTAGCCTCTATCTGACCAAGACCGCTAGTGCGTGACTCTGTCAAATCCTGCTTGAGGTGACCCTGCTAATCAACAGAACACTACGGATCTAGACCTGGGAGTCGATAAAATCCTTCCCTAAATCCAGAGTGTTTTGCGTTTCCGTGCCCACTGGATAGTTTGCAGCTGGAGGACTATACTGGCTGTATTTTAACGGAGCCTCTCTGATACCTGTCAGCCTCAGGGAGTAACTTTGGGGTTCCGGAGTATAGGGCTCTGCTTCGGACGACCTCCAAGTCCCTCCTAAATGATTAAACCGCTATGCCTGATACGTAGGGTAAACGGTCGTATATGAAATATGGAAAACAAATTAAAAATTGTCTCGGACAATTCCGAAAACCACAAAAGGCCTCCCCAGGAGGGCAGGCCCACGTCCAAATGGGACGCCACAGGGACTCGGCCACATTTAATACCCAAGCGCGTTCCTTCAGTGACGTGGCAAAGGACCACCTTATCCTTGCCGTCAAGGAAAAGGTGGTGGTTCATTAGGATATACAGGGATATCCTAATGAGCAACCCTGGCCCAGTCGTTTGCTGCAGAGATGACGGATGGTATCAAAGACGCATCAAACTAATGTCCTGTGCGGACCAGCGATCGGCAGATCTCTTTAGAGAGGCCATCGCGAATGTTGGGGAGATTTGGCCCAACGATCGGATTTCAGCTGGGCCGTCAGATCCTAAGGAAATCTTGGATCATATACGGCTCGCAAATCCATCCCTTCCCACAGATGATTGGAGGGTTGTGAAGGTGGGAGAGGCCAAGGAGAACTCAAGACAGGTCGTTGTGATCTTAAATGAGCAATCCTTGGCACCTCTCGCCAAACAGAAAGGGGTGATAAGCTATGACTTCTCCCAAATCATCCTGAAAGTCTATGAAAAAGACGCAGGAAAAGTAGATCCAAAACCAGGGGTTACATAAGTAAGTTCGGCCCCGGTTGAGGACATGTCGTATGACGGAGACAGCGATACGTTGTCAACGTCTGAGATGGTTAGCGACCTCTTCCGAAATGTGGAAGTTAGCACAACGGATGAGGACGACTTACTATGGTGTAACGTCGAGGACACCGATACAACGGCGACCGAGGCGTCTATATTAAATATTGCAAAGGAAGATGCTTAGGGTGGTCCAGTTTAATCTGCACAACTCTAAAGCAGTTTCCACTGCTCTCGTTCGTCGGCTAAGCGATAAAGCGGAGGACATCTTTTTAATTCAGGAACCGTGAATCCTGGGTGACAAGGTGCGCGGACTAAGCTCCCCAAATTATGGACTCTACAGGTAAGCCTGCGTTTTGAGCATATGTATTTTGGTGAAGAAATTCTACAAAGCTTTCCTGCTATCTGATTACAGCGACAAGGATACTGTGACCATTGCGCTAGATCATCAATCTCATATATATTGGCTGATGTCTGCGTACATGGCTCACGACCACACTGAGCCCCCACCTCACCTTATAATAAGGAAGGCAGCTCGGGAGGCGGAGAAACGCGAGGCGAATCTGATGATGGGAGCCGATGCCAACGCACACCATTATACCTGGGGCAGCTCAGATAACAACGAACGAGGTGAATCTCTTTATGAATATATTAATAGTTCTAACTTGACTCTCGCAAACAAACGACTTACAAACGACTCTTCGGACTATCTAGTTAGGGAATGGAGGGTTGACAAAGAACACTCTTTCTCGGATCATGTTAGCATCCGCCTTGATATAAGGCCACAAAGCAGATACCATTTTAAAATAAGAAACGCACAAATTGGGATAAGTATAGGGCCACCCTGAATAAATCCTTCACCCACATGGCGTCCTCAAGACTGCAAAATGAAGAGCAGATTGAGGCCGCTGTTCAACAAATTACAGAAGTTTGCAGGAAAGCTACTGTAGCGTCCTGTCCAAAAAAGAAGAGACCTCCGTGGTGGTCTGTAGAGATCATCACTCTAAGGAAGGAGTGTCGACATCAATTCAACCGAGCCAAAATCACTCATCAATGGCAACGGTTTAAAATGGCAATGGTTTAAAAAGGCGATAAAGAGAGCAAAAAGATAATCATGGAATGACTTTTGTAGCAACATAGAAGAAATTTCAGAGGCAAGCCGCCTCCGAAAGATTCTCTCAACAAATCCAGTTGCAACCATCTTCATTATGAAGGGGGATGGTGATTGGACCACTTCAAGTCTAGAAACTCTTCGGGTACTAATTGATACCCACTTTCCAGGCTGTTTGGAGGACAGCCCTGGCGGAACTCCCAATGTTAATCCTAGTAGAATTATCTACGACGTCCCGCAAAAAATAATCAGTAAAACAAAGATTAATTGGGCGATTAATAATTTTAAACCATTCTTATTAAAAACCCTTGAAAGACTACTTGATGTGCACTTAAGGAGCTCTATAGGTACTACGAATATCTCTTCATTGCAACACGCATATAACAAAGGCAAGTCCGTTGAGACAGCCCTTCACTCACTTGTGCAGAAGACCAAAACATCTACGCGCTGCAAAGAATATAGCCTGGTCACCTTCCTAGATATTGAGGGGGCCTTCAAAAACATAAGCCCAGAAGCAGTCGAAAACTCTCCTGCTATGCTTAAGGTGGATGAACCTATTATTAGATTCATTAATCTGTTGCTAAAGCAAAGAGTGATAAACTCAAAATTGGGTACCTCATGCATTAGTAGATTTGCGATTAAGCGTACCCTTCAAGGAGGTGTGCTGTGGCCTCTTTTGTGAAACTTAACCATTAATGAAGTTCTCATTGGTGGTCTGGTGGTCTGGTGGTGATTTCGTAAGGTAACGTGTCTAACTGCCTCAACCGGGTGGGGCTAGCGCAATCCTTGTTGAACTCTTCGCAAGTCAACTCACTGGCTGTCATGTAGTTTGATCTGAGCGCTATGTGATGATACCCTTATTTGTTATTGAGGGGTAGTCATATAGCTTGCTCTGCTTGGGGGCCCTCCATGTGGCGACCACCGGGCAACGTCTTCCTGGCACCCGCTGGGAGGCGGCTGAAGTGAGTGGCGAAAATCTCCTCGGTTAGCGGTTGTGCGTTGGGTTTGGGACCCGCCACATAAAAAAAACCCCCCCAATGAAAAAAACAAATATGCCTCGGATAAGGACTAACGCTTTTGTTGATGACCCCCGCAAACGAAAAAAGGACAACGATTTACGGATATGCACCTGGAATGTCCGATCCCTTTATAGGGAGGGTGCCTCTATCCAGCTGGTTGATGTCCTCGAAAAATACAGAGCTGACATCACCGCTCTCCAGGAAATGCGATGGACAGGACAGGGCTGCTCCAAAAGAGCGTCCTGTGACATCTACTACAGTTGCCATGCTGAAAGGCACGAATTAGGATGTGGATTTTTGGTCAGCAAGAGACTACGACATCTTGTCTCACAGTTCACGCCTGTGAACGAACGGCTGGCCACAATCAGCATCAAGGCAACATTTTTCAACATCAGCCTTATATGTGCCCACGCTCCGACGGATGAGAAGGACAATGTGACCAAGGAGAGCTTCTTTCAGCGCCTCGAAGAAGCTTATGACCGCTGCCCCCGCCGCGGTATCAAAATCGTGCTTGGCGACTTTAATGCCAGGGTGGGCAAGGAAGGTACCTTTGGTCCAACTGTCGGAAAATTCAGCCTCCTCCGATAACGGAATGAGGCTGATCGACTTCGCCGCAGCACGAAACATGGTAATTGGTGGTACCAGATTCCAGCATCTCGACATCCACAAAGCGACATGGCTGTCTCCAGATCAACGTACAAGACACCAAATTGATCATGTGGTGATTGACGGAAGGCATGCTTCCAGTGTGATGGACGTGAAATCGATGCGTGGTGCCAACATCGACTCGGATCACTACCTTGTTGCAGCTAAGGTGCGCACACGCCTATGTGTCACAAATAACAAGAGAAGTCCCACACAGAGAAAGCTCGACGTCAGTAAGCTGCGATCACCAGAGACAGCAGATGCATTTTCCACTCGACTATCGGATCTGCTTATGCAGAACACTCCCCCACTTGATGATACATGCGCACGGTGGACACATATATCCCACTCCATGACTACTGCTGCCGAGGAGGTAATGGGTTACTACCGGCCTCTGAGGAATGAGTGGTATGATCAGGAGTGTCGCGACGCTACCACAGAGAAGGACGCCGCCTACGGGAAAACCCTGAGTGCAGGCGCAACGCGAGCTGTTAAGGAGCGGTACAGAGAGAAAAAGAGTGCAGAGAGACGTCTTTTCAGGCGCAAGAAGAGGGAGTTGGAAAGACGCGAGTGTGAGGAGATAGAGATGTGTACCGACAAGAATGAGACTCGAAAATTCTTCGAAAAAATCAAGCGCCTGAGTGGCGGTTTAAATCCCGGAGCCTCTTCTTGTCGTGATGAAAATGGGAATCTGGTTACAGATGTCCAGAGTGTACTGAGCCTATGGAGGGAACACGTCTCCACGTTACTGAATGGCGATGCTACGAAAAATTCCGCCAGTGGAGGAGAATGCCCGATAACCCCAATTACAGATGATGGTGTTGATGTTCCACCACCCGACTATGACGAGGTTGAAACGGCCATTTTAAGGCTGAAGAACAACAAAGCTGCAGGTGCTGATGGCCTGCCTGTCGAGTTGTTTAAGACTGGAGGCGATGAGCTGCTCACCCGCATGCATCAGCTCATAAGCAGAATATGGTCGGATGAAAGCATGCCTGATGATTGGAGGCTCAGTGTTCTCTGTCCTGTACATAAAAAAGGAGAACCCACAATTTGCGCCAACTACCGTGGAATAAGTCTCCTGAGTATCGCATACAAGGTCTTATCGTGCGTATTGTGTGAAAGATTGAAGCCCATGCTCCACAACCTGATTGGACCTTATCAGTGTAGCTTCAGACCTGGTAAATCTATCATCGACCAAATTTTCACACTGCGCCAAATCCTGGAGAAGACCCAAGAAAAACAGATCGACACACACCACCTATTTGTTGATTATAAAGCCGCTTTCGACAGTCCGGTAAGGGGTTACCTCTATGCAACAGTGTCTGAGTTCGGTATTCCGGCAAAGCTCATTCGACTTTGTAGAATGACACTGCATAACTCCGGTTGTGTAGTGAAAATTGGGGAGGACCTCTCCGCACCGTTTAATACCGAACGGGGTTTCAGACAAGGTGATTCGTTATCGTGCGACTTCTTCAATTTTATTATGGAGAAAATAATACGAGCTGCTGATCCACGACATAATGGCACTATCTTCAACAAAAGTGTCATGCTGTTAGCGTATGCCGACGATATTGACATAATTGGCATGAACATGCGAGCAGTCAGTGCAGCATTCTCAGAGTTGGAAAGAGAGTCGCGTCGGATGGGTCTTACGGTGATCGAGGGAAAGACGAAGTATCTAGTGTCAACAAATAAAGAGTCCCGGCATCTTGGACAGCACGTCACTGTTGACAACTACGCTTTTGAAGTAGTAAGGGACTTGGTCTATCTTGGAACCAGCATTAACAGCAGTAATGACGTCAGCATGGAGATATTGCCTTTTTTTACAGATACTTCCACCCATAGCTGTCAGAGACATTGCTCTATTCATTAGGAAATCCCAAAGGTTCCGCTTAACAGAGGAGATAGGATAATAAGCATCAGTGATGCATGATGAAACAATGGACCAATTGTTTGGCCTAAGTGCGTCCCCCTTTGAGGACACATAACCTAACCAACCCAACCGCTGATTGGATTCCGAAGTATAAGCAATGTGCAATGGCCAAAGGTCCCAATAAGAAAAGTAGAAGTAAGATGACCAATACACCATAGGTGCTCCATTTGAGCAACACAGGGAACAAGTATGTTTTGGTGGTTATAGATTACTTCAGTAAGTGGCCTGAAATATAACCCATTCCAAATCAAGAAGTTAGTACAGTTGCGGATGTATTCGTCAACCAATGGATTACTCTTTTCTGTGTACCGATAGAGTTACACTCAGACCAATGTCGAAATTCGAATCAGTTGTATTCCAACACGTACAACACCTTTGCATCCACAATCGGATGGTAGAGAAAAGTCGAAGGTAAATACTAAAAAAAACTGGGATGTACAATACCAATGTTCCTCATGGCATACCCATGCGCACAACATGATACGACGGTTACTACCAGCAATGGCAATTTTTGGAAACGAATTAAGAATGCCAGCTGATTTAAAACGAGAACGAGATCAACCGATGGTAACTATACTAGCGAAAAACAGGAACAGTTGGATGAAATACATTAGTTCATCAGAGAACGGTCTCAGATGATAAGCGAGTTATGACTTGAAAGCAAATTCAAAAAGGTTCTATGAAGGAGATCTTGCAATGCTTCATAATCCACAACGAAAGAAAGGCCTGTCCCCTAAACTACACACTCATTGGGCAGGACCATATGAGATTATAGCAAAGATAAATGACGTAGTGTATCGTATTCAACGTACATGGAATAAAAGAGCAAAATTTAAAGTAGTGCACTTGGAGCGACTCGCGCCATATCGGGGGAAGTATAAAAACTTGTTCGGGACGAACAAGGTTAAGAGGAGGGCAGTGTAACGAGTTTCGACGGTTGGTTACCAGTGTTGCCAAAACTTTTTTGGAAAAAAGGCTAAAGTCTCCTAAAAAAAAGGCTAAAAAAAGCTAAACCAAATTTTTCAGGCTAACAAAAAAGGCTAGAATATGTTTTAGTCTTTTTATTTAACAAAAACAAAGAAAAAATAATAATTTTTAAAAATTCATTAATGAATTAATAAAGGTTGTTTTTCTTTACATTAATCTTAAAGCTATTCTTCAGCTTCCGATAAATCAGAAGAATCTGAATTATATGAATTTAAATTATACATTTTTAATAGATCATTTTGCACTGCAAAAGTATCACAACATACATTTTGCCTTTTAAGGCCGCATCTTATAGTAAGAAGAGAATTTAACATTTTAATCTTCAGTCTATTCCTTTGTTTCGTTTTTATCACATTCATTGTACTAAAAATTCTTTCAACTTCGGCATTACTAATTGGTAATACTAAAAACTTAAATACGAAATTAGCTAAAAGACCAAACGGTGATTCATTTACCGCGTCTTTATACTCTCTTACCTCAGCCCAAAATTTTACTGTATTTTCTACATTATTCCATGAAATAAGTGAAATTTTTTTCCATTGCATTTCTAACTCTGTTATTTCCTCTACACTATATTCATTCCTTTCAAAATGAGGAAATATAGTTGGTTTTATTGCTTTTAATGAATTTTCAACAGAAAAAAAGTCAATATTTTGTAAAATATTTATGTTGTTTGGCAATCGACGACGTAGTTGCTCAATCAAATGACACAAAAAAACTTGACAAGTTTGGCGTATAGACTTTTCTGTCTCAATGTCAATAACGTGTTCCTCCTTTTTACGTTTGACATATTCTTCAAAATTATAATAAAACTGAGGAACAGATGTAAGAAATGGTTCCAAAGGTGTACTCAAAGGGTCAAAGCTTTCGCAAGGCGATATAATCAAAAGGCACAGATTAGAAATCAATAAAGTCAACTCTCTAAACAATTTTGTTGGATCTATAGAATTGCTTTCGAAAAATTTGTTCACAATTTGAACTTGTTGTAAAACTGTTTTTAAAAATTCAAGATAAGCTAAATTTATATCGTTGTACAGGCTCAATAGCAGCTTGGATTTATGACACGACTCTACCGTACTGGCAATACCGAAATGAGTTTTTAATTCTAGCCACTGGCTTGCAATACGCTTGACAGCGACTTCGATAGATAGCCATCTGGTTTCACATGAGCGCACAATCTTTAGTGGAAGAAGACCATTATTAATAGCAGAAAAAATTTTCGCGTAATTTTGTTGCCTTAATGGAGATTTACTAAACCAATTATAAGATTCTGCTATTAAAAACTCAACTTCATTTGGAATAAATTTTGATGCACTCGAAACTGCCAGTTGTATTGAGTGACAAACGCATGGAATAAGTATTATTTTCGGGTTATACCTTTGCAAGAGAGCCACTACTCCGCCATTACCGCCAGTCATTACGCTGGCATTATCGGTACCAATACCGATTAAATTTTTCACGCTTAAGCCAGTCTCTCGAAGAGTTTTAATGATAGATGCTACAATGCCAGCGGCTGAAGAATTTTCCACTTCTGCTAATTTAAGAAAAGTATTCACAATCACTTTGTTTTGCGCGCTGTAATATCTGATAACAATTCCTATATATTTTGTTACACTGATATCTGTCGCCTCGTCAATAATTAAACTGAAGCAGTTATTACCAATATCGGTCAGCAAATGTTTTTGAAAGTATGGAGCCAAAGTGTACTTGATTATTGCACTACATTTTGTTCGTCCCAGCTTGACTTCTGCAGCAATGGTGCTATCACTATAAGAAATCTTTTGCATTTTTGTAAAGTGATCAATAGGTAGGATTGATGTGTGGGCAGCGACAAACAAAGCATTTAACAACTCAGCTTTCTTGGTGGAGGTGCTTACGTTCAAATTTTTTAATTGGAGAATGGGCTGCTTATTGCTTGAAAATGGGGCTGCTGTCGCTATGTGCTTTTTTGTTTGCATATGGGCACTTAGTCCAGACAACTTCGACTGAAGTCTGCAAGAACAGTACTTACAAAAGAGACAATCTCCTTTTTCTTGAAGCCATTCCTTAAATCGATTGTCGCGAAACCACACTTTGCGTAATTTTTGCTTATAGAATCTATTAACAAAATAAGTAAGTATATTATGTATAAACGAAAAAGTTAAAGTAAAATATTTACCTCGAATTTTCATCTGAGCTTTTTTTATTGGTAGCATGGCTGTAGTTCTCAACTGAATCCGAATCACTGTCAGTTTGAATCGTATGCATCGATGGAATATCAGATCCAGCTGGATTACATTGTTTTGCAGAATTCCGTTTCAAAAACCTGTAAAGAAAACTAAATATTTGACACAAATTGGAAATATAAAATACGTGTAAAACTTACTTTTCCATTTCGTATTGCACAAACGCCAACCACAGAAAAACAGTTGCTTTTACATTGAAAACAACAGTTAGATTTCGTGATGCCGGACTGCTAAAAATACTATTTTATGATTTACAAACGCGAAAGTTGCACAGAGTTGCACAAAAGAGGAATTTTTTTCAAGTTGAGGGTATTCGCTCCTCTATATAATAAAAAGGGCTAAAATATAAAAAAAAAGCTAGATGGGATATTGAAAAAAGCTAAAAAAAAGGCTAGAGGCTAGATCCAATTTTTGAGGCTAAAGGCAAATTAAAAAGGCTAAATCTAGCCTCAAAAAGGCTAAAATGGCAACGCTGTTGGTTACTCATCACTATTGTGACTGACACTATTGTAAATGACACGAATATTGGCAGCATCGAAACGAATGTCAACAAAAACTAATAGGCGATAACCAGAACACGCAAACGAGAAAGAAAGAGATGAAGGAAGAGTCTTGAGTGTTGCCAACAGAGTATGAATAGAGCCAGTGTTGACAAATGCAATTTAATCAAATCCAGAACGTGACTGCGCAAACATCGATGCAGTATTAGAGGCAAAAGTTACAAGTACATTAAAGAGTTATTGAAGATAGTTGATTGTAAACAGATTTGATTAAATACATTGTTGCTGTATACAATTGTACAAAATAAGTGTTGCAATTATTATTAATAGAATCCAGTGATCGAACAAGGTTAATGCAAATAGAATTAAACCCTCACAAAATAAAAACGTAACAATATGTTATTCGGATTAAGTGTGCTGTTAATTCGGATTAAGACTGCGTCTGTCTAGGCTATAAGTTACAAATTTGTATTGTAATAAGCCGCTTTTGTATAGAGAGTAACAACAAAGGCCAACACACTAACCACTAAGTTACGGCACCCACCATCATTACTCGTTACAATATTAACCTGATAGACGACAATATTGTGGATTAAGTGAACAGCTACTATTACTCTTACTATTACTTACTTACATTACAATTTCTGTCGTCTGTCACTCTCGATATGAGAATACATACAAGAAGTACGAGAACTGAAAACTTTCAGACACTTGTAAATTAACATTCAGAGTACGCAATCGACAATTGGATTTATTTTTCCACCGTCGCTTTTTCTATCGAAAATTATTAACAATTGTTGAATGTTTTTTTGTAGCGAACATATGTATTATTTTGTAAGTTGCATCGAGAAAAAAATCAACAATAGAAAACAGCTGTAAATTTTAAGCAAAATTGCCTTAATCCTCTTTAATTTTGAGAATTAACTCTAGAGCTAATGTGGGTTAGCTGCAGTTACTCATCAGCTCTTTCTCTTGACTTCTTCTCTTTCTTCGTCGATTGAAAATGAATATGTTCGAACAAGCGCATCTCATACAAAAGTGGAAATTTCAACAATGCTGTGGTCATAAGACCAGTTTTTTAGTGCTGGAATGAACAATTTGTTGTTCCATAGAAAACCCTAGTAAAAACAGCGTGATTGCTATAGCGAACAACAGCGAGTAAGTAACAATAAACATTTCGTTGGAGCAGTCATTAACTGAAATTATTAATTCAAACAAAACCATAAAGCCAAAGAAGATGAGGTAATAATTTTTGCTTTAATCTCTATGAACATCATTATATAGATTAAATAAAAAACACTAAATTATATTTATTTACAAAGTTTTATTCATTAAATGCATTTATTACTTAAATATAGTAAATGTACAGTAAATGAACAGGAAAATGCGTATATAATTTTAATATTCAGTATTCAAATATATCAGTATTTTCGCATAAAAGTCTTTCTTGATAGCTGGCCTTCGGCCGGGCTAAAAAAAATAACCCTTATAGGCCCGACGCCGGCTTCGTGACCATCAGCATTTTCGCATAAGTCTTTCTTGATAGTAGGCCTTCGGCAGGGCACAAATAAAAATTAACCTCTATAGGCCCGAAGCCGGCTTCGCAACTATAAGTATTTTTCCAATATTTACATTAATCACTATAATTCTCCTTTGTCTCGCTTTATAAAAGTTATATATATCTCTGAAAAGGTATTAAAAAGGCCATATTGTAAAGAAAAATTGCAAATTTATTGAGTAATTTCGATCGCAAATTTGAACTTTGACCTTGGGCTGCGCCTTATATGGGTGTTAACTACAAACATTTGGTTTTTTATATTCACAATAACAGGCTCTATACGAAGAAATTTTTATTATTTTTTTTCTTTTCAGTGGGCTATTCTATACTTATGCCAAATATAACATTGTTTATTACGTCATCTTTTATGTACAAATGTCTTGATTGTATTACAATTTTTAGATAGGCTGCACTCAGTGGAAAAGCTTGAATATAATTCAAATGAAATAAAAAAACACTGAAATATATTCATTTACAAAATTTTATTAATTTAATGCATTTTTTAGTTAAATGTAACATTATTCGTTTTAGTGAATATGAGGCATTTTTACAGTGAATAATGTAAAAATGCCTCGGAAATGGACTACCCCTTTTGTTGATGTCCCCCGCAAACGAAATAAAGACCATGATCTACGGATATGCACCTGGAATGTCCGGTCCCTTTATAGTGAGGGTGCCTCTATCCTGCTGGTTGATGTCCTCGAAAAATACAGAGCTGACATCACCGCTCTCCAGGAAATGCGATGGACGGAACAGGGCTGCTCCAAAAGAGCATGTGATATTTACTACAGTTGCCATACTGAAAGGCCCGAATTAGGATGCGGATTTTTGGTCAGCAAGAGACTACGATATCTGGTCTCACATTTCACGCCTGTGAACGAACGGCTGGCCACAATCCGCATCAGGGCAAAATTCTTTAACATCAGCCTTATATGTGCCCACGCTCCGACGGATGAGAAGGACAATGTGACCAAGGAGAGCTTCTTTCAGTGCCTCGAAGAAGCTTACGACCGCTGCCCCGCCACGATTTCAAAATCGTGCTTGGCGACTTTTATGCCAGGGTGGGCAAGAAAAGTACCTTTGGTTCAACTATCGGAAAATTCAGCCTCCACCAGAACATCTCCGATAACGGAATGAGGCTGATCGACTTCGCCGCAGCACGAAACATGGTAATTGGTGGTACCTGATTCCAGCATCTCGGCATCCACAAAGCGACATGGCTGGCTCCAGATCAAAGAACAAGAAACCAAATCGATCATGTGGTGATTGACGGAAGGCATGCTTCCAGTGTGATGGACGTGGAATCAATCCGTGGTGCCAACATCGACTCGGATCACTACCTTGTTGCAGCTAAGGTGCGCACATGTTTATGTGTCGCAAATAACAAGAGAAGTTCCACACAGAGAAAGCTCGATGTCAGTAAGCTGCGATCACCAGAGACAGGAGATGCATTTAGCACCAGATTATCCGATCTGCTTATGCAGAACACTCCCCCACTTGATGATACATGCGCACGGTGGACACATATATCCCACTCCATGACTACTGCTGCCGAGGAGGTAATCGGTTATTACCGGCCTCTGAGGAATGAGTGGTATGATCAGAAGTGTTGCGACGCTACCGCAGAGAAAGACGCTGCCTACAGTGCAGAGAGACGTATTTTCAGGCGCAAGAATAGAGAACAAGAAAGACGCGAGTGTGAGGAGATACAGATGTGTACCGACAAGAATGAGACTCGAAAATTCTTCGAAAAGAGCAAGCGCCTGAGTGGCGGTTTAAACCCCGAAGCCTCTTGTTGTCGTGATGGAAATGGGAATCTGGTTACAGATGTCCAAAGTGTACTGAAGCTATGGAGGGAACACTTCTCCACGTTACTAAATGGCGACGCTACGAACAATGCTGGCAGTGGAGGAGATTGCCAGATAACCCCAATTACAGATGATGATGTTGATGTTCCACCACCCTACTATGACGAGGTTGAAAAGGCAATTTTAAGGCTGAAGAACAACAAAGCTGCAGGTGCTGATGGTCTGCTCGCCGAGTTGTTTAAGACCGGAGGCGATGAGCTGCTCGGCTGCATGCACCAGTTCATAAGCAGAAATTGGGAAGGACCACTCCGCACCGTTTCGTAACACCGTTTAGAACGGGGTTTCAGAAAAGGTGGTTCGTTATCGTGCGACCTCTTCAATCTTATTATGGAGAAAATGATACGAGCTGCTGATCTACGACATAATGGCACTAACAAAAGTGCTGCTGGCGTATGCCGACGATATTGACATAATCGGCATGAACACGCGAGCAGTCAGTGCAGCATTCTCAGAGTTAGAAAGACAGTCGTGTCGGATGGGTCTTACGGTGAACGAGGGCAAGACGAAGTATCTAGTGTCAACAAACAAAGAGCCCCGGCGTCTTGAACAGCACGTCACTGTTGACAACTACGCTTTTGAAGTAGTAAGGGAGTTTGTCTATCTTAGAACCAGCATCAACAACTGTAATGACGTCGGCCTGGAGATCATGCGTAGGATAACTCTTGCTAACAGGCGTTACTTAAGGCTGAGTAAGCAATTGAGAAGTCGAGCCCTCTCTCGAAGAACGTAAACTACACTACTACACTACTACACTACTACTACAAGTCATCTACATCTTGGTTGTCCTTACATATGACGCTGAAGCCTGGACAATTTCCACCTCGGATGAGCGAATGCTTGGAGTTTTCGAGAGAAAAGTTCTACGCAAGATCTTTGGACCTATTTGCGTTGGTGGCAAGTACCGAATAAGGTACAACCATGAGCTGTACGAGCTGTATGCCAATATTGACATAGTGAAGCGCATCAAAATCCAGCGGCTGCGCTGGCTAGGTCATGTCGAGCGAATGGAAGAACACGATCCAGCTAAGAAGGTGTTATATTCGGAGCCCGCTGGAGGACGACGCAGAAGAGGAAGACCTAACCTCCGGTGGAAAGACCAAGTACTGGAGAACCTGACGGCGCTTGGAATTTCTAACTGGCGCCAGCTAGCGAAAAACAGAGAAGGCTGGCGAAGCATATTATATTCGGCCTAAATCGATATTCGGTTGTTATGGCCACATAAGTAAGTAAGTAAGTTATATCAACAATAAAAGAATAACATAAACTAAAGCAGTAAAAGAAAAAAGTAAAAAGAAAAGATTGGGAGAGCGAAAGACAGAAAAGGAGGGAGAATGAAAAATACCGGCACGAAAGAGACTTACACTAGGGTTACAAACCTAGGCAGTGCGCGACATACATTTTCTGGCGTAGACAATACAATTTGAATGAAATAAAAACACTGAATTATATTTATTTACAATGTTTTATTCATTAATTGCATTTATTAGTTATATATAATATTGTTTGTTACGTCGTATTTTATGTTCAACTGCCTTGTTTGTACCACAATTTTTAGATGGGCTGCACTCACTTATTTGTACAGCGGAAAAGCTTTAATGTAATTTAAATGAGTTAAATGAAACTTAATTACACTAATTTAATCCACTAAATTGTGATATTTTAGTACTTTTGTTTAACCCTAAATATAAGACGAACTAAATTCAAAATGTAAACAAACTTCTTGTAGACTGATGCCGTAAAAGTCGCAGATATTTTTTATTACTTTTTTTTCACACGTGAATTCTCGTAAGCTTATCTCTGAAAAGACGAAAGTTCCATGGTCAACTGAATCTGAATAAGCTTTTGAAACCTGTAAAAGAATCATGCTTGCACATTCTGCTCACGATTCAGACCTCGCACTTATAACATACGCTTCTGATTCTGCAATCAGAACCGTACTAGAGCACCTCTTGGGCTTTTTTATGCAAATAATGTCAAAATCTCTAGAGGTTACAGCATTTACGACAGAGAACTACTGGTCATCTACGAAGCTGTGAAACATTTTCGTCACATGCTTGAACCACGACACGGAAATAATCTATCTTTCTGATGATGCTGCCTTTTAATATAAAAGGATGGTGCAATAATACGTTGTTTTTTTTAAAGTGTTTATCTTTTATTATTTGAAATTTCTTAGAAATAGTATTAGGAATTGATTATAGGATGTTCTTCCCTATGGGAATTGCTATTACTTCTTGTTAAAAATTATTTGGAAATTCTATGAATTCTAAGACTGTGTTAATCTTGAGTACTGCCGTTCTGTTTGTCCTTTCTTATTTCGAAATCGGATTTTATGATCCTTTACAATTCACGAGGCCACAGGAAATCTTCGGAGCCCGAGTAGGGACCGGCGCTTAAAAATATTATTAAAATTTTTTAGTGTTCTTGTTCAATATCAATTTAAATTTATCTCATTCTAAAAAATTTCATTATTTATAGTGCAAAATTTTCAATACAAATTCCTAAGCTTGTTTATTTTCTATTTAATACAGTGATCATATAGAGACAGTCGTTTTTCTAAAACTGCCAAGCTATGATAAAACCATGCTGGAATTTTTACATATTACCGACAGCTTCATATCCAGTCGAGTATCTAAAAACTTCCTTGGTCTGCAATGCTCCCGTTCACTTGTTCCTACAGTCGTTATACTCTGAGGACTACTGTTGTCAATTTGTGAAGGAAGCGCAACTTCTTCAATGTCGTTGTCAACATCTTCAACCACAGTAGAATACTTTTCATGCATTTCAGTTTCTACAATTTTTTTATCTGCCAAGACAACAACACTTTCTTCCCATTCTTTTTCTTGGCAATCTCGAACAATAAGTAACTGTGTTTGATGATCGGATTCCTCACCTTTTCTATTAAAGTTCGATTGAATCGCTCAGCAACCCCATTTTGTTGAGGCCACCGTGGATTCTAACTGTATCCCCTTCTGCTTATACCAACTTAACTGATCCTTAGAGCACTACTCACGTCCTTAGTCGATCCTTAATTTAGATATGGATGTTCCAAATGTTGCTGTCACCATAGCTTCGAAATCTTTAAACATTCCAAATACCGCCAAATTTTTCTTAATGGTATATACTATGGTAAAGTGTGTGAAGTTATCAATAAAAGTAACAAAATATCTCGTACCAGTCCACGCAACTTGTTCTTTCAAGTACTCTTAATGTTTTCTCACTAGTTCCGATAAACGGATCTCGACTATGTTTGCTTTAATCACATAATTCAAATTTGTTCGCTTTTACAGTAGCCAGGTTTTTAGTAACCAATTCATCAAAAGCTTGTTGTCCAATGTGACCAACACGCTTATGTCGTAATTGAGCATCATCAGCCTTACATAAGCTGGCACTGGAATATTGCACTCGAATATCCTTCTCATATAAGCTGTTGTGGAAGTATACTGTTGCAACTAACTCGCTATCATTTGTAATAAATGTTTTCTTCTCACAGAATTTTACATAAAAAATTTTCTTACCGAAAAAAAGTTATTCCGCAATTTTGGAATGTACAGTACATTTTTCATGATCAGTTGTGGACCTTTGTTGCTAACACTTTTTATAACACCACAATGCCTCGCTATGAACGTTTGGCCGTCCTTCGCAAAATTTATAACTAACGGTCGGTTAAGCTCTTGAGTAAAACAAGTTCATTTGTCAGATGATCACTTGCTCCAGAGTCTAGCTTAAATTTTATTACTCCTCTTGTAGTACCTGCTTCACTACCAGCTACAAAACAAAAACATTGGACGTTACTGTTTGCTGCTTGAGCATCTCCTTGTTTACAATCTTTTGCTTGATGACCAAATTTGTTGCATTTAAAGCATTTTCCACTAAGTTTATTGTATTTCTTCTTTTTTGATGATAATGCGGTGCTTTCTTCGATGTTTCATGTCTTATTGTCTGTCAAAGAGCATGATTTCCTCTGCTAATAAGCGCTCTTTTACCATGCCAATTTCGTATCTTCAATATTTTCTATAGCTGCTACAAGAGGGTCAAATTTATCAGAAAGCCTAAGAAACAGTTGGGCCACTATATCACTTGCTTCTAGATTACCTCCTCCTCCAACGTCAGCTACTGTATTAAGACCACAAATATGCGAAAGTGTAATAACAAAGTACCACCCTCTTTCATTCGTAATTTGGTTAATTGCTTACGTAAAAGCAATTGACTTACAATTGACTTCTTCGCAAATGTGGATTGTAAACTATTCCATATTTCTTTCACTGTGTCTTTGTCGCGCACATCGTTTAAACAGTCATTGTGTACAAAGAACACCAGACGTTCTTTAGCTTTCTTATCGATCTTGAAAAATTCAATATCGGTTGGAGGTAAGTCCGTTGAAACATGTACCAAATATATATATATATATACAGTGGCTCCCAGCTTATTTCGTACAGTGACAGTTTAAAAATTGCTGCAGTCGTAATTCCTAATATAGCAAAAATTTGAACAAAATATAAATGCCATTTTTGAAAGGAAGGTTTGTTTTTTATTTTCCAAAATTTACTTTTTCAAAATTTTAGTGTTTGACACTATAAAAAAATAAAATAAGAAAAAAATAGGAAAATTCATGTCACAGCTTATTTCGTACAGTCTCTTTAAGTTCAAACTAAAAACAAAGTAAGTTGATTTTAATATTTAGTATGACATCCCTTAGCGTTAATGACAGCCTGGAGTCTATTTGGCATTGAATCCACCAATTTTTGAGTGATGTCTGGTGTGATTTTTTTCCATTCTTCCATCAGTACCTTCTTTAGGTCTTGCTTATTAGAAATCTTGTGTGTTCTTATTTTATTGTCCAAAATAGACCAAAGATTTTCAATCACATTCATGTCAGGTGACTGTGGTGGTGGAGACATCAAGTGTGGGCAGTTCCAAATAAGCCAAGATTGCACAATCCCAGATTTATGTTTTGGGTCATTATCTTGGTAATACCGAAATTCTTCCCGCAAACCCAGTTTGTCTGCACTTTGAAGTAAATTGTTTTTCAGAATCTCGAGGTACTTCATTTTGTCCATTGTTCCCTCAATAAAAACCAATTCACCTACTCCGGCTGCTGACATACAGGCCCAAACCATCACGCTACCGCCACCATGCTTCACTGTGGGCTTAAGGTTCTCCTTGTTTAGCTCGGTATTAGCTTTACGCCAAACATATGACATTCCGTCCGAGCCAAAAATATTAAACTTAGACTCATCCGCGAAAATAACGGTATTCCAGAACGCAGGAGTATTAATAATATGCTCTTTGGCGAAGTCAAGTCGGCGTTGTATATTCATTTTCGAAATGAATGGTTTCTTTCGGGCTACTCGACCGTTCAAGTCATGATTGCGCAGCACACGTCGGACAGTTTCAGCACTGGATGATTTTCCTATTTCACGCTGAACCTCTGCAGCCAACTTCGGAGCGGATAACTTTGGATTTTTCTTAATTTTTCGTACAATATAACGCTCGTCTGATGCGTTGAAAATCTTATTAGGTGCTTCTCTGCCCTTGTTCTCCAACCGATTTTCGCGAACGAAGCGTTGAATGATGTATTGGACAGTTGAGGCACTTAAATTTGTCATTTCAGCAATTTTTTGCACACTCTGACCTTTCCTAAAATGGTTAATTACCAGTTTACGCTGTTCCATCGTTGTACGATGACCCATAAAGCTAAATGTTTAATTTACAGCACTTTAACTATTTAAAATAATAATAATAAAAATTGTTATAATAGTTAAAAAGGTCCAAAAACTCATACAATTCAAAAAAACTTTGTAACTGCGCGGCAGAATGAAACTTACCTACATTGAAGTTTGTGTACGAAATAAGATGTGAGCTGAAAATCAGCTGATCAATAGTTTTTCTCTCTTGCATGACAAAAAGAACAATTTTTGGGGTTCCCCGTTTTCTTATTAGGTTTACTAAACACATACACAGACATCTACATTCAAAACTTATCGATAAGTTTTTTAGTTTCGATGTTACAGCCATTTACATAAAAATATATACACTGTACGAAATAAGCTGTGAGCCACTGTATATATATATATATATATATATATATATATATATATATATATATATATATATATATATATATGTATAAATATATATATATATATAAAAAATATATATATTGTTATGATTCGCTTGGTTTGGAATGTGACTAATTCCGTCATATTCACAAGGATATGTAGAGCATAGGAATCACAGATGATACAATCCAATGGTTAGGTAGTGTGCACTGGCTTTTTTTTTCCACCCGCAGCTTCAGCCTCGTGGGTTCGAATCGATCTACTAACCATTGGGTCACATATACGGCTCTAGACTACCACACGAACAAAACACTTTCAGAGATAACATCTAACAAAGCAAAAAGAAATAGAAATAGTGCACCGACCTGTTATCGCACTAGTACCAGCAGCCTGCTGGCTGTTTACTACCCGCCCTTCCATGGCTTATACGATATTATTTATAAGCCCCAATTACCAGCACATTCACTACACCTTAGATTTAAGGTCGATTATAAGTAGTTTAATAACAGATTTTAGAAATTCATGGACCGAATATAAACAATTTCATATGTAATATAAGGAAAAATAAAAATAACCTAAGAAGTTATACACATTCGTAAATATAGAATTTATAAGATTTATAAAGTTTATCAGCAATATACATATATATAATGTCTGTAATATATATGTATATATATCTATATCTATATATGACGTATGAAGTAAGTATTTAAGAAAAGTGATTGTACAAAATAAGTGTTGCAATTATTATTAATAGAATCCAGTGATCGAACAAGGTTAATGCAAATAGAATTAAACCCTCACAAAATAACAACGTAACAATATGTTATTCGGATTAAGTGTGCTGTTAATTCGGATTAAGACTGCGTCTGTCTAGGCTATAAGTTACAAATTTGTATTGTAATAAGCCGCTTTTGTATAGAGAGTAACAACAAAGGCCAACACACTAACCACTAAGTTACGGCACCCACCATCATTACTCGTTACAATATTAACCTGATAGACGACAATATTGTGGATTAAGTGAACAGCTACTATTACTCTTACTATTACTTACTTACATTACAATTTCTGTCGTCTGTCACTCTCGATATGAGAATACATACAAGAAGTACGAGAACTGAAAACTTTCAGACACTTGTAAATTAACATTCAGAGTACGCAATCGACAGTTGGATTTATTTTTCCACCGTCGCTTTTTCTATCGAAAATTATTAACAATTGTTGAATGTTTTTTTGTAGCGAACATATGTATTATTTTGTAAGTTGCATCGAGAAAAAAATCAACAATAGAAAACAGCTGTAAATTTTAAGCAAAATTGCCTTAATCCTCTTTAATTTTGAGAATTAACTCTAGAGCTAATGTGGGTTAGCTGCAGTTACTCATCAGCTCTTTCTCTTGACTTCTTCTCTTTCTTCGTCGATTGAAAATGAATATGTTCGAACAAGCGCATCTCATACAAAAGTGGAAATTTCAACAATGCTGTGGTCATAAGACCAGTTTTTTAGTGCTGGAATGAACAATTTGTTGTTCCATAGAAAACCCTAGTAAAAACAGCGTGATTGCTATAGCGAACAACAGCGAGTAAGTAACAATAAACATTTCGTTGGAGCAGTCATTAACTGAAATTATTAATTCAAACAAAACCATAAAGCCAAAGAAGATGAGGTAATAATTTTTGCTTTAATCTCTATGAACATCATTATATGCAAAATATGAAACGCAAATGGAATTATATTCAGTTAAGTGAATGTTACATCATCTTTTATGTGCAAGTTCGTATCACAATTTTCAATTTTACACTTATTTGTAAAGCTCTCTGCTTTTATACTATATAGATTAAATAAAAAACACTAAATTATATTTATTTACAAAGTTTTATTCATTAAATGCATTTATTACTTAAATATAGGGAACAATGAACAGGAAAATGCGTATATAATTTTAATATTCAGTATTCAAATATATCAGTATTTTCGCATAAAAGTCTTTCTTGATAGCTGGCCTTCGGCCGGGCTAAAAAAAATAACCCTTATAGGCCCGACGCCGGCTTCGTGACCATCAGCATTTTCGCATAAGTCTTTCTTGATAGTAGGCCTTCGGCAGGGCACAAATAAAAATTAACCTCTATAGGCCCGAAGCCGGCTTCGCAACTATAAGTATTTTTCCAATATTTACTTTAATCACTATAATTCTCCTTTGTCTCGCTTTATAAAAGTTATATATATCTCTGAAAAGGTATTAAAAAGGCCATATTGTAAAGAAAAATTGCAAATTTATTGAGTAATTTCGATCGCAAATTTGAACTTTGACCTTGGGCTGCGCCTTATATGGGTGTTAACTACAAACATTTGGTTTTTTATATTCACAATAACAGGCTCTATACGAAGAAATTTTTATTATTTTTTTTCTTTTCAGTGGGCTATTCTATACTTATGCCAAATATAACATTGTTTATTACGTCATCTTTTATGTACAAATGTCTTGATTGTATTACAATTTTTAGATAGGCTGCACTCAGTGGAAAAGCTTGAATATAATTCAAATGAAATAAAAAAACACTGAAATATATTCATTTACAAAATTTTATTAATTTAATGCATTTTTTAGTTAAATGTAACATTATTCGTTTTAGTGAATATGAGGCATTTTTACAGTGAATAATGTAAAAATGCCTCGGAAACGGACTACCCCTTTTGTTGATGTCCCCCGCAAACGAAATAAAGACCATGATCTACGGATATGCACCTGGAATGTCCGGTCCCTTTATAGTGAGGGTGCCTCTATCCTGCTGGTTGATGTCCTCGAAAAATACAGAGCTGACATCACCGCTCTCCAGGAAATGCGATGGACGGAACAGGGCTGCTCCAAAAGAGCATGTGATATTTACTACAGTTGCCATACTGAAAGGCACGAATTAGGATGCGGATTTTTGGTCAGCAAGAGACTACGATATCTGGTCTCACATTTCACGCCTGTGAACGAAATGCCTTCCATGGCTTATACGATATTATTTATAAGCCCCAATTACCAGCACATTCACTACACCTTAGATTTAAGGTCGATTATAAGTAGTTTAATAACAGATTTTAGAAATTCATGGACCGAATATAAACAATTTCATATGTAATATAAGGAAAAATAAAAATAACCTAAGAAGTTATACACATTCGTAAATATAGAATTTATAAGATTTATAAAGTTTATCAGCAATATACATATATATAATGTCTGTAATATATATGTATATATATCTATATCTATATATGACGTATGAAGTAAGTATTTAAGAAAAGTGAAATTTCTATAAACGGATGATCTAGCCAATGCATTTATCAATATACGCACAATAAAGAGGTCAATAACCATATATGTATATATATATATATATATATATATATATATATATATATATATATATATATATATATATATAAATATATATATATATATATATATATATATATATATATATATATATATATATATATGTACATTACATATATCTATATACATATATGTCTATATATTATATATATATTACATATTTGGGAGAGCGATTTGATCTTCATGCAAACAAAATTTTAATTAGTTACTCACGATATATTCAGCAACACCACGATTGAAGGCCTCCAACGTTGTTATTGTAACTCGTTCTGTTCTCATGCTAAATGGGGGTTATGTATATATATTTATGCTTAATAATAAATCCCTCTCTCTCTTTTTTTTCTATCGTATAGTCTTTTATCGATTAAGATCAACACTTTTTTACTTTAATATACATATATGTATATACTTCGATATTATACGTGGTTTATAAAACCTTAATATTCATTTTAAATTTCAGCTATATCGACTATTCACTGTATTTTCGTATTAATTATAATACCGTATATGGCTATAGACTTAGGTTTTTTGTTTTTCTTTTCTTTCTTCTCTTCTTTTTTTTTTAATATGTAGAATTAATGTTAATTTAATTTATTTATAATAGTTTTCTAGGGTAAGAAAAAAAACTAATAAAAAAAAAATGGACTCCAATCTGAAAGGCGCCAAAATGCTTATATAATATATATATATATATATAAGCGATGATATGACTGAGGTGGTGACGATGACTGCGATTCTGCATATGGGTGGCTCTCTCTCATCTGCAAGATCACGTTCTCCTTTCTTTCTTTGTTGTTGTTTGTTGAGACTTCTCTCCAAGTCAGCGTTTACTTTCAGGTGACAGATGATACTCGAAATATCTTTTTATTAAGGCTCCGCGGTACAGATGTACATATGTGTATGCATATAGGATTGTGGTCTTTATATTATCAGAAGAAAATTTTGCCTCAATTTCGTAGGTGCTTTTAACCTTTACTTTTAACTTTATGTATATTTTTTTCCGATGTATTTAATTTTAAAACATACACTCTTATTTTTAATTTTTAGAAAAGAAAAAAACTAAGCCATGCTCTACACGGCACATGTCTTCCTCACCAGAGTCAAAATAAGAAGAAGGAAAAGTAAAATGTGAAGCTCGATCTTCTGGAAATTGCAATTAGGCCCCACCTGCAATACTATTAAGAATAATTTCCCTATGATATATATAAAGTTCCCTACAAAATTCAAAATTGTAGTAGAGTGGTATATTTTCTAAACAAGGTTGTATTTTGTGATTGTTTTAAAATTTATTTTTCGTTGTAAACTTCTGTTCAGTACACTACCCCCCTCAAAATTTTTCGGCGGTTCTACAAAATTTTAAGACAACCATATATCAGATTTTTATTTCTTTATGTCTTTCAAATGGTAAAATTCTCTTTTTAATGTATCCTCATCTTCGAGTTCATACAGGCACTTTCCTTTGATACCAACTATCTTTGCTTTTATAAATTTTGGAGCAAGTTTAGCACAAAATTTGTTTGCGGCATCGCTTAAAACAAAATTTCTTCGGTAAACAGTGTCACCGATTTGGTAAGTTTTAGTGGAACTCCGCAAGTTGTATCCGGCAGCCGATGATTCAAATGCTTTAGCTATATTTGCCGTAATAGCCTGCCTTATTAATTTTAATTTATCATCTCTATCAATGTCACTGGCATCAAATGATTGCAATTTGCTCAAAAACCTGTAGTCGTCCGCATGGTTGATCATCTGCTGTCCAAAAAACGCATAATAAGGCGTACAACCTGTCGATTGGTGGATCGAACTCCTAAGTGCTTCTGCTGTGTCTATTATATGTTTATCCCAAAGCGTCTGATCTTTATTCAAATAAGAGCGTATGCCTTGCAAAATAGATCTGTTCACACGTTCACTTGCATTCGCTTGGGGACTATATAGCGCGGTATACTTGTGGATTATACCACGTTCTTTTAGGAAGGAATTAAACTGAGTGGATTTGAACTGTTTTCCGTTATCGCTTAGTATGATTTCCGGTGTACCAAATAAACAAAACACATCTTCACGAAGAAACTCACATATTACTGACGAGGTAAATTTTTTGATTGTCTTGAGAAGTACATATTTGGTTAGGTGGTCTAAAACAATGACAATACCTATGTTCCCTCGTTTCGACCTAGGGTAAGGTCCAAGAAAATCGATAAAAAGTTTTTGAAAGGGTCGTTCCACAGTGTATTGGGATGACATTGGTGGTCTAAGTGTTTGGTTTGGAGCTTTGCTTTGGTAACAAATTTCACATTTACCTATGTATTCTCTTACGTCGATAACCATGTTTGGCCAAAACATATTTTTTCGAATTCTTGCCAATGTCTTAGCTATCACCCCATAACATTTGTTCGGTGGAATATGAGCATTCTCAATTAGGTCCTTACACAACGCAGGTGGTATCCACAGTTTCCAGTTAAATGATTCATCTTCTGGGTTACCATTAGGATGCTCCATACGTTTGTATACATGATTATCAACAACTTTTAGATCTGGTAATTTATTTTGATTTTGTAGAATGTGTTGTTTCAGCTTTTCGTATTCGTTGGACTAAAATTCAGGCGGTTCCATATTTACTACCGGGCGAACTTCCAAATTATAAATTTCATCCAGGTGTTGACACGAAAGACAGTCGGGTACTATAGTCTGTGTTCCTTTACGGTGTTCGATTTTAAAGTTAAACCCTTGAAGTTTTAACGACCAGCGAGCTAGTTTGCCAGATAAATCCGGTTGACGCATTAACCATTTTAAACTAGCGTGGTCAGTTACAATGGTGAATTCTTGTCCTTCAACGTATGCTCTGAATTTCTTTAAACTTAATATGTCCGCTAAGCATTCTAGTTCAGTGACACTATAGTTACTTTGTGCTTTGTTTACTTTATGGGAAAAGTAAGCTATAGGCATTTCAATTCCATCCTCATTTTTCTGCGAAAGAACTGCATCTACTCCTAATTTGCTCGCGTCACACTGAATTATGAAAGGCTTCTCGTAATTTGGACTAGTTAGCACGGGCGCAGTTGTCAATTTTTCTTTTAAAGCATCAAATGCAATTTGAGCAGCATCATACCACTTAAAATGTCGACTTTTCTTTAATAGGTTCGTTAGTGGGTTAGACACTGTAGCGTAGTTCTCTACAAATCGACGATACCATCCCGACATTCCTAAGAACCGTCATAGCTGTAGAATAGTCCGTGACTGCTGAAATTTTCTCAGGGTCAGGACGCAAGGTACCGTTTCCTACAACATACCCAAGATATTTAACTTCCTTAATACAAAATTTGGTGGTCTGGTGCTGTTTTCGCAAGGTAACGTGTCTAACTGCCTCAACCGGGTGGGGCTAGCGCAATCCCTGTTGAACTCATCGCAAGTCAACTCACTGGCTGTCATGTAGTTTGATCTGAGCGCTATGTGATGATACCTTTATTTGGTAATGAGGGGTAGTCATATAGCTTGCTCTGCTTACTCTGTGATGGCGCTTTCATTATTATTAATGGGGGCCCTCCATGTGCCGACCACCGGGCAACGTCTTCCTGGCACCACTGGGAGGCGGCTGAAGTGAGTGGCGAAAATATCCTCGGTTAGAGGTTGTGCGTTGGGTTTGGGACCCGCCACATAAAAAACCCCACCAATGAAAAAAACAAATATGCCTCGGATAAGGACTACCGCTTTTGTTGATGACCCCCGCAAACGAAAAAAGGACCACGATTTACGGATATGCACCTGGAATGTCCGATCCCTTTATAGGGAGGATGCCTCTATCCAGCTGGTTGATGTCCTCGAAAAATACAGAGCTGACATCACCGCTCTCCAGGAAATGCGATGGACAGGACAGGGCTGCTCCAAAAGAGCGTCCTGTGACATCTACTACAGTTGCCATGCTGAAAGGCACGAATTAGGATGTGGATTTTTGGTCAGCAAGAGACTACGACATCTTGTCTCACAGTTCACGCCTGTGAACGAACGGCTGGCCACAATCAGCATCAAGGCAACATTTTTCAACATCAGCCTTATATGTGCCCACGCTCCGACGGATGAGAAGGACAATGTGACCAAGGAGAGCTTCTTTCAGCGCCTCGAAGAAGCTTATGACCGCTGCCCCCGCCGCGGTATCAAAATCGTGCTTGGCGACTTTAATGCCAGGGTGGGCAAGGAAGGTACCTTTGGTCCAACTGTCGGAAAATTCAGCCTCCTCCGATAACGGAATGAGGCTGATCGACTTCGCCGCAGCACGAAACATGGTAATTGGTGGTACCAGATTCCAGCATCTCGACATCCACAAAGCGACATGGCTGTCTCCAGATCAACGTACAAGACACCAAATTGATCATGTGGTGATTGACGGAAGGCATGCTTCCAGTGTGATGGACGTGAAATCGATTCGTGGTGCCAACATCGACTCGGATCACTACCTTGTTGCAGCTAAGGTGCGCACACGCCTATGTGTCACAAATAACAAGAGAAGTCCCACACAGAGAAAGCTCGACGTCAGTAAGCTGCGATCACCAGAGACAGCAGATGCATTTTCCACTCGACTATCGGATCTGCTTATGCAGAACACTCCCCCACTTGATGATACATGCGCACGGTGGGCACATATATCCCACTCCATGACTACTGCTGCCGAGGAGGTAATCGGTTACTACCGGCCTCTGAGGAATGAGTGGTATGATCAGGAGTGTCGCGACGCTACCGCAGAGAAAGACGCCGCCTGCGTGCAGGCGTAACGCGAGCTGTTAAGGAGCGGTATAGAGAGAAAAGGAGTGCAGAGAGACGTCTTTTCAGGCGCAAGAAGAGGGAGTTGGAAAGACGCGAGTGTGAGGAGATAGAGATGTGTACCGACAACAATGAGACTCGAAAATTCTTTGAAAAGATCAAGGCCCTGATTGGAGGTTTAAATCCCGGGGCCTCTTCTTGTCGTGATGGAAATGGAAATCTGGTTGCGGATGTCCAGAGTGTACTGAGCCTATGGAGGGAACACTTCTCCACGTTACTGAATGGCGATGCTACGAACAATTCCGCCAGTGGAGGAGTTTTCCCGATAACCCCAATTACAGATGATGGTGTTGATGTTCCACCACCCGACTATGACGAGATTGAAACGGCCATTTTAAGGCTGAAGAACAACAAAGCTGCAGGTGCTGATGGCCTGCCTGCCGAGTTGTTTAAGACCGGAGGCGATGTGCTGCTCAACTGCATGCACCAGCTCATAAGCAGAATATGGTCGGATTAAAGCATGCCTGATGATTGGAGGCTCAGTGTTCTCTGTCCTGTACATAAAAAAGGAGAACCCACAATTTGCGCCAACTACCGTGGATAAGTCTCCTGCGCATCGCATACAAGGCATTATCGTACGTATTGTGTGAAAGATTGAAGTCCATTGGCTTCCGACCTACGCAACAATGTCTGAGTTCGGTATTCCTGCAAAGCTCATTCGACTTTGTAGAATGACACTGCATAACTCCTGTTGTGCAGTGAAAATTGGGAAGGACCTCTCCGCACCGTTTAATACCGAACGGGGTTTCAGACAAGGTGATTCGTTATCGTGCGACTTCTTCAATTTTATTATGGAGAAAATAATACGAGCTGCTGATCTACGACATAATGGCACTATCTTCAACAAAAGTGTCATGCTGTTAGCGTATGCTGACGATATTGACATAATCGGCATGAACACGCGAGCAGTCAGTGCAGCATTCTCAGAGTTGGAAAGAGAGTCGCGTCGGATGGGTCTCACGGTGAACGAGGGCAAGACGAAGTATCTAGTGTCAACAAACAAAGAGTCCCGGCGTCTTGGACAGCACGTCACTGTTGACAACTACGCTTTTGAAGTAGTAAGGGACTTGGTCTATCTTGGAACCAGCATTAACAGCAGTAATGACGTCGGCTTGGAGATCATGCGTAGGATAACTCTTGCTAACAGGTGTTACTTTGGGCTGAGTAAGCAATTGAGAAGTCGAGCCCTCTCTCGAAGAACGAAAACTACATTCTACAAGTCTCTCATCATGCCTGTCCTAACATATGGCGCTGAATCCTGGACAATTTCCACCTCGGATGAGCGAATACTTGGAGTTTTCGAGAGAAAAGTCCTACGCAAGATCTTTGGACCTATTTGCGTTGGTGGCGAGTACCGAATAAGGTACAACCATGAGCTGTACGAGCTGTATGCCGATATTGACATAGTAAAGCGCATCAAAATCCAGCGGCTGCGCTGGCTAGGTCATGTCGAGCGAATGGAAGAACACGCTCCAGCTAAGAAGGTGTTATATTCGGAACCCGCTGGAGGACGATGCAAAAGAGGAAGACCAAACCTCCGGTGGAAAGACTAAGTACTGGAGAACCTGACGGCGCTTGGAATTTCTAACTGGCGCCAGCTAGCGAAGAACAGAGATGGCTGGCGAAGCATGTTATTTTCGGCCTAAATCGATATTCGGTTGTTATGGCCACATAAGTAAGTAAGTAAGTAATACAAAATTTACTTTTCTCTACGTTTATCGTTTCCTCACTTAAAGTGGACATGTGCAAGTTGAATTCTTCAGAAACGATTAGTAAATCGTCCAAATAAACAAAAACTTTATTTTTGAGGTGTGCAGGTATTACCATGTCCATTAATCGACAGAGTTCTTGTGGAGCGTTACAAAGGCCGAATGGCATAACACAATATCTATATAGTGGTCTATTGGGTAAAACTGTAAAACAAGTATAATCTCTACAAGATTCTGCAAGAGGAATTTGCCAAAATGCTCGTCTTAGGTCTAATGAAGTGATAAATTTAGCCTTTGGTAATCTGCTCAAAATACCATCAATGTGTGGCAAAGGATATGCATCCTTTATGGTGAAGCTGTTTACTTTCCTGGAGTCTAAGCATAATCGGATCTTATTTGGTTTCCTCACTAACACAACCGGACTGGACCAAGGACTATTGGGTGATTCTTCAATGACGCCTAAACGCAACATTTCGTCTAATTCATTATGGACTAGCTTTTCAATGGCCGGGGAAATCGGAAAATATCTTTGCTTAATCGGACGGACGTTTGGTTCAAGTTCTATTATGTGTTCCACTAGAGCAGTTTTATCAAGACATTCTCTTTCGTAGGATGGAAATAAAGTTTTTATTGCATTTAGACATTTTGACTGTGTCTCTAACAGTGGTAATGTATTCTCCTCCACTTTATTTTCATCGCGGATAACTTGAATTTCTGTTATAATATTTGGCGCAATTTTGAATTTCTGCCAAAAATCAATTCCTAAAATAATATCTTGTGACATGGATGGCACTACCAAAAAATTATGCTTTCAATATTGTTTCTAAATTTGACATTAACTGAAATATTTCCAAACACTAATTGTTTCCTGCCATCAGCCGTCTGCACTGAAATATTGCGATGTTTAAAACCACGTTTCTGCGAAATTTTATTGGCTAGCACCCCCGATACAAGATACCTGAGCACCACTATCCAATAACCCCAAAAACTTTCTGTCAAACATTTCTATTTGTGCATATGGCCTTAAATCTATTGGTTTACATTTAATGGATGCGAAAATACTTGCAATTTGTAGTCTATTTTTCCAAAAATTCTTAATACGTATGGATGAACGCTTTGGTGCACGCTGTAACACACGTGAATGACTATTAAATATTGTATTCCGGATGTTGTGGTATGTCTTCAAACGCTCTGCATATGGCTTCAGACTTCTTAAATGGTTATCGGCGTTTATTTATACAATTTGGCTTGTAAATACCCACAGCACCATAACCGTAGCAGAAAATAGTTCTCTCTTGGAGGCAGTCAAAATATCGATGTCCATCTTGCCGGCAGTTCCAACAAATTAACTGACGTTTTACCACTTCATCTATCTCAATGGCTGTATCGCTTTCGAGATCTTCAAGATCTATCTCATCCTGAATTTCGTTAATTTGGCGACGGTTTTAGTATCGTTGGCTTGTATTGTGATAGGAAGAAGAAGGTATGTTCGATTTAGATATTTCATTAAATAAACTTTCGCCTTTTAGGCACAGCCTATGTAATTTAGCTACGGATTTTATTGTTAAATACAAGAGTTGTTGTCGTATACGGGGTCGTAAACCACGTTGCAAAATATAGACCATTTCGTATTCTGCCAACGGTACACGCCGATCTTTTGCTATTTTATATAACGCATTACGGTAATCGTCAAAAGATTCTGACGGACCCTGTTTTCTCAACCTCATTGCTTCGACAATCTCATTGTCGGTTTTATGAGCATCAAAATTTGTTCGTAATGCTTGAAATAGCGAAGGCCAAGTAATGCGATCGACAGATCGACGATAGCGCCAATACCAATCTTTAGCCTCTCCCAGAAATAAGCTATGTACGTGTTCACATAGCACATTGAAGTTTCCACTTAGGGTATCAATTATTTGTGATTCAATTCTATATAAAAAGTTTTCCACTGACAACCATCAAACTTGATATCCCAGTTGGAAATCACCTGTGCTATTTTTCCTGAGTGAGTGACTACTGAAGCATCACTTAAACGCATTGGATCGATTCGACAATGGAAATTTGACTGGTTATTGTCAACAAGTTCAGGTACCACGGGTGCCGAATCGGGTGTGGAGTTATGTTGGTTATTTTGAAGATTTTCACTAGGGGTGATATGGTTTAAATTCAGTCTTGTTAACGCATTAAGTAAACTATTTTCGATTCTATTCTCAATTATTTGACAAATGCGATTTTCAATATCATCGAATATTGTAGCTTGTCGAGCTGTTATGACAGCAGAAACAATATTAAGTATACGAGTTTCGTCGTTGTTTTCATTTAGCGTAACCCTATCTCTATTCGTACTATTGTTGTCTATCGCCGGTCTATTTTCATTCGGTATAGTACCTGCTAAAGTAGAAGCTTCTTCATTTTCATTTGGCTGATGAGCAACACGTGATCTTGTCTGAATATCACTATTGCGATTGGGAGTTAAATTCATAATAAACGACTAGTACAAACTGCTTTGCACTGTGGACATGAAGAATTTTTCTTCAACCAGTTGAGAAGGCAAACTCTGTGAAATTTGTGGGAACAAACTGTTCGAAGAATTTCTCTAGCATCCGCAAAATTTTCATGACATATTAGACATACATCCAACAAATTCTCACTACTGTGGCGCAAAGGCATATTGACGATAATTATTAATATACCACCACTGACAAAAAAAAATGAAAGTAACAATAAAAAAAAACAGGGCTGCAAACCGTTCCAAAAATCGAAGTGGTTCGGTTCAGTGGTTCGAACTACTTAAAGGAAACCTGTACCGGTACACGAACCGGTTCATGGGTACCTCTGAACCGCGGTTCGGTTCGGTTCAAAATGGTTCAATAAGAGAATGTCTTCTAACAGGTCTTCATCTACACTTGCTCTTAAGTCAGATAAAATAAATTTTAAAGTTGAAAATGCTCTTTCAACCGCTACTTGTGTGGCAGGTGCAGATAGTACAACTTCAGCTAAGCTTTTTAATTCTTTTTCCGGATAGTTGTGCCAAAATTGTAAAACGTCTGTATTTGGAGAAAGGCGTTTAATGTTATCGAAACAATTAATTATATCTACAAGCGTTTTTCTATTTGGTAAAGTTTCCTTTCTGTCCAACAACTCAAGTATAGATTCCAGTTCATCATCGGAGCTTACTTTAGATTGTGGAGACTCCATCGAAGTTCCCATACTTTGCATTTTAGATTTAAATTCAAAAGTTTTTATTAAATGCTTTTTTGCTAAATCTTTTTCTGAGTCTGCCAATTATTTAGTAAGTATTCTCCTCGTTTTTTCAATGATGCTGCGAACTTCAGACTTAGCCATCCAAGTTTTTTTTTCTACATTTAATTTACAAGAATACCATGCAAAAAATATATCACTTAATAGTAAATTTTTTCTTTGCAGTTTAATTGATATATCGTATGCCGGATTAAGTATTTCACATATGTTTTCTATTTGCTGCCAGTCATTTTAATTCATATACAGTTCTTTAATATCGTCAGAGCTTTTTAAACAAAAGGTTTTTAATTCAAGTAAACGCTTAAGCATATTGTAGGTTGACCCCCATCGAGTCGCACATTCAATAATAGGTTTCTTCAGTTTATCTGTTCGTAATAGATTTAACAAAGTTGGTGTTCTTAGTTTTTTTACTATTGTTCTAGCTTTACTGCGAACATCATAAATTTCTTTTAAAAAATCCGACACTGCCAAATTTAAGGTATGTGCGGCACACCTAATAACACTAATGGAATCCTGAGTTAATAAGTCCCGCTGAAGTTCTTGAAATATGTCATTTTGAATAGAGTCAAAGAAAGTTTCGTCGTCATCTCCGCTATCATCATCTTCGTCAACAACTGAAAATATGAAATTACAATAACACAAAATTTTTCATGAGAACTTTAACAAAAATTTTTAATATATATTACTTTGTGAGTCCACGTGAATAACATGACTTTCTTCATCTCCACTATGCAACTGTTGTCTTGAACGGATTGTTTGTGCATTTATATTCAGAAATTTTCCGACGCTTATCATATTTGTAGCATTATCGACCGTCATGGAATAAATTTGGTCCATATTTATTTCAAATGATTGGAGAATGTTTATGATTATATTAGATAAATTCAAACCGCTGTGCTTAACAAATATTTCCTTCATGGCCAAAGTTTGAATTTCAATACGACCATTTTCGATATACTGCGCATTTATTCCAATTATTGATCTGTCAAGCCTACTTACACAATCAACTTTAATGGAAAGTAGGCTACAATAGGGGGGGAAACAGTAAGATGTGTACATTACATCGACAATTGTTATTTACCGATTATTGAAGGCGGCTGTCATAGTAGATCGCAGTGTGGCTGCGCTTTTCAAAATTTCTTCCTTGATGTTTTGTCGGTTGATTGATATGCCCACTGCTCTACATAAAGGATCAATAATTTTACGGAAGCCGCTATCTTCTAACATTTTGAGTGGCCGTCCGTTCTTCGTTACCAGCTCAACGCAGCCGTTCAATAATACTTTCTTGGAAACGTTTACCGTCACTGTTGGCGGTTTGTTTACGACGTATTTCATTATGCTATTTTCATTTGCATCCTTTTTTTGTTTTTTATTGGAAATTTCCACACAAATTTTCTCAGAAATATCTGCGTGCTTTCTTTTAACATGTCGAGTAAGATTTTCTGTGTGTTTTCCTTTCATTTTTATTTTACAATGCTTGCACTCGCTTGTATTGGTCTCCGCGTCATACACAAAACTCTTATGCACTGGATTTACACTCATTTTTATAATTATATTATTTGACTTTTCACACTGGATAAAAAACACGCAAACCAAGCCATTACAAAATGAGAATGTAAAATTACAATTCGCGGAGTTGCCATCAAATAAAAAAAAATCTTAGAGTTTTACCATAAGGGTTGCATTTTTAGGCAAAATTTAGAAAAATTTTACAGCTAATTTTCATTTTACTATGAACCGAACCGAACCGATTTTTTGAAGTGGTTTTCGGTTCGGTTCGGCCTTTTTTTAAATTCGTGGTTCGGTTCGAAGCCCTCAAAACGCGACGGTTCGGTTCAAAAACCGGTTTGCAGCCCTGAAAAAAAAACAAATTGAGATATAAATATCTAAATGATAATTTCTGACCTTACTGTCCAAGGAATAGTGAATGTTGTAGGTAAGTAAATAATTTGTTAGGTATTATGATAACGAATACAGGTTACTGCGAAATTAAACGAGTGCAACTTTACTAAGCAAAACTTATGTGAAATTGGCTACGAACAATATGTATTAAACTCAGATCCGTTTCCATAACGTTTATTCCAAAAAAAATAGAAATATTGTTTAATTTAGCAATGTTCAGAAATTTATGGCCGGTGCTATTAGCATATATGTATACAGCTTGACGATACCGCTAATCCAATAAACTTCATGTACATCAAATAAGTTAAACGAGGAAAAAAATGATAATATTGGGGAAGCATACAGTATAACGGATTGTGATACGTACATGTAGTCAATATCGCCAATATTCCAAAGAAATACCGTAATGCCTACCGTAATATAATCCGTTATCAACTTTGGTGATTAAATCAATAGAAAAGACTAGACAAATAATATAAAAATGTATATAGGAACTCACAAAAACGTTCTGGGCCCCACGTTGGGCGCCATTTTCTCTGTTATGATTCGCTTGGTTTGGAATGTGACTAATTCCGTCGTATTCACAAGGATATGTAGAGCATAGGAATCACAGATGATACAATCCAATGGTTAGGTAGTGTGCACTGGCTTTTTTTTCCACCCGCAGTTTCAGCCTCGTGGGTTCGAATCGATCTACTAACCACTGGGTCACACATACGCCTCCAGACTACCAGACGAACACAACGCGAGAAAAGATAATTGCACACTTTTAGAGATAACATCTAACAAAGCAAAAAGAAATAGAAATAGTGCACCGACCTGCTAATGCACTAGTACCAGCAGCCTGCTAGCTGTTCACTACGCGCTCTTCCATGCCTTATACGATATTATTTATAAGCCCCAATTACCAGCTCATTCACTACACCTTAGATTTCAGGTCGATTATAAGTAGTTTAATAACAGATTTTAGAAATTCATGGACCGAATATAAACAATTTCATATGTAATATAAGGAAAAATAACAATAACTTAAGAAGTTATACACATTCGTAAATATAGTATTTATAAGATTTATAAAGTTTATCAGCAATATATAATGTCTGTAATATATATGTATATATATCTATATCTATATATGACGTATGAAGTAAGTATTTGAGAAATTTGTATAAATAATATATATATATATATATATATATATATATATATATATATATATATATATATATATATATATATATATATATAGGCATATATGTATATAGATATATGTAATGTACATATATATATATTAGGGTGGGTGAAATTTTTTCGACCCAAAGGCTCATCGTGATTCTTATTCTATGGGTCATTCTAAGCAAATTTGCCAAAGAAACCATAGCTCTAAAATGAATTTCGAGCCCCCGGCTTTTTCAAAATAGGTATTTTTTCTAGAAATATTCGAGAATAGAGGCAAAAAAATGCTATTTCCTTTAGCCAAATGTGTATGTGGGGGTTTTTTGGGTCGCGGAATCCATTTTAGACATTAATTTTTATTTTTGAGTGCCGCCAGAGGGCGCTTTCGTACATTTTTTTGGAAAAATATACGATACTGTTGTGGAAATAGACGAATTTTTGACTTTGTATTGAATATATTCAAAATACATACTCGAATTATAAATTGTTAAATCATATTCCATACATTTTGTTCCTTTTTCCAGCTTTTCTAAAAATAAAATCGATAGATTTCAAGCTAAGACCTAAATCACATTTTTACCAGCTTTTGAAGGAAGAAAACCTCAAAATCTAGCTGGAAAATCTTAATATTTATAAATTAATTAATTAATATTTAATTTTAAACATGGATCTATTGCCGTCAACATCACAAGCCGCACCAACATCAATAAGTACCGAAAGTAGTTTGAAACATATGCCTTCTCACGATGTTCCTGCTTTTGGTATGTCTTCTGATTTGACTGGTCTGAATCTGCCAACTAAACAGGATATTTTAAGATGCTATTTTTTCTTGGCCGAACGTGCTAAAATGCAAAGTAAAATGTTTTCATATAAAACATTTACTCCTCAAGTGACAGACAAATTGATTGGAATTTGGAGCAAACTAAATATTGAAATTATATGCAAACGAAATATTGTTAGAAAATTGAATACCTTGCTTGACAAATACTACACTGCAGATAAATGCAAAGCAAAAGGCTCCAGTCTCACATCTTTCTTACGATCCATAAAAGAATTATTTTACATTGGGAAATGTAAATGTGACTTGAAAGCTGCTCTATGCTCATGTGGAATGATTCCAGAAGAGTTGAAAGAGTTTATGATGGATCAACATAATGACAGAAGATCTACGATACCGGAATACCAGACAGAAATTGAAGAGCAAGCACCTACATCTACAATAATAGAAACAATTGAAGAGAGCCAGGGTCTAACATACGTGCCAGAAGAAGACCAGGAAAGTGATTATGAGCATAGTACACATTTAGTAGAAGCACAAAATGCATCTCAAACGAAACGAGGACCATATACACCCAGATACGATGCTTTCAAGTTTGCTATGATGTGTGACAGATTTGGTGTGTCAGATAGAATAGCATCAGCATTGGCAACATCTCTTATGGAAGACATTGGCGTCAAAGATGGTCATGGCAATCTTGTCATTATGGACAAGTCTAAAGTTCGTAGAGAAAAAGTTAAATGTAGACAAAAAGTGCTTCATAATCGGTATGATGCTTCCAATTTAATTGCAT